>OY992530.1:146497675-146813804 GCA_963921185.1 Dasysyrphus tricinctus
ATGTCTTAGAATGTGCCCCATTACTGAATGTACTCATATATCATTCTATTTTTAAAACATTAAAGTACTTACTAGCAGTAAAAAGTAAAAGTAAATACTACTAATTCATCCAAGTAAACTTAACTAGCAATTCACCCAAAATTGGTAGTACTACCAATTGTATTAAGGGGACTCGGAAGCTGTTGTTTAAGTTTTTCGTTCATTGTAATGGTAAATTATCTCCGTTAATGCTTGAAATGTGTTTTTCGGGTTCAAGCTGCTGTAGTACCTAATTAATTTTAAATAAAATTGAAGATAATCGAAACTTAATTTTAAAAAAAAATCATAATTCTCGATATATTTAGAAACACAGCTCTACAAATGTACTTCTCTTGATTAAATTTTTTGTGAAGATGAAGGACAGCAATTCTGTTGCTTACATGAAATCCCCCCAAATCTCCAACATATACAAATATAGGTTTTTATTTATCTCAAAAAAATTTCACATATTTTTTTAGTGTAAGTTGCTACTTTTCTTTTTTTTTTATTTGAATTTACCATATTTACCTTTGAATAAATAAATTCCCTCTTCCCGATAAAATACTAATCCCTTATTATTACTGGTAATGGTAAAGCATGTTATAACTATTACAACCGGGAAGTTTTCTATCCTTTTATACTTTTCCTACTATGTAAAATAGCGGGAATCTTAATATATAAAAGCGGGCCGATTGCTTTAAAAGTAGACCAACCCACCAACCACCGTAAATTTTGGCATTCCACACGCAAAAGTATTAACTGGCAAATGTTCAAGTTGGTTCTTAAAACTTGAAAAATGTTCAGTATTCAGGGTGTCCTGTAAATAATGGATAACCTTGCAACTGGTTGTAGCAGGCCTTATGACCTTTCCAGAAAAAAATATAAAAACAAATATTTTCCCTGTGGTTACTATGTTATGATTTTTTTTCCAAAAGTTGTTAACAAGTACTACTTTTCTCAAATACGATGACGCTACGACCATGGATGAACAATTTTTACTATTTTTATATTTTTGTAATATTCTAGAATAACTGTTGTAATAGATGGGTGGTAAAATTTAACAGTAGTTATTGCATTTTTTTTAATATAATTATTTAAAATATTTTTTTCAGTACAAAAATTTATTTTCGAAAAACTTTGACCACCTCTAATAAATTAAAATTGTATGAGAACATGAGTGGCCAATTGCTTAAAAAAGTTGTCTATTTAATGCACTTTTCAAAATGGTATAACACATGCTTGTGTATTAACGAAATAACCAAGAAAATTTGTCAATCATCTAATAAAGCTGCTTTTAACATTTTGCCAAAATGTCTATCAAAATGTTACAATAACCTCCAAATTTGGGTTGGACAAAGATTTTCTCTTTTGATGTGTAAGGGGGTTCAGTGCAAGTATAAAATTCGATTTTATGTGTTGAAAGCCCAACCATTTGGCCACCATATTGGAAAACGAGTTCTGCAAAGTTTTCCATGACAACTTAAATTTGATTAGTTTTAGAAAAAAAAACTTTCGTACAAATTTGTAGCAAATTCAATTCTCTTCAATTTATGTTAATATACTTTTTACCCTAAAGTTATAAATAAAAATGTTATAATCAAAAACATATAAATTCCTTCTATGTTTAAATTTTGATTATAACTTTTTTATTTATAAATTAAGGGTAAAAAGTATGTTAACATAAATTGAAGAGAATTGAATTTGCTACAAATTTGTACGGAAGTTTTTTTTCTAAGACTAATAAAATTTAAGTTGCCATGGTAAACTTTGCAGAACTCGTTTTTCAATATGGTGGCCAAATGGTGGGGCTTTCAACACATAAAATAGAGTTTTATACTTGCACTGAACCCCATACACATTAAGAAAGAAAATCTTTGCGCAACCTAAACTGGGAGCTTATTGTAACATTTTATTAGACATTTTGCCAAAATGTTAAAAGCAGCTTTATTAGATGATTGACAAATTTTCTTGGTTATTTCGTTAATACACAAGCATGTGTTATACCATTTTGAAAAGTGCATTAAATAGACAACTTTTTTAAGCAATTGGCCACTCATGTTCTCATACAGTTTTAATTTATTAGAGGTGGTCAAACTTTTTCGGAAATAAATTTTTGTACTGAAAAAAATATTTTAAAAAATTATCATAAGAAAAAAATGCAATAACTATTGTTAAATTTTACCACCCATCTATTACAACAGTTATTCTAAAATATTACAAAAATATAAAAATAGTAAAAATTGTTCATTCATGGTCATAGCGTCATCGTATTTGAGAAAAGTAGTACTTGTTAACAACTTTTGGAAAAAAAATCATAACATAGTAACCACAGGGAATATATTTTTTTTATATTTTTTCTGGAAAGGTCATAAGGCCTGCTACAACCAGTTGCAAGGTAATCCATTATTTACAGGACACCCTGTATACTAGAAATAAATAGTAACTACTAGTTTTTATGCATAAAGTATAGTTTAGTAGCAAAATTCATCCGAAACTAGTAAGGACTATTTCTTCCAGTAAATACTTGTTTTTCAGCATTTACTTTGATTTCAAGCATATATGACAATGAGTAAATACATACTATGACAATTTACCAGTGAAAGCTTTTACTAATTGATAAGTAAATAGCCTGGGACTAATGCAGATGGCAAAACAATACAAAAAATATATTTTGTTGAACTATGCATTGAAATAAATACCCGGGAACTAGGTCACCCTCTTAGTCAAAAATAATGCTCCAGTCAGTTTTCTTTCCTCTTTAGGGTAATGGAGGGTTTAAAAATTTCACACCTTTCAAATTTGAGGTACTTATTTATATCCTGATTTTTTTTAAAGTGCTGTCTCCAAAACAAAAATTGGAGTCAATTGGGTAGTTAACATCTTCTCCGCAGGTGTTGTTCATATTCCATCTATGTACATGTGTATAATATAATCCGATTTATTTCTCAAGAAATATCTAATAACGATCTGCCAGGATCATGTCACTAACGCCCAATTGAATGACAAAAATCTCGATTTGACAAAATCTCGAACAAATATTTAACTATATATCTCGAGTTCCAAAATATCGAACGACAATAAATCTGGAACGTGCCAAAATCTCGAAGGACAAAGGAGAATGGGCAAATTTATATGAAACATGGGCGTGAGCGGCCAAGAATGGTTTTGTTATTTTTGGATGTGGTTTAGTCCTACTATCACCGTGCAGAAATTTTGTCATTGTGGTGTACTTCAAAACCGAAAAAAATGCATTTTTTTTCTTACACTTTAATAAAGTTTACTAAGTTTCAGGCTTCTGACAAATTCAAAAATAGAAAAGGAAAGTGGAACAAGAAATCTAGACAGTCTGAAGAATATTTTGTATATTAAAATGGCCATATAACATCCTGAATAGGAACATTTACCATAAAACTGTAATATTACAATCCTCACAATTAAAAAAACCTGAGTAAAATAATATGTTTAAAAAAAATTAAAAAGTTGTTGAAATACGTAGATACTGGGTCTGTTGAAACCCGTAATGCGTCCTTGGGATATTCTGAAACCCTGTTGAACACACTACTACACTGTCAGTAGACGTTATGAAGTTAGAATAAAGCATTACACACACTAAAAGTATAATCACTATGCAATATTGCTCAATGCGATTGCATTATATTAACATTGAAATATCGTCTTTTCTAAAAGAAAGAAATGCAATGTAACGCCCATAGTGAAAGTTGTTCCTGAGTAGCATACCTTTCATTTGACACTAATTTCATTAATGGCCGCTAACACCCAAAAATGCCCATTCTCCTTTCGAAAATGAAAAATAAAAATCTAGAATTTTTGAGAGTTTCTAAGTTAAAATGAATATGAGGTTAAAACTTTCAAAGAAGGTTACCTAAAAAACAGTGACTCCCAAGCTTTCTTACAAAGTAATTAAGTAAATATGTAGAGGGAAGGCAGGAGAAAACAGTGCAACGGAGTTGCATCAGCGGTACAGATGTGGACTTTAAGCTGTGATAGTAAATAGGCGGGATAATTGTTTGCAGATCTCCAATTCCAATAAATTAATGATTGATAACGCAAGGCACGTCGAACAACCATTGACTTTTGAGGCAATGGTTCAGATTCGCAGGCTTGATTTGAGATTTTGGCTGTTCGAGATTCCAAAAATGTTTCTTAAACATGGCACTTATATAATTGAAAAAGAAAACTAAAGCCAGAACTTAGATAAGACGACGAACTTTTTCAAATTACCCATCGAAAAATCAAAACATTTACAAGGTATCGTAACGGTAGGTTTTCTTGTATCATTTTTGCTTTTCGAAAAAGGTAGGAAATTAAATATATGTGGGAATGGGACGAACATGACTGGACTATATACAAGAACGCAGACAATATACGAGGGAACGCACACAGATCACACGCACATGCACACACATAGTCACACCAGACGACGATGACATACAAAGAACAAGACGAACGACGAAACCCAAAAACTTACAACTTCAGTTCTAGATCGACTACGAAAGTGAAAAGACCTCCTTCCTTCCTTCTTTAGTTATTTATTTTTAGTCGTTAATTTAGTTGCCAACCCTAATTATTAAACAAAATAAAACGAAATAATAAACTCCAATTTATAGAGAAATGATGTGTCCGCGTCTTTATTTAAAGAAGAAGTAAGAGAGGAATTAAAAAAAAAAATAAACTTATTCTGTGGAGCACTAACCCCACAGAATTTGGGGGCTCTGAACCGGAATGAACAGTTGAGTGCGAGTGCGTGATGGTAAAAAAAAAAAAAGGTGCGCAGTAAATGAATTCGAGTGCGCGATAAAGTAGAAACGCACAGTTAATTAATTCGAAAGTAAAAACCGAAGCCACGAAGTTAAAAATATAATATACCTACATAGAAGCCTAACGCCAACAACCAGACGGCAGTTAAATTTTTCAAATCCCGACGACGCCACGGAACATACGGCAAAATACATAAATATCTTGTACCTATGTGAATCCGGTAGTGGTAGTGAACATAAAAAGAAGAAGTGCACTCATCATAAAGAAGTTCAGTCCAACAAAAACGGCACTTATCGGTATATAAATAGATGTGAGAAAAAAACAAATAATAAAAAGAATACCCCTATCTGATGAATTGAGAGTTACAAAAGTAAATAAGAAGTGTACCACACACAAATAAATTGAGTGAAAAACTACCTTCCCCTTAATAAGAAGTAAGCAAGAAGTGACAAAGAAAGAAGTGTACAGTGTTCAACACACACACAAAAAAAAAATAAATACAAAGAAGAGTGAAAAGAAATAAAAACAAAATAAGACAATTAAGTGTAGCAAAAACACCAACACCGTCGTGAAGACGTGCAGCTGCAAAAAGACGAAAAGAACATTGGGAAAAAAGAAGACAAGTGGAGATGATAGTAGCGGCGTAAATATTATTTTACGAGTTTCATTTTTATTTTTTTTTGTATTTAAAATTCCAAAATTATTAAATTTTAAGAATTCTAATAATTTAACTATTTAAATTTCATTGATTATATTAAGTTTAATTTTTTTTAAATTTTAAATTTTGTTGTGTACAAGGAGGAAAGGAGAGTTTATAATAATGAATGAGGTAGCGATTAGGGCTATGACGGTGGAGGAGTTGAAGAGCCACCTTAGAGACGCAGAATTACCATTGACAGGCAATAAAAAAGAACTTATAGAAAGGTTGATGGCACACCATCAAATTAATAATATAGTTGAAATATCCGGGGATGATGAGTTCAGCGATGCCATCGGCGGCGGGGAGGGTGCGCGTCGGCAAGAGGGAACCGTTAGGCAGAATGGTGCTCCTGTAACTGGAGTTTTGCCACCAAGCATATTCAGTTTCAGGGACATCGAGGATGCCGTACCATCATTCTCAGGTGAAAATATGCAGAGTGTAGATGATTGGGTGGCACAATTTGAAGACACCTGTGCGGTCCTTGGTTTTGGTGGACTGCAACAGTTTGTGTTCGGAAGAAGGTTGATTTCAGGGGCAGCAAGGCTATTTATACAGAGCGAGCGTGATGTGCGTGATTGGGTAACGTTGAAGAGAGCTCTGAAAAAAGAATTCGCGGTCGAGGTCAGTTCATCGGAAATACATAGGCGTTTGAAGAGTCGGCGTAAGCAACCCAACGAGACCTACAAAGAATATCTTTATAAATTATTAGAAATCGCGAAGCCAGTGCACATAGATGATGCGTCCATAATTGACTATTTTATTGCAGGGTTGAAAGACGACCGAATTAATAAGATAGTTTTGTACGAAGCAACTACTATTGACGAGCTAAAGTCAAAACTCAAAATCTATGAGCGTATAAAACAACAAGCGGGAGCTGATATCCCTCAACGATTTACACCTGTGACTTCGGTGAAGCGCGAAGCACTAACTTCAGCCAAGCCGGAGGACAGGAAAAAGTGCTTTAAATGTGGAGAATCGAACCACTTGGCAAGGTCTTGTCCGCAGGGGTACAAATGTTTTAAGTGTGGTGCTATGGGGCATAGATCTTTTGAGTGTAAGGGGTCAGCAGCGGGCGCAAAAATAGAAACAAAAGCCAAAGCACATTTTGGAAATAGCACAGGTCATTTAATGAAAAATGTACAGCTGATGGGTGTTGAGGTGACAGCACTAATCGACACGGGGTGTGATTTTTCGCTGTTAAGATACGAGATGTTATTGCGTTTTCCGAATGTGGTACTAGAAGAGAGACCAATTATCCTTACTGGATTAGGAAATAAAGAAATCAGAACGCTCGGATGCTTTGACACGATAGTGACAATTGATCGGATTCCGTTCAATGTTAGGCTTCATGTTGTGCATGAACGCGATATGTTGTTCTCGATGATTGTAGGTGCTGATGTGATCAGTCAAGCGTCTGTCACTATACAGGGTAAGGATATAAGGTTTAGATGTCGAATTGAAGAAGCAGCAGGTACTTCAAATAATGTACAGGTACCGATGGGTGAAAATAGGGCTAAGGTGAATTTTGACGATGGAAGGGAAGCAAAGGGTGGATCGGCTGAGGAGAAGAAGGTTGAGGAAAAGAAGGTTGAATCAAGGGTTGTTGGGAGGCCGAAGGAAGATGTCCAGACGCGAGAATCGACCCGAAGATCAACAGTGAGGCCGTATGATGCGGTCGAAGAGCTTCGAGCAGAGTTTCAAGCTATGTGTTTTGGGGCAGTGGAAGAAGATGCCACGCCCGTAGCCAACTTACATCACCTACCTAAAGAAGTTCAAGAGCAGGTCAAAATTATGATAAATGAGTATGAGCCAGAGAAAGAAGTGAAGTCACCCATCAGTATGAAGATTATAATGAAAGACGAGACACCTTTGTATGAAAGGGCTAGAAGGATGTCACCACAAGACAAAGAAGAAGTTGAAAGACAGGTATTAGAATGGTTGGAGAAGGGAATTATTCAGGAAAGTAGGTCAGAGTTCGCATCACCAGTTGTTCTAGTGGCCAAGAAAAATGGGAAAAAGCGAATGTGCTGTGACTTTCGCAGACTCAATGCAAGGATGGTAAAGGACCATTTTCCCATGCCACTGATAGATGACGTGTTGGAACAACTACAGAAAGGGAAGATATTTACGACACTCGATCTGGTCAATGGATTTTTCCATGTAACTGTTGAACCGGATAGCAGGAAGTATACTTCATTTATTGTCCACAATGGGCAATATGAATTCTTGAGAGTACCGTTCGGAATTTGCAATTCCCCAGCAGTTTTTACGAGATTCATCATGTATGCTTTGCAGCCATTAATCAACGAAGGGGTGGTGCAGGTGTATATGGATGACGTCATCATTCCTGCGAGTACTGATGAGGAGGCACTAACGCGATTAGGGAAAGTTTTAGACGTGGCTGGCAGGAGTGGACTCGAGATAAACTGGGCAAAGTGCAAGTTTCTGCAAAGACAAATTAGTTTCCTGGGATATGAAATAGAAGACGGAACAATTAGACCTTCAGATGAAAAGACGAGAGCTGTGAAGAACTTCCCAGTGCCGAAAGACAAGAAATCTCTTCAAAGATTCTTGGGATTGACGTCATACTTTCGGAGATTTGTTGAGAGCTATGCCACAAAAGCAAAACCTCTCAGTGATTTACTGCGGAAAGACAATGCATTTGTGATGGGACAAGAGCAGCGGCAGGCGTTCGAATGGTTGAAGTGTATGCTAACGGAACCTCCAGTCCTCAAACTGTTTGATCCTGAGGCGGTCACGGAGATTCACACGGACGCAAGCATGTATGGATACGGGGCAGTGTTGCTGCAGAAGAATAATGATGATCAAGAATTTCATCCCGTACAGTTTATGAGCCGTAAGACGAGTCTGCAAGAAGAAAAACTACACTCTTACGAGTTAGAAGTCCTAGCGATTGTTGGTGCATTAAAAAAATGGAGAATATACGTTCTAGGAAGGCATGTGAAGATAATTACAGACTGTAACGCCTTCACGATGACGATGAACAAAAGAGAAGTGCCTTTGAGAGTGACGAGATGGGCGATGTTTCTCCAAGACTATGACTACGAAATAGTTCATAGAAGCGGCACTAAGATGCGACATGTCGACGCATTGAGTCAAGTGGGCATGTTTATCGTAGGAACCTTGTCGTATAGAATTAAAGAGGCACAGACGCAGGACGAACATTTGATGGCCATAGTAGAGGTCTTAAAGCAAAAACCCTATAAAGACTAATGGTATACTTTACAAAGATTCGACTTTGGAGTTGGTCGTTATACCATCCTCCATGGAAGATGAAATTATGAAGACGATACACAAAGAGGGTCACTTTGCGGCCAAGAAGACCCAAGAGATGTTGGAAAAAGCCTACTTTATTAGAGACGCCAAAGCAAAAATCACTAGAATGGTCAAGAATTGTGTCGAATGTATTTTAGCCGAGCGAAAGGGAGGAAAGCCAGAAGGAATTTTGACTCCAATCGACAAAGGAAGCTATCCCCTTGAGACTTACCATATTGACCATATTGGTCCAATGGAGGACACAAAGAAGAAGTACAACCATATTTTGGTGATTGTTGATGCCTTTTCGAAGTTTGTGTGGCTGTACCCCACTAAGAGTACAGGGACAGAAGAGGTAATAGACAGACTACGGAAACAAGCAGCTGTATTTGGGAACCCGAAGCGAATAATTTCAGATCGTGGGACGGGATTCACTTCGAACTCTTTCGAAGAGTACTGTAAAGAGCAAGAAATTACACATCTGGTTATAACGACGGGCGTACCAAGAGGTAATGGCCAAGTAGAGCGGGTCAACCGAATACTTGTACCGGTGTTGACGAAATTATCTTTGGAAAATCCTGGATTGTGGTATAGAAACGTGGACAAAGTGCAACAAATAATCAACAACACGCCACCAAGAAGCACTAAGATTGCGCCATTCAAGATTCTGACGGGGATCGAGATGCGGCTGAGGGAGATGCCTGACATCCAAGAGATACTCAATGAAGAGATCTACGAGGAACTGGATGCTGAGAGAAAGGAGGTCAGAGCTGATGCTAAATCCAACATAGCAGAACTTCAAAGTGAGAATTATCGTTATCATCTAAGGAAACGCAAGGAAGCTTTGAAGTATAAGATGAACGATTTGGTTGCCGTAAGAAGAACCCAATTCGGGCCCGGATTGAAGCTGAAACCAAAATATCTTGGGCCGTATAAGGTTGTAAGAGTGTGCAAGCATGACCGATATGAGGTGGAAAAGATTGGGGACCACTCTGGGCCGGGGCGTACCACTGCCGCTGCTGATGGTATGAAGCCTTGGGCAACGTCATTCGGGGCGAATGACTGATCAGAATGGCCGAATGTGGGAATGGGACGAACATGACTGGACTATATACAAGAACGCAGACAATATACGAGGGAACGCACACAGATCACACGCACATGCACACACATAGTCACACCAGACGACGATGACATACAAAGAACAAGACGAACGACGAAACCCAAAAACTTACAACTTCAGTTCTAGATCGACTACGAAAGTGAAAAGACCTCCTTCCTTCCTTCTTTAGTTATTTATTTTTAGTCGTTAATTTAGTTGCCAACCCTAATTATTAAACAAAATAAAACGAAATAATAAACTCCAATTTATAGAGAAATGATGTGTCCGCGTCTTTATTTAAAGAAGAAGTAAGAGAGGAATTAAAAAAAAAAATAAACTTATTCTGTGGAGCACTAACCCCACATATATGTATGTATGAACATGAGAATGCATCAATAGAAAACTTTGTCCTACGTTTTTCAAAGGAGAATAAAGACTTTGTTTGTTATTGTTGTGTATCTATTCAATTGGCAGACGGTGACAGTCAAAAGAAGTAAACGAAAAGCCTTCTTTTTCTTTTAAATGTAAAAACTAAAAGAGAAAAAAACAATGAGTTTCAGGAAGGGAGTCTACGTTTTTTTCTCTTCTCGAAACTAATGAATCCTTGTTCCAAGCTCACAAGGTAAAATGATTAAATAAAAACATTTTCAAAGTGCAAGCTTTTTATGTATACTCGTCACTTGCAGAATATTATGAAGGTACATTGGAGTGGTGCACATTTTTAAAATTTTATAAATTCTTTTGTTCGATTTTCAATCAAGATAAAACAAATAAAATTATGACCAAAGTGATGCGAAATTTTGAATAATTTTTGGTGATTACTTTTCACAGATTGAAAATTTTATTTAATCAACAATAAATTTTAAAAAATATATTCAAGAAAAAAACATGTAATTGTTACAGAAAACCTTGTTTTATACACTTCTAATTGTGCAACAAAAAACTTCGAACAATGAATGTCGTTCGTTCAAAAAATTTCTATAACTTTATTTTGTATTTTATTGTCAATTTATTGTGAATCTTAAGCGAGTAGTTTAAGACGAATAAGTACGTGAAATGAACAATCGTCGTGCACTTTAAGTTTTTGTTCCATAAGGTACACAATACAACAACAGGCGCTTAAAAGCCTTCCTTAATTCAAAGCCAAATTGTATATTTCAAAGAATATTAGACAATATACAAGTTTTCAATATTAAAGAATATTAGACAGTATACAAGTTTTCAATGTTGAATAATTTGCACTTAAGTGGTTTAGTTTATACTTTGTTCTGTTTAACAAAACAATAATGCATTTTTATAAAGTATTTCACATTACACATTATTATTAGCTTTAATGTTGGTTTGTATGTGTGTATTCGCATACTGTAAAGTAGATTGTATATGCATAGTGCATATATTTACTTAAAATTGTATGTCTATTTTCTTTTTTCAGTTTTACAGTATGAACCAAACAATGCAACAGCTAAGGAGTTCCATCCCTTGATTGTAGAGAAACTTAAAGGTAAGGTATGACATATACAAATACATATACATAATTATAGAGGAAGCAATTTTTGTTTTGTATTAAATCGTGCATAGCACATCATACAGTTTATTTGTGTGATTTCAACTTCATTAATTTTTTAAAATATCGACATGGCAACAGCTTCACCTCTTTAGTTTTATAAAAGGGTGTTTTTTAGACGTTTGGTTTTCAATCTGGCAATACTTTTTTCGAAGTTGGTCTTTTTGACAGCTGTTACCAGTGTTGCCATAAAATTTTTTTCAGAAATCTGCAATTATGACGAAAAAAATCTGCAATGCAGATTTCTAAAGAAAAATATGTCTTCATAAGTGAAGTTTTTTATTAAAATGTTAAAATAAAATAACATAAATTAATTCAATTAATAAAATAGCATTTTTTTTTATTTTATGTACTCGTGCACAGCAGAGTTACCTAAATACTTAAAGCATTTAATGTTTTACTTTAAAGTCAGTGCAGTTGTAGTGATTTAAATTTATGGAATAGAACCTTATATAAAGATGACTGCATACAGAAAAATTATTGACGAATTTTTAAAGAGAAAAAAAGAAGAACAAAATATTAAAGTAGGTACAAGTGCAGACATAATCTGCGGTGCAGATTTTTGATTTTCAAAAGTCTGTTGACGAGATGAAAATCTGCAAAATGCAGATAAATCTGCACTAATGGCCACGCTGGCTGTTACTTGATTTATGCTCAGTTTGGTTTACCATTTTACAATGAATAGACTTACTCCTGAACAACGTTTGCAAATCGTGCAAATTTATTACCAAAATAATGGTTCGGTTCGCGCACCGCGCGCTGTGTCCAATATTCGGTCGATATAATCGCCCAGCAGAGTCGGTAATACGAGCAACCATGGACCGGTTTCGCACCACGTTTACTCTAATGAATGATTCGCATCCGTACAGTGCGCACCGAAGACGCTATTGCTGCTGTGGAGCAGAGTATCGAAGAAGACCCGAATGAGTCCATCCACCATTGCGTCGAAAATTGGTGGTCGAAAATTGGGCCTCACGGCTGAAATTTATTCGATCCAGCCGCTGTGGCCACTTGCCCGAAATCATTTTGAAACATAATGGCAAACCCTTATCCTTATAATAAAGCTAAATTCATAGCCATAACATTAAATTACTTATATGCATTGTATTTCTTCTTGAAAGCCACATGTCTAAAAAAAACACCCTTTATAAAGCAGACATGTAAACTTTGGAGTGCAAGATCTTGTCAAGTATGTCCCCTTTCACACGAAGAAACAAGTTGCTGGAGATTTTTTTGACGTTTCTTTTAATCTCCTTAAAAATCTCTTGTACCTTTCACACAAGGAAACAAATCTCCAGGCAATTTTTGAAATTTCCTTTGAAAGTATATTGGTTGAACACACCTAAACTTAGATGTGAAAGGAAATGTTAAAAAATCTCCTCAAGCCATCGACCGGGGAGATTCTGTTCGCCCCTCTTTCCTCCTGCCCTTCTCACCCAGGATCTAAAAGTTGCTGGCAACTCAGTTTCCTCGTGTGAAAGGGCCTGTACCCTGTAGTTTGTACTTGTACTTGAAAAAAACAAGTACAATTTACTCGGTACTTGAAAAACACCAAGTACAAGTACTTTTTTCAAGTACTTTGTTCCAAGTGTATGTACTTGGTACTGTATTACTGCCATGTTCATTTTCTAGTAATTTTCTAGTACAATTCCAATTCAAGTACTTTTCAAATACTTTTCAAGTACAAGTTCATTTCAATTACTTTTCAAGTACAAATAAAAGGAACACATCAAAAGCTTATGGTTTTCTATTTAAGGGGTGTAGTATCCGCCTGTTTTATAGAAATTTTTGTTGAATATAGAACACATCAATTTCCATTAAAACCTTGAAATTTGACGGGATGGTTGGGGAATACAAAGGAAAAATATTTGAGTTTCAGATTTTGCCTTCAGGAGGCGTGGAATCAACCCACTTTCTCAGAATTGTTATCAATTATTGTATGCAGCACTTCCACCAACTTGAACTATAAGAGCAAGTATGAGCGATCCAGTTGGGCATTTTATTTTTTATTTGAAAAATCATTAATTGAAACCTCAACCAGACCACTCAACGAATTGCACTTGAAAAGTACTTGAAATGGACTTGAGCTTGAAAAGTACTTGAAATGGACTTGTACTTGAAAAGTCCTTGAATAGGGCTTGTACTTGAAGAGTACTTGAAAATTTTCTTTTCAGTATTAAAGTACCAATACATTTACTTGGAACAAAGTACTTGAAAAAAATACTTGTTCTTGGTGCTTTTCGAGTACCAAGTACATACATTGTACTTATATTTTTTAACTACAAGTACAAGTACACGGTATTGGTACTTACAAAGTACTTAAGTAAATATGTACTTAAGGACTTAACAACTCTGATCTTCCAAAAAGGACTTCCGAACTTTGACAGTTGAAGCTGTACTATGTCAAATCGGGTGTCACTTATTTAGTCTATTTTCAAATCAATCAAATCACCATGAACACGTGAAAATGATAAAATTGTTTTATCAAAACGGGTGCTCTGTTTGGGCAACGTTCCGCGCAGTTCGACCAATTTACTTTCGCCATAATCCTCCTACCGAGGGTAATATTTGCAGTGTTGTGGTTAAAATCGAGTACTGGTTAAGTAAACGATCCACACGACATCGAGGAGCGTCCAATGCATCCCGAAAAAGTCAATGTTTGGTGTGGATCTTGGGCTATTTCTTTGAGAAGGACGTTAGCCAGGCCATCACACCCAACGGTGAGCGCTATAGGTCGATTATTACCAACTTCTTATGGCCTGAGTTGCTTTAAACAGACACCAACGGCATGTGGTTTTCAACATGACGGTGCTATACGTGCCACACAGCTTATGCCACATTGGAAATCCTGCACGAGCGATTTGAGGGCATGGTCATCCCACGAAGAGGTTATGTCAACTGGCCCGCGAGATCATGTGATTTGATCCCGTTATACTTTTTCTTGTGGGGCTTTCTGAAGTCACAAGTCGATGCAAATAAGCCACAAACCAGAGCGGCCCTAAAAGCCAACATAACCCATGCCATCCGTCAAATTCAGCCTGATTTATGAGCCAGTTATGGAAAATTGGACATTTCGGATGCGCACCACCCAAAGAGGAAGGGCAGACATTTGAACGATGTTATATTCCATACATAATGGTATCAACAAGTCTTTCAAACGAATACAATTTTTTTTTAAGTTCTAAAATTCCTTGAAGACTTTTAGGCTTTTATAAATTTCCTACAAACAAACAGCTTCCTTTTGGTTCATGAAACACTCTCAACTAGACCAAAATCAAAGGTTATGATTCAAAAAGTATTTTCGACTTGGTTTTTTTCAATAGGGTTGCCAAGTATATGCGACCATTTTAAAAGTTGGTTAGCTCTTCATTTTGAGTGCAGTGTTATCCTTGAATCCCATGAGATTAATTATAGTCGAAAAAATGCATAAAAGCTGACCCGTTTTAGACTCCATGCAACCAGACTTTTCTAAGCAAAGCATGTGTATTTTTTCCCTTGGGGAGATTTATCGCTTAACCGGCATTTAAATCTATAAAATTTTTACAAAGCTAAGTGATTTCTTGGTATCTCTTCACCTATATGTTCGTTGTGAAATATTTAACATATTTAATGCATAATCACTAAAATACTATTTTTCTTAATACAATATCATTCCAACATTCAATTTTTAGGCGAGGCCTTAAGTGACAGCGATGAGAACTACAACAAATCATCATCCCCCGAAATGGCTTTAGACCAGTCCGAAGAGGATGTCTCGAATGGAAGTGAGGAAGCTAGTGAGTCGAATCAAAGCGAAGATGCTGATGTCGACTGTGACAATTCATCAGGTGAGAATGCCGACGGAAGCCGTCGTTCAAGCTCAAGAAGCAGTGGCCTTGCTGGAGAAAGTATCAGTGATTCGGAAGATGTCATAAGTAGTGACGATTTGGAGGACAATAATTTGTGTGTTTTGAACTCACGAAATTCCTCCAGTACCGGAGGAAGTCGCAGCCGAAGCGATAATACAACACATTCATATTCCAGTCTCTTACTAGAAGAAGAAGACGACATTGTACCTAACACGTTGCATCTCTCAAAGGAACTGTCAGCCCATGATTTGGATATAAGCAATGGTGGGTGGCCATTTATATATTATTAACTATCCATTTATTAAAATAAAATTTTGATTTTGTATAGGCAATAAGGTAAATTCAACATCATGCAGTGACTCAGAATCTCCAACAGAGCCACTCACTCAACGGTTGGCCGCCATTTTGCGTTCCAAATGTGGTGTTACTGATGGCAACTAGAAAAATCCATATTTAACAAGACTTCCATATGATTTTGTTATTATATCTTCAAAATTTAGCAAGATCCGGAAACGAACAAAGTAAAGGCCTAATAAAAAAAATATGATTTTCTAAACAAATGCAACTTATTCTTTATAGAATCTAACTAAGTCTAAATTTTTAAAACGTCAAATCAAAATCAAATCATTGACATTGGAGAGAATCGCAATGAAAAAAAAATTAATGTTGTAAGTTTCTAAATAACATTTAACCAACACTATATTGTATTTTTATTAAAAAAAAAATAAAGACTTTGATGGATAAAAACTATGTTAAACATATCGTACAAAGGTATATGAAACGAAAGAGGGTTTGTCGAAAAACAGACGATTTTAAATTAAATTTAAAAAGGAGCTGGAATATGTTAGCTTGGATGTGTCTCATACATTGCACATATACCCTGTTAAACATTAAAAAAATAGAACCCTATATATATACATATATATATATATTTATACTAAAAAAACAAAGAAAATTGTAAACACAAAACATTCATATACATAAATGTAAGTTAAATGTAATTTTTTGAAACATATACGAAACTTAGAGAAACATAAAACAAAATAAAGAAACATTATAAGAAATGTAGACTTTAGGATTTATGTGTAAGTCTTATTAACCTCTACATATTTATATGTGTCTATACATACAGACGGTCCAAAAATGTCCTTTTTGCTATTTTATATTTTTTTAGTTTTTTCTTTTGTTTATAAATTTAAAAAATGTAACTGATTTGTTTATATTTTGTCAACTATATAAATATACCTTTTAATTTAAATAATACCGAATGAACCGCAAAACAACAAAAAAAGAATTAACATTTTGTGCAATAATATAACAATAAAATTATTACATCTATTTTTAAATTTAATATATATTATAATATTTAAATAACGTACTAAGAATATAACGAAAGACTTATTATCAACAACTGATTTGTATAAAAACGAAATGTGTTTGAAACTTATGTATTTTATTTTTTAATAAAATGAAAGCTAAGCTATACGAAGAAGATGAGCGGGGAAACAATTGTGTTTTTTTTTTTGTGTCTACTTTGTTGCATGTATGTATCTACAGGGTGTTCTAAGAAAATACTTTATTTACTTTATTTTTGTATAACTTCTTTGAGAACAAAACCTAATTTCTGATGGCATAGGTATCGCGCAGAGCAGAGCAGAGTATGATCAGAGATCTCCGATATAATTCTGAGCACTTTGAAATAAGTGGAAAGAAGAGTGAAGTTGGTTGCGTTCAGCTATTTGCTCCATTCTCTCGGTTTTCTTCTTCTGAGCTAATGGAGAGCCCTCCAAGCTAGCTCTCATTTCAAAAGGAACACAAGCTGAGCGCTCTGAGCCAAAAAAGAAACATAGATCGTTTTTTGACAGAAAAAGGCCTAATGTGTTCGCTTCTGTTAGCTTGTCAAATGCGTTTTTCAACTCAATTTTACACATTTTACCTGATATTTGGTAGGTTTCTTAGAGAACATAATTTTCCAGTTAATGTTCCACTTCTTTACTCTACACTACAACAACAACTACCGATGATGGAGTTGCTTTAATCAATTTAATCAACTGTTTTGCGCTCGAGTACCTATTTCAAAATGGCGATTTTTTTTTTGGATTTTCAAAAAGATTCCGCAAGCTTGCGTCACATCCGAATGGTTAGTCTTTTGAATATGAGCATCCTTCGGGGTCACTTAATATCCCCTCTTAATATCTGACGCGCTCGAGTAATTTCTTTTGTTTTCTATTTTTTACCCTCCCATATAGCCACCCCTACCCAGGGCCGGACAAGCTATAAGTGCAAGCGGTGTAAATGCGCAGGGCAATGAACCCAAAGGGTGCCCTGAGCAAGTATCAAAGAAAGCCACTACCACTACCTACCTATACTTTTTTAATTTTCAATTCTTTTTAATAGCTCACACCAATATTGATATCCATGGTTAGGTTAGGTTAGGTTGAAGTGGCTGTCAGTTATGAAAACTGACACACTTAGACCATAAGTTGGCCCATTGTGATACCACAAGAATCTGGGAAGCCTTTTTCCCTACTCGATGAACCATTTGGAGCTTCTTATGAAGCGTAACAGACTACCTATGTCAACATTTACTAAATCACTAGGATCATAGATTGAAGTAGAAATCTCCAAGATGGAGTCTTCGCCTATGAGATAGAGCAGGACAAGTGCATAGAAGATGAGGAATCGATTCTACCTCTTCCTCGTCCATACAGCTTCTGCAAAAATCGTTAGAGAATACGCCAAGACGCGTTGCGTGCTTGCCTATAAGATAGTGTCCGGTTATGACACCTATCATAGAGCTAATGTGCAATCTGCTTAGAGATATCAAACATTTAGATCGCTTAAAATCCATTACTGGCCAGATTTGTTTTGTTGCCAAGCAAGTGGTGATATTGTTCCACCTAAGGTTTGTTCTCTCTAAAGCATCTTGCTTCAGCATAAGTTTACATGTAGCGATGGGAATACCAATATCTGCCTTACTAGGTAGAAGAGGTAGAGTTGTTCTATATTTAGCGAGTTCGTCGGCCTTACAATTACCTGATACCTGGAATGTCTCTATGCCCTGGTACCCAACACAGGTGAATGTTAAACTGCTGCGCCATCTCCAGAAGAGATGAACGACAATTTAGGGCTGTTAAAGAGTTAAAAGAGACCGATTCCAGAGATTTGATAGCTGCTTGACTATCCGAGAAGATACGGATATCTGTAGTTGATAACACGTTTTCTTTCAGCCAAGATAAGGCTTCTTTGATCGCCATAAGTTCCGCCTGGAACACGTTACAATGATTAGGAAGACCCCATCTTCAGTTTTCGATCCGTCCGTGTAAATATGGATTGATTCATCTTCCAAGAGAGCCGTATCCTCCCAGAGAACTCTAGAAGGAATGCTGACTTGAAAGTTTTTGCCAAACTGAAGTTTTGGGATGGTGTAATCAGTGCGACTTGGGATTGATCCGAATGAACTCAGAATGATGGAATGGCCAAAGTTGTTGTTGGTCCATTGTGAGGAAGCTTTAAGGCGAATGGCTGTATTTGCAGCCACTTGTTTGCTGAAAATATTGAGGGGTGTCAGATGGAGCAGAACGTCTAGAGCAGCGGAAGGTGTCGTACGAAGTGCTCCACTTATGCACAAACAAGCAGAGCGTTGGACTTTGCTCAATTTGTCGCAATTTACCGCTTTATCCAGAGCAGTCCACCATACTGTCACTCCGTTAGTGAGGATCGGTCTAATCACCGAAGTATATAGCCAGTGAGTGATTCGAGGTTGAAGGCCCCATTTGTTCCCAACGGCTTTTTTGCATGAGAAAAGTGCCACTGTGGCTTTTTTGACTCTTTCTTGTATATTAGGTTTCCAGCTTAACTTTTTGTCCAAAATAAGACCCAAATATTTTGCTTGATCAGTGAATGTTAGTGGAGTACCTTTGATAGAAGGAGGATCAATATGAGGGATTTTATTATTCCTTGAGAATAGAACAAGTTCTGTTTTATGAGGGTTGACACCCAGACCTCACCGGTCAGCCCAGTTGGTAAGCTTATTTAAAGCATTTTGTAAGAGTTCTTTTAAGACAGTAGGATGCTTTCCTGATACGGCAATAGCAACATCATCCGCATATGCAATCACTCTGTTACTCTCCGCTTCCAGGCATGTCAGCAGCTCATTTACTACCAAGTTCCAGAGAAGGGGAGATAGGACACCACCTTGTGGCGTACCTCTACTGACAGACCTTCTAGCGGAAAAGCTGCCCAGTTTTGAATTGATGCTTGTTCGCAGGTGGATATCGATCAATCTTTCAAAGATTTTAAGAAGGAATGATGATAGACTAATAGGTCTGAGATCTTTCGGGTTTACTTGGGAGCATTTGCCAGCTTTGGGTATAAACACAACCTTAACTTCTCTCCATAACAGGGGAATGTGGACCAGGTTTAAACAACTAGTTAGAATGGTCTCCAGAATTGGCAGAATTAAATCGGAATTCATTTAGAGTTCAGCTGGTACTATGCCGTCGGGTCCTGCAGACTTGTATGGTTTGAAGCTGTTGAGCGCCCATTGCAGCTTGTCCCTAGTAACAAGACCTTGTGGATATCTTGGCTCATTATCTGACCTATTATGGTCGAAGCTATTAATATTTTTGGAGCTTCCAGGGAAATGAGTATCTAGTAGCAGGTTTAGCGATTCTTCGCAAGAGTTGGTCCATGAGCCATCAGCATTTTTCAAACAGCTAGGCATCACTGGATTTGAAGAGAGGATTTTTTTAAGCCTGGATGCCTCTGAAGTTTTTTTTATTTTTCCACAGAAAATTCTCCAGGAGGATCTCTTAGACTTCCTCAAAGCTTTCTTATATAATTTAAGGGTTTCCTTATAGGATTCCCAATCCGACACTACTCGGGTACTTTTAGCTCGATTAAAATATTTACGACAATCTTTCCTGAGTGGTTCAAGCCCTGAATCCCACCAATACGGCTTCTTTTTTCCCCTTACTTGAGTAAGTGGACAGGAAATAGCCATTGATTTGTTAAGGGCTAACGTGAGATCACTGACCTTGCAGTCAAGTTCAATTATATTTGAAGGAGGATTTAAAAAATCAGGTTTTAATAGACCTTTGAGTGTTATCCTATATTTAAGCCAATCGGTTTTTCGAGGGTTTCGAAATTCCAAACGGCTAGGAGGTTCATCATTTAGACTGAATTGGATGTACCTGTGATCAGAAAACGAGTGTTCATCAGATATTTTCCAATTCTGAGACAAGAGTAATATCCAATACTTCTTGTCGGTTATTGATATCCATACTTAATATGAATTTAAAGACAGATATGTACTATTCCAAAAATCAGTCGGTGCCTTGCTTCCTATTCACACCCACAGTAAAAAAAAAACTGATTTACAAATTTTTTTGCAAAGTGCACAATTTTGCTCGCCTCTTGGGGATACCTCGTTCGTCTCTTGGGGACACTTCGTTAAAAAAAATCGCATATCAAAGTTTACAGCTTGGGTGAACATTACTTCTTCCACCAAAAACAGCCATTGAGGGCGCTAGTGATGAAGCCTGCGCAGAGCACTTATTTAGCTCGGACCGGCCCTGCCCCTACCACGAAAACCGGCAGATTAACCTCCAGAAAGACGCGGGCTACAAACAATCAATATCTGACGTGCTCGAAAATGTGACTGTTTTTTTTTACATTTTTGAACACCTGACCCACGCTCCCCCCCCCCACCGATGAAACAGTATATTTTACTAACATTATTTTCTCTCTATCATCAAATCTTCAAAATCCAATAGGTCTCCGCGACGCTAGAGTAAGCCCACATTTAGCATCGTGGGCTCCACTACTATTATACAGGGTGGAAACTAATTGGTTTTTAGGATATTAGGGCATAATTTTTGGGTATATTCAAAGAAAAAAATGTACGGGGGGAAAGTTGTATCTCTCCCTGAGGTAGGGGAGAAATTAAATTTCAAAGTCAAATTTTTTGAAAAAGAAATGTAATTTTTTTAAGTTGATATTTTTCAAAATCGTACGTAGTTTTTGTGTTCGATATCAAATCCTCATTATTTTTTAGTCCATTACCGAACACAAAATGTAATAATCTTTCTTAGTTTTTGAGAAATAAAAAAAAAAAAAAACAAAAGGTACTTTTGCCAAAAAAGCCCGAAAAAAGGGTTTAATTATGGATAATTCATGAATAAAATAATTTTTTCGGGCCTTATTGTTTGTTTTGTTTAATTTCTCAAAAACTAAGAAAGATTTTTACATTCAGTTTTCGATAGTGGCCTTAAAATTAATGAGGGCATATTGGAATATTGACCACAAAAACAGCAATAAATTAAAGAATTCACTATTGAATAATTTTGAATGAACAACAACAACTTGCGTGTGTTACCACCAAGTATATAGGCTGGAGTTATAGCTATTTCACGAGAGCCACCTCGATCATCAGACTCCTTTAGTGGTGCTTAGTCTGGTTATGGTCGTATTAATTGAAACACTCTTTGCCGTCATCTGGGAGCGAAGCGAACCATGAACCTTGCAATTCAGAGGCAGATGCACTACACACCGCGCCACTGAAGCCACATGTTCTGCTCAAACCCAATGCAGGTTTCGTTGTTTATCAATTGCAACAGCGACTAGCATTTTTATTAACACACACAAGCTTGCTATTGTTCAGTCGGTTTCTTTCTTTTTTCTCCCCATGCACCGATTCGTATGCCAACAATTCTTTGGTCATACAAGGGGGGTGGGATGAGTTGAAAGAGTTGACACTGGTCAATAATTAATTTACAATTTAAAAAAAAAAAATCACAATTTTTTAAAAAAATGTAATTTCCCTAAAACTGTTTGCTTAAGCAACTTGATTTAAAAACCAAATGTAAGAATGGAGTATTAGCTTTCAAAAGAAGTACAACACTTTATTAGATGTGATTTCGTTGACTTTTAATATTTTTGTTTCCATTTAAAGTCAATGTTTCAGAAACTGCGCCCCCTCTGCCTCAGGGAGGGGAGATAAAACTTTCCCCCAAACAATTTTTTTCTTTGAATATGCCCAAGAAACATGCCCTAAAATCCTGAAAATGAATTTGATTTTAAACAATCGAGGGGTATTCGAATCTCTAAGTTGCAAAGTAAATTTGTATTTGTCCAGTCAATTTGTGATCAAAAGGGTCCTTAGCGAGCAAATTGTGGGGTAGTTTTGATTTTTTCCCTGCTTAATGGGAGGGTGCTGATTCCGAATCTGAGGTTTGCGACTAAAATTTTGTGACGTAACATGGACAAAAATGCAAAATATGATGCAAGATGCATTTTTTGGAGTTATGTATTTACGTATGGATCGAAAACTGTCAATTATTCGTCAATGGGTTGTCACAAAAATAACCTTAACCAAAGGAAATTGTGTTTACTTTTTATGGAACTTTGATGAAATTTACGAATTATTGATAGTTTTCGAGCATCATTTCAGGTTCAGATTTACCACCCCCAAAAACATAAAACAGGGAAAAAATCAAAACTACCCCAAAATTTGCATGGCAAATACACAATATGACTTGACTTTTAAAAAGTTTTAAGAAATTAAGGAAAAATCAAACGGATATACCTTTCGGTGCTTGCTTAATTTAATAGTAAACACATTTATCAGTGAAACAGTTTTTATATTACTGTAACTGCAAATGCAACTTCAACCCACCTCTTTTTAGTCTATACTCAACTTCTTATTATTAATAATAGTTAAGATAATTGTCACCTAAAACTGACATTTAAACTATCGTATTTGTTTGCAATAGTAAAAGTAGTTCGATTTTATTAAAACGATACACTGTGGCGTATGCGTAATATTTCTCAAAACTATCAAATAGGAAAATCGAAGAAAATAGAATATAGTCCAGTTAGCTTGTAGTTTCATAGGAATGAGACTGGCAATTCTGATTTTTTGCTGATAGTGGCCTAGTAAATAATCCAAGTTTACGACCTCCAGCACCCAACGCAACATGGTAAAATATATTCAAAAAAAAAACGCGAAATTTTCGCGCTTTTTTCAACTATCGACTTTATACCTAAAGAACCAGTTTTTGACTAAGAGATTTGTGCATGGTTTGAAATTAATTAAATTACCATCAATTTGAGTCCAAAATCGTCTCTGTAGACCCAAGAATTTCCAAGAAACAGCCTTTGCTGCTTGGCATAAGATACTCAAAACTCTAAAACGTGTAGGTTAGGCCAGAGAAAGAACAAAATAGTATGGTAAGGGGGTTCATCTAAAAAAGTGACTTAAAACAGAAAAACAAATATTAAAGAACAGTGGTAGTAGCTGGAGAAAAATCCTTTAACTCCTCTTAGGCCAGAAATCTATTCTTTAATATTCTTTTTAAATAAAGTTGTGTTGAATCATAGTTTTTGAAATATAAGTTTTCAAGCACAAAATTCTGAAAATGAAAAAAATAAAATGCAGGACTGGGTCGCACGTACTTGCTCTTATGTTCAAGACACTGCGGATTTAAGAAAATTGTGTAAAAAAAACATTGAAATTATGAGAGAAAAATGTATAGAGAAGCATGAAATACGACATTTAAATTGTTAAAAAAAAGAATGCCATCTTAATTCTTAATTGAATATGATTGTTTATGGGAAAAAATATTTTAAATCGTTGGAGCGGTTTTTTAAAAAATTAATTTTTATATATAAAATTCTTAAAACATTTTTAAGAACCAATTTTGGTATGCAAATCTAAAGTATATATTTATATGTATATTATGACAAAATTCGAAAAAAATTGTCAACCCGTTTTTGAGATACCGAATTTTCAAAAAAAAAATTGAAACTTATTTTAAAAATCCAAAAAAAAAATTTAGAAAATGTTGATATGCAATATTATTTAGTTTTATCTGAAATTTGTATGTAAAAAAATAATCTAATTCCGCTAAGCCGATAGCGAAAAAAAAAATCAAAATAAAAAAATACTTTCTATGACAGGTACTGTTAATAGTTGCTAAGTGTAAAATTTTATAATTTTTGGTAGTAGATCGTACTAATTTTAATGTATGAAAAAAGTTTAATCAAAATCGTAGGAGTCGTTTTTGAGAAAAAAAATCTTTTCCTTTGCGGTTTTTTTAATTTTGTATGGCAAGTACCGTTATTTTTTCATAAATGTAAAATTTTTTCTAAAAATATTTTAGAAAGTACTTAAAAACTCACAAGTATCGATTTTTAAAAAAATCGATCATGTTTGAAACATTTTTTAAAAATCCAAAAAATATTTTTTCAAAAATTTTGGTACACAAAACTATTTATATTTAATGGAAGCTTCTGTATAAAAAAAATAGTTGAAATCGGTCGTACTATTTTGAAGAAAATCAAAAATTAAAAAAATGGTTCATTGGGAGGTACCATTAATAACCATTTTTGAAAAATGTTTTTTCACCCAAAGGAAGCCTTTACTCAAATAAATTTATTGAATTTCTTAAGAAAAGTTGTCGAGCCGTTTTTGAGAAAAAAGCGATTATGTAAAATTGATTTTTGGTTCTAAAAAAAAAATGAAAAAAACGTGTCGGCAGAATCACCAAAAACCACTATGTACCAAGTTTGAAGAAAATCGATCAAGCCGTTTAGGCTGTAGATGTAGACGAACAGACAGACAGACAGACAGAATTGTGCCACCCACTTTTTTCGTGTCCTCTATCATCGTAATATCATGTTTGATTGTTATCTAAAAATTTTTTTTGCACGAATCCAAAACTTGCCTTATGGTACCTACACATAATCGCAAGTAAAAATTTGTTGTTAAATATTTTTTTTTTTGTATTTTATAGTACTAGGTATTTGTTGTATGTTTTTAACGATCAATGCTCTCATCAATTTTAAGTAAAATTCTAAGTTTTGAGTATCTTATGCCTGCAAACGGTGGAAGGGATCTGGACGTTAAAAGTAGAATAAATAAAGCTCGTGCTGCCTTCGGATCTCTGTCCAGAATTTGGAAATCCATCAAATCTCCTTACGCACTAAGTTGAGATTCTTCGAATACAATGTCAAATCCGTGCTGTTATTATGCTTGTGAAACTTGGAAAGTCATGTCTACCATCTCGAAGAAATTGCAGGCTTTTGTGAATTGCTGTCTTCGCCACATCCGAAAACGTAAATGGCGTTGGATTGGTCATACAATGAGGAAACCAAACGATGAAATTGCAAAGCAGTCTTTTGAATGGAATCCTCAGGGTGCACGGCGGGTTGGAAGACCAAGAACAACATGGAGGTTACAGGACACGATGATGATGATGACCGAATCTGACGCAGGGTCAAATGTATATAGTTACTGTACTAAGGCGCATTAGTATAATAAAATACACCACCCACCATCCACATCAGCTACCAGCACCCTACATCTCCATTGAATCACCATAGACCAGTCATTAACCCACACCATTACCCTGCAAAGCCGAACCACTAAATAACATATCAACACACACCTGCCACCACCGTCACCGAATAACCAACAACCACAGTACACCAGATTGTGTTGCATATACGATTGCAAGCAACAACAACAGCACACCAAACTATGTGAAGTCAACGTCATGTGACTTTTTTTCATTCGCCTCATATTAGTTCACATTGTCTTGTGACTGGAAAATCATTATGAGGAGGTTGAAAATTCCGAAATAGTCGAAGCTTATTGACTCGTGTTGATTCCGATTTTCGATCAATCCGAATTATAAGAGAAATAGAGGTTCCAGCTAATCTCAGTTTGTAGCAACTCTTGATAAGCTCAGGTTACTTTTCATGGTGCATTCGTGAACCATTTAAAGATAATCTTTTTGGCTTCCGCCGTTAAAAATCAAAGTGATTGTTCCCTTGAGTTAGCCTTGGGCAGGAATCAGATTCCTACCGTAAACTCCCTGCTTGCTCCTTCTGAGTGAGAGATTGGGCACCAAAGTAATTGTTCCCTTGGGTTAGCCTTGGGCAGGAATCAGATTCCTACCGTAAACTCCCTGGTCCCTGCTTGCTCCTTCTGAGTGAGAGATTGGGCATCAAAGTAAGTGTTCCCTGGGGTTAGCTACCGAACCAAGCTTAGTTGTAAATGAAATATCGTGTTATTTATAATAAGATTAAAGAGTATTGTAAGCTTGTAAGCCCCTCCTATTTTAGTCGTAAATAAAGAGTAAACATATTAAAACCGGTATCTCGAGTTCTTTTACCTTCTTAACCCGAGTTTTACTTGCTTTCTTCGGGAATACATTCGACTACGACGAGCTTAGCTTCGATAAAAAAACATCACAACTAAATAATGTATTTATCTTGAGCAAATAATCAACGACACATACATATAAATATACATACATATATTTATCAAATCAAAAATATAGATGGTGCCACAACGTAAAAGGCACTCAATTTGGTCTCTGAGTTAACTCGGAGTTAATTTTGGATTTAAATTGACTGAATAACACTTTTCTGGGCTTAATTTAGGTTCAACCAAGAAGATATCGCACTGAAAAACTATCCCATTAGTGCCGCTCATCGATTTAATGAATTTTTTTTACAACTTAGGTAAAGATAAAATTAATCCTTAACTGAAAAAATGTTTCAAAGTTAGCTTGGGGTATTGTATATAAATTCTATAGTATTCTCATGAAGAAAAAAAGCTCGTGGCCATCTATGCGTCCAAATGTAATCCTAATTTTTGTTAAGGGATCTCGGTAAGGCGATCACAGCGAGCCTATCGACCAAATGTCAACCTACAAAATCGTGTTTCATGCGAATACTATAGAGTGGATATACAATGCTTGGGGTAAACTTATTTTCAGGATTAGTATATTTTCGCCCGTCACTTTTGATTTGTTGCTGCTTAACTTTTTTAATAATTTTAATCCATTCATAAACACGCACTCTTATCCTAAACGATGTTTCTTTGAGAATAGTTTCCAAAAAAAAATGCTTGATACATTTTGTTTTCTTTTACATTAATTTATTTTTTAATTATTTATTCTGTTAAATTTAATTTGTATATAATGTACTTTTCGTAAAAGTATTTATAATCTTCACTTGGAGTTTGTTTTTTTGTTTAAATGATTTAGAAAATTGTTCAATTATGGGGATTAGAAAAATAATATATATTATGTAATAGCAATTTGTAAATCATTTGATAGATACCAGTTCTTATTAAACATAGAAAACTCATTTAACATTATTATAGAGGGTTTTTTTTATAATAATATACATCTATAAATTCTTTAGTTCTGTTTCTGTATTTTTAATTCTATTACTTTTTTTATTTTACATATTTCCGAATGATATGTGTTAAAAAGTACTACCATTTTTTTTATATATATATTTTAACAACATATACATAACTTTTATAATTTTAAAAAACGAAACTTCTTTTTTTATAAATTTGTATGACAATATGAAATTATTGAAAGGGAAAGAACTTACAATGTAAGTTTGTACACAAACATATAAAATTTTGTTTAATAACAATTTAATCTTTGTTTGATCTTTTAGCACCATATTTTTCACCTTATTTTTTATTTAAAACTATATATGAATAAAGCAGGCGAGTTGTTTTTAAAAATTAATAGATACTTGTTAGTTTTACTATTGTTAAAATGTTTGAAAATATTGTCGCATAGTGTGAAGCTCGGTTTTATACTTATATTGCAAGATGTGTTTTATTGAATGCTTTGTAGAAAATATGTTATATTTTTGTAAGTTTGAAAAATTATTCAAAAATTAAAAGACTGCAAAAGGTGTTCATGTGTGAAGAATGTTTAAGCTTTTTATGAACAGTATGTATCTTTAACATTGATAGCAAAACCAACTTGTGCACATACAAGGCCAATTTATTTTGAAATCTTCGTCAAAGAGTATTAACTATGAGAGAGTCTCTCATACCTTTTTCCTCAAAACCCAATTCGCTAGCATTTTAAAAATCTATGACGTGTAACAAAACTATGTAGATATCATGAGTTTTAATTTTTAGCAAATGCATAGTTAGTGAATAAGGACAAAACAAAGTATATGCTATCAAAAAACAAAGCCTCATCTTTCCATCAGATAGGACAAAACGTCACTGTTGGTAGCCGTAATTTCGAGGTAGCCAAGGAGTTCACCTAACAAACATCAATTCCACGAACGACACCTTAGTGGAAATCCGACGAAGAATTTCCCTAGCGAACCACTGCTACTTCGGATTGGCCAAACAAATGGGTTCAAAACTCCTTTCTCGAAAGACAAAGTGCACGCTATACGAAATGCTAATTTTACCAGCTCTACTCTACGGCGCACAGTGGGACCGAGGTGGAAAAAACCTTATACATAAAAGTGTTGAATTTGTTACTGCGATACACTTTTGTTAGTACTTTTCTTGCAGAATCCGGCTGTTATATTGATTTTATGGTACAAAATTTGATTTCAGCTGAAAAAAGGGGTTAAAACGGACCATTGAAATTTTGAGCCCTTAAAACTGATGTTTTCCATAATTCCTCTAGCTCGTGGATTATTTGGTACTTAAAATTTGTCTTTCAATGAACTATTAATATGTACCTAAAGGTATTTGATACTATTACAGCGAAAAATCTAGCCAATATTTGGACTTCGGGTGTACTTCCAAACTTAAGTAGCCATACAAAAAAAGCTCCACCTTCCTAGGGTTTGTTTCAGGTTTTTTTTCTGGTAGTCCTGGTGGTAATGAAGATTCTGTTAAAATTTCATCACCAGATTCTATCAGTGATTAATAATTTAATTTAAGGAATAAGATAATTTCTGATTGAATATATAACTGGTTCAATATAGACATGATCATTTTTCCACAAAATTCGTAATGGAATCTGAAAATTCTATTTTTCTTCTTCAAAAATAATTTCGACTCACTCTAATTCTCTTTTTATTTTTTGAGAAATCTTTATTTATTATTTAGTTTCCACCTGACTTTACTTTATACAAAATTTCTCACTATTATGAAAAATTAAAAACTTCCCCTTAACTCTGATCGTAAAATGAATGATACCATTCAATTTAGTGGGTGCAAATACATTATGAAATGATACCACTAAGGTTTTTTCCCAAAATCGTAGGTTTGGTCCCACTGTGCGGTGCCGAGTGCTGGAAGATAAGTAAAAAAGGGGAATTGATACTGGGCACTTTCAAGAGAAAAATTCTTCGCCGGGTATTTGGTCCTAAATGTGAAGAGGGCGATTGGAGGAGAAGATTCAATCGTGAACTGTACGAGATGTACCAAGATGTGGATGTATTCCAAATAACCAAAACACGTCGACTACACTGGCTCGGCCACATCGAGCGAATGAACAACAACGCACCAGCCAAGAACATCTTCGAATCCCAACCCCCAGGTTCGAGACGAACAGGAAGACCGAACCTTCGCTACAGGGTCCAGGTGGTCACAGACGCAAGAGCGCTTGGTCTCGATGACTGGAAGAATTGTGGAAGATTGAAAATTTTTATTTAAAAATATTAAGCGCAAGCTAAAAATCGAACTATAAATAAATATCTTTAAAACACAAATAGAAGTTACATCAGTCAGTTTCATCAGGAAAACTAATGAGCCCTATCGGTAATCTTGAGGGAAATTTAGCTTCCCCCAAAACTTTGTCTGCTATCGTGAATCTTCCCCGGAATTAATTTCCCCCGAACAGCAACTCCTATGAAATGATCACAGCCAAATTCCCCTGGAGATCAATAAACTCAGAGGAAAAGTTTTAAGCTGTATTCACGTTTCCTATTTTGAAGGAGGGAATCATTCCCAGGGAAATTCTACTATTGATGGTCCCAAAAAGTTCAAGATTTACACCTTGAGGAATAATAAGTATCATAAAATGACCATCATAACCCGAATATGCTTTGGCTAAAATGTAAAAGAACCATTTCAGTTAAAAGACGTTCTTAAAAAAGTTAATATTAAAAAAGCTTTTATATTACACAATTTGAAGAAAGACAAATAGAGCAACTAAATAACACAAAAAAAATTCGACCACAAAAAACAATAAAATATTTTGCACTGCCAATCGTTTTTATATTTTTCACCTGGCTATCATTTAAAATAAAAGCCCTTTAACTTGAAAAATTATTTTCCTTGCAAGATTTCAAAACCACACATCCATTTCATAATTGAAAATATTTTCAAATGTTTAAATTATAGATTAAAAAAGTCAGGTATGCAATAACAATATTATCAATATAAATAAACTATTTTTCTTTAATCCTCTTACTCACAGAATAGTGTACAGTTCTGGAAGAAGAATTTATCAATTGCTTACAATAACAAATAGAACCTAATAACTCTGCTTTTCCTGTTTATTTTTATAATTGTATTTTTATTTTTTTTTTATAATAATAAATTATTAAACAAAACTATTTTGAAAACTTTCAGGTATATTGTACTTTTCAGAAAAAATATAAATCAATTAATAAGATATTTTCTTATATTTATTATATTACTCTTCTTTTTTTATAAAATGTAAATAAATTATTTGTTGGAATATATAGATTTTGTTTTTACAAAATAAAAACTATAAAAATAATTTAAAATTAAGAAAATACCTTATTAATTAGAAGTTGTAATTTACCCTATTAATTCATACACAATTTTATGTGTTTAAATCATTCTCTTAATATTATCTATGGAAACATTGTTCTATTATAATCATAATTTTTGAAACGGTATTTTTTTTTTCTTACATACATACTATCGAATAATTTTGCAAAGATATTTATATATTGTTATCTGTTTAACAAAACAAACATTTTATTTTGCTTAATCCTATCCTCTTATATGTTTTTCTTTTTAAATCGTTATTACTTTGTTTTTTTTTTTTTATAATAAAACCAAAAATTTATTTGTTAATACTTAATTTTGATGATATTTGGCACAGCACGCCATATTAAATATATTCTTTTCATACTTTTATTTTGTTTTGAAACTCTAATTTTTTGTATTAAATAATACTATTTTACTTACAAATTTTATTATGAAGTTTATAACGTTTTATAACCTACTATCTAGTCTTTTAATTTATTTTTTACTTCTTTCGAATTAATGAATATGTTTTCCTTTCTTTTTTAATCAATTTTCAAAATTGTAACTTTTAATAAAGAGAAGTGTAGGTACTCACAACTTATAAGAAAATAAAACTTATACAAAAATATAACAAAAGTATAATTAAAGTTAGCGATTTAATCAAACAAAAATATAGATAATATATAGTAACAGAGGATAGATACAAAAATAATAATAATAGTGCTGGAGTATTCTTAGCTCCCAAGAATCTTAAGGAGTCATGAATAAAAAATATTTTAATTGTGTATATGAACACAGTTTTCTTTAAAAAAAAACTGTTTTCAAGTTACTTTATAAGGGCTAAACTTTTATCAATTGTTATTGATTTTTACAAGTTTAACCGATGTAACTTTGGGAAAAAAGACTTTCGAAATTCTAAGATATTTGCATTCTTGGAAATGGGAATCAGAATTTATATTACAACAGAAACCGAAACTGGATACCGATTTCAGAGCAATGTTTTTCTTTTCAAAATTTGACTATATAAAATGTACATTTTGTTGTACATACAATATACATTTAGCATGTTTAATCTTAAGATGAACCTGTTAGAATCATCAACCTAAAAATGAATGATTTCTTTAAATTATTCAAAGAAAATCAACCACTGTTTCGAGGATAAGAACTGATTTTGCTAACAAGAAACTGTTTTTTTTTCGGTAACTAAAAGAATCCAAAAACAAATACAAGAATAGAAATAAGCTGTAATGAAATTGGTGTCATTGTCATTGTTTTTTTTTGTAAGTTACATAGCTTATCAGAAAATTTATTAAATAAAACTAATTAATTATTATTATTAATAAATAATTTTTGTATTCTAAATCCGATTGAAGAGCATTGAAGATTATAATGATGATTTTAAAGTGATGGCAGCGCGCCCACCAGGTAACTGTTTTCTTGCTGTCGGCAGTTTGAAAGTTCCCTTTACCTGCAATCACTGAGCAATTTGTTACTTAATCTCTCAATTTTCTTTGCCTAAAATATTACTATTTGTTTTTTTTCTGTTGCTCCTTTCTTTTATTGAAGCTTGTTTACCAATGTAAATATTCTGCCGTGAGCACTTTCAAGAGCCCTAGCTGCAAATTGTATGCCAACAGCCTGTACTACAGGATTAGTTCGTATTAACCGTTATTAGCAAAATAATCAAATTTGACTGTTTATTCATACACCTTTGTTAATTATGAGTCGGCTTAAATCATAACAATATGTACATATTTTATGTTTTTAAAACAATATCTTAAATTAAATTTATGAACACGCTAAAGAAAAGCGTTCGTTCAATGGCAGCAACTTCATGGGTGGACGCAATTAGCCATTTTTGTTTCGCCTGGAATTTTTAAAAGTGAATTTTTAAGGGCGAATATCACCCTTCTCACGATAGTTGTTTTGCTAAAACGCCAGTAAAACGACATGGCTCCAGAAACTACAATTGGTATTTAAATGAAACTAAAAGTTAAGCGTTGTCTCCACTCTCCACTATTCTCACTATTTTAACGCCAAATGTCGCTTCTATAGCCGTGTCGTTTTACTGGATTTTTTTAGTAAAACGACGATATATACCTTTATTACTATAGACGTTTTACTAAAACGCCAGTAAAACGATAGAAGCCACACTTGGCGTTTCAGTAAAACTACTACCGTTAACTAGGTGATAGAGAATAGTGAAGAACGGAGAGAATGCTTCACTTTAAGCTTCATTGAAACACCAATTGTCGTTTCTAAAACCGTTTCGTTTTACTGGCATTTTTAGTAAAACGACTATCGCATGAGTTTCGCCCAAACTTCTCTTCGCCATCAGTAACCCTTGTTTTTCTTATTTTTGCCGTCAAAAAGTAAGTGAACATTTAAGCTATTAACTACAATACATTTCCCCCAAAATGAGTACAAACATTAAACATTTGAAGCGTGAAACTCACAATACCTAGGTGTAAAGTGAAATGTCAATTTCTCCCAATGAAATATTGTTCGGGTGAAACTCACATAAGGCTGATTCTTGGACTATAGTCACATGATCTGGTATCTCTATTGACATTGATGGTCCCGAACGATTCTGGTAACCGTTGTTCTTTCTTTTCTTAGCATTTGAGTTCACGTCCAGACAAGTTGCATCCTCGGCCTATCATACTTGTGCTCTATTTGACATAAGGGCATCATAACAATAATGCAGGTTATTTGTAATGCCGGCTGGCGCGTTTTGGAGTTTTCATTTAAAAATTCGCAATGAGTGAATACCAACCGATTTCACTCAAAAGTTTGGAAAAATTGTTGTAAATTAATAGTGAATTATTTATAAGAAAAATAATTCTTTGTTATTGTATCAGTTCTGCCAAACATACTACATAATTGTATTTAACATTTTTTAATCCAGAAAGCGAGCAATACGACTTCGGGACCTTTATGGAGAAAAGAGACGATTCACATTGAGAGGGTCGTAGAACGGTAGCAAGGGCCGTACAAACTTTCACTTTCAATTGAACATGGACATCGTGAATGGGCCTCGTGCGATCTGTGGCCAATTGAAAATATTCTCATTTTATTATCTTCCGGATCTGATCCGGATCATGATAAATAAAACAGACAGGATCTTAGTTATATACTCGTCTCTTTTTGCCTTATGTTTGTTTATTTTTCACGTGTCTGTGCCTCTTTTCTTGGTACTATTGAAAAACATTTACAATAGTAATTTTTGGATCATTGAAAAAGATCCAGATAAAAAGCAGGATCCCATGTTGTTTTTGTAATCACGTGTTAGAAATTGATCCGGATCAGATCATGTGGATAATAAAATGCGGCTAATATCTACGTATCAACTTGAATGACAGGATTCTCTTACTTGTTTTTTGAGTCAACACGGTGGAACTTATTTGTGAAAAAAAAAAACAAAAAAATCCTGTATTATTATATTATCAACTTAATTTCCAACTAAAAGTAAAATTCGGATTAAAATTATTTATCAACAACAATAAAAAAAATTAAATAAAACAATGATTTTGTTTGTTATTAAAAATACGTATGTAAATATATATATTTTCTTTCATTTTTACTAACAATACTTAAAAATAAAATTAATCAAAAAATTTAAAATTTCTATATAAACAAACCGAAAAATATATATGTATTTAAAAAAATGTAATGCTTAAACTTAATTTATTTATTATTGTCCAGTCATAAATACCATTTTTTTATAATAATACAATTATTGTTGAGATTGTAAATCTTTGACTAAAAAATATTTCACAGGTGGCAATTCGAGTGGTAAATATTGCACAACAAACTGATTATTCAGGAAATGTTCACCAGAAATCTATTGTTTTTTTTTTTTTTGTTGTTGAATTTGGCAGTGTATCTCTAGCTTATAAGCCTGGATAGTAATTTAGTAGAAGAACAATGCAAATTTGTTTGTCATAGTGAAGTGGGGTTTTTTTAAGGCTCATATACATTATGTATGAATAGAAATGTAACGCGTGAATAATTTTTCAATTTCGATTATTTTTCAATACAGCAGGAATCATAATCATTTCGAAGGAAAATAATCACTCGAGAAGGGTTTAAGGGAACATCTTTAACATCGTTCTTGAAGGAATTACACACAAATAGCAAGCAAAAACCAGAGGTACAATATTTCATGCTATGCTATTTTTCGGGTTATATTCTGTCCAGTGTGTGTTATTGATATAGTGTGGAGAAGATTCAGCGACGAGCTATATAGACACGTGGAGAGTATGGCCAGTGAAAGCACCAGCCCGACATGTCTTTGAATCTTCTCATGATGGACGAAGTCACATGTGGCGCCAACAAATGGCAACTAATCTCAACCAAGATGGTATGCGTAACAGGCGGCAGTTAGTTATGGACCGGGCTACTTTGATGAAATTTTTGGTTCAAGTTGTGGTCTCGGCTGGTCTCTTAGACTATCAAAAGTAAATAAGTTTAGTAATAAAAAAATGAAGAATTGTTATTTATTAAATTGAGATACTGAAAACCAAAGCTAGGCATATCCATGACAGACAAAACTGTCCATAACCAAATGTAGTTGTTGAATAACTTTTAAATGAGAGTACTTAGAGAACAATTGTTTCTCACCAATCATAGATTTTGAAATCTATTTGTAGTGGTTTAAAGGGTAATTATTTTAAAAGTTCCGTTAAAAAGATATTCAACAATTATATTTGGCTAACAAGTTTTTCTGGCATGGATATGGCGAGTTCTGGTTGTCATCGCCTAAATTGAGTTCAGCTTATCACTTTAAGAAGATAGGCCAGGAAATTGTGCATATTCAATTTGCAAACACATTCCCATTCGATTAAGAAAGAAATTAGTGCTTAGAGCACGGTTTATTATTTTCCTTTTTGAAAGACTACAATTACCTAATTTATTTCTCTTTGCAACTAAAAAGGACTCATATAACAAACAATTCGCTTGGCAAAATTTTCAAAATTATTGCTTTAAATAATTAAAATAATTATTATTTTGTTTAGTATTTATGACTAGACACGTTGGAACTGTAAGTAAATTATAAAAGCTTTACATAAATAAATATAAAAAATACAATGAAGCACAAAAAAAACAATACTAGGTGAGATTAATTCAAAACTAAAACATCAATTAACGTTTACCTTGTGTTGCAATTAATAAATCAAATAAAAACAAGAAAAAAATAAAACAATCCTATAAATAATATTTCTGAAAACTAATATATTGGCTTTAAGACTTATTTTAAATACGAAAAAAACTATGTTTTTTGCTTTTTTTGTTAAAGCCTGTATGACACTACATTTGTTACTTATGTTTCGTTCATTGAAAATTAAACAGGAGCATTACTATCGGTTTAGTACTGAAATATCCCATAGGTTTGAGTGTGTACACAAAAAGTAAAAACAAAATCTATTAAAAATCTAATTCAAATTTAATGGGGGCTATCGTGAATAAAATTTCCCACGGAATTTTTCCCATTGTCGAAAACTGGGAACGTAAATTATGGTCAGAGTTTCTCTCGGAATTTATTGGCATCGAAAATTAATATTCCTTGGCCACTGGGCTGCCATTTTTATTGACCAAATTTGAACCTGCAAGGAACAATGGAAAATTGATGGAAGTTCCAATTTTAGAAGATGGGAGAAATTCCGTGGGAAATTTTATTCACGATAGCCCCCAATATTCAGCTGCCGACGACGATTTTTTTTTTGTATAACTCAAAATTTCTATTTTGTGTTTCAGCTGTTTTGGATAATATTTCTGAGGATTATAATGTTGTTAAACCAAATAAGTGTCGGTTATTTCGTAAACGAAAATTGCATCTCTTTTTTCACTCAACTGACTCTTTAACAAAATAATTGTATTGAGGTAAAAATGGGAAAAAATGTAGTATCATACGGTCTTACAAAAAGGTAATTTATTTTATTATTTTCGTTTTTTTTGTTATTTTGTTAATTTTCGAACATTATAATAATAATCAATGTTCAATCAGTCGTACATATATGTATTATGAATTACAACTTACTCGAATCGATTGTCAACTTTTGAAATTGTCAACAATAATTTTTGTATATTTAACTTTTATTATTAATTCTAAATTATTTATAGCTACCTAAAATGTACGCGCGTTTTATTACACATTATATTGTTTTTTTTTTTTTAAGATTAAATCTTTCGTTCTGTACACCAAAAACGGATGTGCGATAAATCTAAGGGTATGGATCTACTTACATGAAACTATGCGTTTTATTCTTTTTGATTTTTGATTTTCTTTTTTCAAAACACACATCTAATATCTAAATTGATGTATCATTGAATTTTATAAACAATTCGTCGTATCTTTTATTGTGGTGTCACTGTTAGTTTCTATTAAAAGTGGCATTTGCGGGTATTTGTTAAACTGGGTAAAACGTTCCATTACACATGATGAAGATAGCCGCGCTTCTGCATCATGATCCCAGCATTCTTCCATTGTATCGCATATGACACTTAGTCCCTGGAAAGAATTTATGGGCGTTATAGAAACATTAAGCTTAACAAATTATGCAGTAAAAAAAATGTATTAAGAAAAGTATAAATAAATACAAAATTACTTGCTTATTTATTACAAATATTTCAGAGGAAATATGTACATATATATTCTTAAGCTAGATATAAAACAAATAATTGTTTGACTTGGTCACATAATATACTACATATTCCATATCTCGAAAAATGAAAGGTAATTTTTGTTTTCAATAAAGTTTGTAATGATTCCTAAGGCACTAATCTTTTTCTTCCAAATTCGGTTAAAATCTTTTCAATATCCTTGTTACTCTCCGAGATATCATTAGTTGGATGTCACCATTTTTTCACTATTTTTGAGTTTATGTAGCAACACAATATAATTGTTGTCCAACGAAATTTGTTATTATTCCTGAAAATACTATTTCTGATTTTCTATATTCAGTTTAAATCTTTCCTGTGTATTTTGTATTCTCTGAGAAATCTCTTGTTGAAATGCATGTGTTTAGCATAATAAACCAAATTTTACCCTCCTTATTAAATTATGTAGGGACAGGTGAAGACTAACAACTAACTAAGGATTTCTCGAAGACTAAAAGAGATATTGTAAGGATATAAACTGAATTTTGAAGAAGAAGATAAGTATTCAGGAGCCATTGTAAGTTTTCATTTATAACGGGACTATCTCAAAAACCAGAGCTGATTTCGGAAATCGGATTATGCATTTGGATTCAGCAGCCCGACAAAAAAAGATTTCCTCAACGTGATCAACACTTACTGGGATAAGATTAGAATGGATGAATGGAAAACATACGTTCACCACTATTCTTCCATAAACCCAAAGGGTGAGCCAGCCACATATCCCACAGAAACGACAACCATCATGAACAAATGATTTCTCCGCCTACGCCTTGGACACACACAATCAACTCATTGCTATCTTCTCAAAAAGGAAACCCCCCCAAACTGTCATCTCTGCCAATCCAATCAAATTCTATCCATAAAACATCTTACATCCGAATGCTCTAAAGTTAATAATACTTGCTCAGCACTTTTTAACAAAAAATTAAATGACCTTCTGTAAATTCTGTAAATTCTGAAAATTATGTACCTAAGCATGCAGGAATAAATAAAAATAAAAATATTTGTAGCTATTTGCAGCTTGAAGAGGTTTGCATATTTCGTCGGCTTAGAATGAAAAGTGGATAAATTCTTATTTGTTTTGATCGTTATAGATGGTTATAGAAATTCAAAAATCTATAAAATCTATTCAATTTCACTGAAAAACGAGAATAATGACGAACACTTATAGACTAAGAGCCCACAGCAGATTTTGGGTGTGATCGATAGCAAAAAAAGAAGTATAGGCGTCCACAACTGGGGCCTTTGCGAGAAACAGTGCATCGAAAAAAAAATATGAATGCAACTTCGAGGATAATTGTGTTAGCCGAAATTGGTTTTCACCCCTCCCTAGATAAACTCCGCAGATCCCATATCACGGAATCAGAGATCATTTGAGTGTTTAATTCGCCCTGCCACTGTTTAAAAAAACCGTTTTTCACTTAGAATTTTGAATTTTTTAAATGGTCCGGTAGAGCGAACTATACACTCAAAAGGTCTCAGATTCCGTGATATGTGATCCGAGGAGCTTATCTAGGGAGGAGTGAAAACCAATTTCGGCTAAAACGATTATCCTCGAAGTTGCATTCATATATTTTTTTCGATGCACTGTTTCTCGCAAAGGCCCCAGTTGTGGACTGCAAGACCTTAATTTTTTGAATAGCCTTTAATGACGCTTTCGACGCCTATACTTCTTTTTTTGCTATTGATCACACCCAAAATCTGCTGTGGGCTCTCGGTCTATTAAGGTGATGAGAACCAAAACTCGCCATAACCATTTCAGAAAAAATCTCCATAACCAAATTTCATTGTTCTATAACTTTTAAATGGGAGTATGTACTTAGAAAAAAAATTTGTATATCTAATCATAGATTTTGAAACATGTTTATTATGGGTTAAAAGAAAATTATATTAAAAGTTTCGATATTCAACCACTACAATTGTCTGTGACGAGTTTTTTTTTGGCATTGATATGGCGAATTTTGGTTCTCATCGCCTCATTGTTGTTTGAGTATTTTTTTTATAAAAAACTGAAAAAAGGAGCTTACTGTTTTTCACTGTAAGTCAACAATTTCTTTTATGTGAACTGCACACGCTGGTAAGCGTCAACATTGCCTTAACAAAACAACCACTAAATCTATGAGAATACAATTCTGTATGGCTGAGCTGCTGAATAGAACGAAAGAAAGATTTAAGTAACACAAAACCCGAGCTTCTATAAATTTCGACGATCGCATTATATTTGACTTGCTACGAAAGTGTCTAAATATGTGAGTACTATTATGTATAGGCTTTCGATAATTGAGGACTGTATTTTTCAAAAACTTGTTTTTTTTTATTTCTATTTTTCCGTACCTCGATCCAGCTTAAGCCTTTGAATAGATTCTCTTCAAACTTAGGATTCAACTTTTTAAGGTGATTGGTTAGAAGGAACATTTGTTTTTTAGCTCCAAAAATAACGGTACCTTTCATAAAACAATTATAAGAAAAGCTTATCTATCTTCAAAACGGCTGGGTTAATTTTGTTAGTAAATTACTATAAAAAAATGAAATAAAAAAAGACAGAATTGGCAGGATTTTGTCAGACAGAATTTTGAAAATCAGTTTTTTTCTTGAAAAGCAGAATTTTGAAACAGACATTCGACCTGTTCCCAAAAAATGTACGTCAAATTTTACACCTGTTCGACACGTGCTTAGGTAGGCAGATAAACGGTTATTGGTTCAACACCTCAAAGGCTATTATTGATGTGGCTTACAATGGTCCTTGTAAATAAAAAACGTTAGGGCTATTTTTAGTTGAAGCTAAAGCTAGCCAGTCATACCTATTACTAGTAGCTTTAGCTAGACAGCTCTAGCTTAAGCTTTGTTTTATGTGAATAAAAAAAGATTACGCTTAACAGCTTTAGGGGCCAGTTATAGCGATCAGGAAAACGAAACAGGAAAAATTTTCGAATGGATTATTTACCATGTTTTCATTCGATTTGAAACACAAATATTACACTAATCAATGACAATTAACTTAAAGATTTTTTTTTGCTAAAAACATTTTCAATGGACTAATTATTTTTTGTTTAAAATTAATTTATCTATTTTCCTGATGTAAATTAATTTTTCGTGCCAGCTGATTGACATATCAAACAAAATGGAACAAATCGTTCCAATGATTTGAGTTCCAATTTTTTCCTGTTCCACTGACAGAATTGTGGACGAAAAAATTTTTCGTATGGTTTTCAATCAGGAAAATTTTCCGGAAGGTTGTATGTGTGCATTTATTCACATGTGTTCAGCTTGCCAGCTGACGTATTTTTCCTGTTTGCTATAAACGACCATCAGGAAAAAGTATTCAATTTTATAATGTTTCAACTTTTCCTGATGGATTTTCCTGATCGCTATAACTGGCCCCTTAGCTGAGAAATTCAAGCTTAAGCTTAATATTTTAGGCTTTCGTATGTTTATTCACATGTTTTGGCTTAGAAGCTTTAGCTAAAACTGTTATTTTCGGGACCGGAATGCAAAGAAAGTGGAATTTGGATTTTGTTTTACCCAAGCTCTTTACTTGCTCTATATGACAAGTATTTTTTTCATTTGAAAAGAACATTTCGAAATTTTAATTAAACTTAACATAACGATGATTGATGGATAAGTCCAAATTTGTATCACACCTTCCGTCAGTCTGTGCATCAAGCTGGAGCTTAAACGGATGGAGCATTTTTATGTCATTCCATAGAGGAAAAGCTCGAATTTCCATCTAGGACGAATAGCTCCAATTCAACGGTTATATTTTCAGTTTTTTTCAAAAAATATTTCTTGCAGATTTTTGACAAACAAATCATATGAAGGGTCCAGGGGAAAAACGGCTTAAGTCCACTTTAATTGATTCCGTAGTTATAAATGCATTTTTAAAATAATGGCTAGTTTAAAGAAAAATAAATAAAACTAACATTTTTTTTGTTGAGCACGAAGTACTCAAGTAAGTAAACATATATTGATTTTAACATCTTGAATTTTGTTGCATCATAAGCTGACATGAGTCAAAAGGACCTTTGACGTTTTAACCAAAATTTTGAATTTTTTATTTGAAATTTTCTTCCGAAAGAACCGGACATGATAATTGGAAACGGTTTTCTGCTTTTTATTCAGACACCTCTAGATTTTCAAAAGAGTTTGAAAATGAAATAATTTTCACAAGGGTGACATTGGACCGTTTTTGTAATTCAATTTGTTAGACAGGACCTCGACCGGATGTAGTTACAATATCTAATTTTTTTTTTTTAATTATTAGCCTGACGTGTCGCTAGGTCTATTCACAAGTTTTTCTTTTTTTAATATCGCTTTGTTAAATTTTTGGAGCAAAAAAGATACTTTTGGAAAAAAGTTTTTTTAAAAAGTGTACTATTTTGCGAGTTTTCAAAATCCTATGTGAAGAGAGCTATACTACATCCGATAGTACTCATACAAATTTATAATTTGTCATCAGTAGTTTAATTTTTTCAAAAAGTGGACTTGAGTCGTTTTTCCCCTGGACCCTTCATATATCAAAGCATCAAAGGCTTTTGAGAACATCGGTTTATTTTTGGGTTATTTTTTTTTTTATTCACAAGACCCAATTTTATGCAAATGACTTGACTTTTTATGTAGTTGGCTCTTAGGAAATTAGTATTAAAATGATTTGTAAATAAGTAAATAAATCAAAGTTTAACTTGTAGAAGAAAAAAAGCAAGCAAGATAATAGCCGTGTTTTGTTGAAAACTATATATAGCAGGGCAAAATCTTTTCAACAAAACGGTGCGGAATAAATTAGTTTATAAAGCTCTTTTTGTATGAGGATTCCATAGTTCCAAACTGTTCCAAAGTATTGTTCGCTAGTCACAAGTTATTGGCAGCTGATTATTGTTGTTGCACTGCGTGTAAAATTTCAACTGGCTGGATTGCAAACTTCTCAACAAAACACGGCACAATATTTAAAATAAAAACTTTTATGAACCTTAAATATTACATAACATATTATAGTTTGTAATAGTAAACATAATAAAATTCAATTACTCACTGGGTGTAATCTCCAAGAATCCAAAATGCGGGGACGAAGTTTCTTCCCGACAACTTTGTCTTGAACTTCCTCAAGCGACGGCCGTTGGCCAAGCTAAAGAAATAAAACAAATACATTGAAAACGAAATGTTTATTTTTTATTTTCACTTCTACAAACCTCAGCTTCGAACGGCAGGGCATATTCTGCGGCAGGTCCATTTACATCACACCTTGATACCATTTCCCACAGGACCAAGCCGCATGCATAAACATCAATACGTAAAAACGCATCTCGATTGAAATTTATGGCTCCTTCAAGTACTTCAGGTGCCATATATCTTCTGGTGCCAACTTGGCCGTGTGTATCTCCACAAGATTTTCCTAAACAAAGTTTTAATAAAACACATAGATTTTCAATCACATCAAGCACTAAAATTGTGTATCAATCAACCTGGTTGGAAAATCATAGCTAAACCAAAATCTGCGACGCACGCAGTCAAATCGCTCTTCAGCAAAACATTTTTTGACTTGAAGTCTCGGTGGGCGATGGCTGGCTTAAGACCTTCTGTTTTTGTCGGCAGGATTTCTTCGTGCAAATGCATCAATCCTCTCGCCATAGACTCGGCTATTTTACACAGCTCATTCCAGGTGAGAGTGTGAGCTTTCAAGTAATCACAAAGCGAACCATTTGTGTGGTAAACTGTAATGAGCCACAATTCGGGCTTCATTTTTTCCAAGTGTTTTTCCCCACCAAGAAACTCCAAAACGTTGGGATGTTTCATTCGTGGAAGCTATCAACAATTAAATAAATAAAGTTTTTTTCAAACGAACAGTATACACACACGGTTACCTTGTAAATTTCTATTTCTGTGTTCCATGAATCTTTTTCTTGCATGGAGAATATTTTAACAGCAACATCTTCGTTACGAAGTTTTCCCTGCCAAACATCCCCAAATCGTCCTCTTGCTTTAAGTTCGAGCAGTTCTATCGGTCGCAGTGCTAGACACGGCGATGAACTCGTTACTTCAGCTTCGATCTAAGCAAGATGTGATATTACAATGCCTATATGTATCTCCTTTTAAAAATTTTACTTACACTTGGTATTTCATTGAACATTCCCTGTTTCCTTTTTTTGTAGACAAATAGTCCGGCAAGGAATATACCAACAAGAACCGTTAGAATCAGAATGGCTAGTAAAACGTACAAGAAATTTTCGTCTGATGTTTTCTCTTTGGGAACTGAAATGAAAATAAATAAATAAATAAATATGAAAATAAATGAATGCTAAAGTTGAAATGTTTTGTGTGGCCGCGGAGTTATTACAAATTTAAAATGTTTGATTTGGATTTTTTATATTTCGGTTTAAGTCGAATTATACCTTGAGTAGTGGCCTCTGTTGATGTAGGTATCCATTTGTGGTCTCTGTTGCAGAGTGAACCTTTGCAACAGCAAAAGTTCATATTGTTACGGGGCTCAGCAGTCGAGATGCATTCTGTTTGATTGCACTCATGGCTGTCAGTGAAACAACCCTTCATTGTTATTTTTACTTCAGCTGGAAAGAAATGAAAAAATATTAAAATATGTATTTGTGTACATAAGCTTAAACAATAATTAACTAATTACTTTTCGTAATAAGAGCTCATTAGTTAATAGTTTCAACAAACAAAAACACTTTGTTTAGAGAGTTTTGGATGATGCATAAATCAGATAAGGCCAGAGGAAACAAATATTATTTTTTGTACCTTGTCATACAAGTAAGGGTGCAAATGGAAACCTACATTTTTGTATCTAAAACAAAAACAATTTGGATAGCTTTTTGTTATTGTAATTCCTCGAAGAAACACAGCTGATTCAAATATCTTGGATAGCTAGGTAGCCTATCCTATTAAAGCTGAAGGCGGCCAATTTAATGGTAAAATAAAATGTCACTTTTATTATGACCAAAATACTGGCAATTCTTAGACCATCAAAATTATTGTTTTCAAGACTAACTGAATTTGTTTCAACGATTTTTTTTAATTATTTGTATTTTATCCATTATAACAATTCTTTTCCAAAACTTCGAGATATGTACCTATGTTAAAACTCTACTAGCTTCCTTGTCAATTCAGCTGGGATTTTTTGCCAACATAATAAAATTGAAAATTTGTGCCTTTTTGGTTAATATTTTCCTCTTTTGGATCTGTTAATCCATATAATCTCACAAATGCTCGATAAGTCAAGAGATGGGGACCGCGGAAGATCTTTTATGTCGATGTCCAGCCGCTCTTGACTTGTCCAGCGCCACAATTCCTATTTGATATTATTTGTGGCCAGCGAATCTTTAGGATATGGCGAAAGACAGCGATTCGCAAAAGCCTGCAATTTCCTCGAGATGATAGACGTGACTTTCCAGGTTTCACAAGCCTGGAAGTTGAGAAGACTCTCAACTTAGTGCGTTAGGAGATTTGACTAAATTTCCAAATTGGGGACAGATAACCGAAGGCAGCACGAGCTTTATTTATTATACTTTTAACCTCCAGATCCGTACCACCGTTTGCAGAAACAATACTGCCAAGGTAGTTAAACTGCTCCACTTCTTCCACTGAAGTCTTTTGTAGAATAATACACTGCTGTGTGGAGCGGCCTGTGAGTATTATTTTTGTCTTTTTGCTGTTTATTCTTAGACCACTCGACCCTTTCTTCACTTGCAGTGTTTGGCACATGCCGCTCAGCCCACTGATGTTATTTGCCAGTAGACACATGTCATCGGCATAGTCTAAATGACTGAGCCTTAACGGTCTCCAATGAATGCCCTGTCGCTCAGCTGTACCAACACTGGCCGTCAATACCTCCTCCATCGCAAGCAGAAATAGAATTGGCGATTGAACATCCCCTTGTCTCACCCCCTGCTGCACTATGAAGGAGTCGGATAGCTGCTTATTGTGTAAAAAAAAAACAACTTGCATTGTTGTAGGACTCCCCAATAATGGCAAACATTTTTGGGGGAAATCCTCTACCAAGCAATGATCTCCTTATAAATTCTCGGTTAACGCGATCGAAGGCCTTCTCAAAATCCACAAATATTAGGTAAAACGATAATGAAATTCCATCGACTGTTCAAGGACTATACGCAGGGTGTTGATATGGTCGACACACGATCTTGAGTGTAGACTTTATTCTATCCTTTATTCGCTCGAGAATGATGGTTGCCATTAGTTTTAGGAAAACGGACAAAACGGTGATACCACGCCAATTGTCGCAATTCTTAAGGTCACATTTCTTTGACAGCTTAACAATAACATCATCCTTCCAGTCCTTGGGATAGCTTTCATTTTCCCAAATGATTTGGGTAGTTCGATTTTATCCCAGGTGTCTTGGGATATCCAAGAGTATCTAACTCTTTTCTGCATTGGTATAGTTTCGGATCCAGCCTCCATAAAAACATTTTTAATATCACCCCACATCTCATCAATTATTGAATGTTGAATTCCGTTTAAAAAGAACCTTTAAAGGTGAACCCATTTCCTTCAAATTTGAAATATTTGGGAACATGTTTCTAAAACTATTATGTTCCAAATTTGGAGAAATTCGGTTCACCCATTTGGGCTTAAGCTCAATGTAAAGTGGACGTAAGGACGCAAATTTATTTTTGGAGCTATCACGTTTCTAACACAGATATGTTGATTTCAGTATTTTTTAAAAATTGTTTAACACAAAATGTTTTAATACTTCAAGAGCTGTTACTATTTTAGGGGTACTGCCCTTCTTGCCATAATTAACTGTCTCTTATCGTAAGTGTTCGGATTCGGCAGAAAATTGTAGGTACCTGCCTGCCTGCTTACACCACCTACACATGAATGGTTGAGAATTAAAGTTAAATACAACAGTAATAGCAATACCAAAGTGTGACACACATCCTTCGTAGTACTGTTAAGTAGTTTTTGTACTGAAATTGCGTTATTGAATTCGTCACCTATGAACAAAAAAAAAGAACTCTGTACCTACGTTCTGTAACTCTCGCATCGATAAAATCAGTCGAGAAACGTTGAAAAATGGAACAAAACTCATGCATTTTGTTTCAAATTACAGCGTTTCTCGACCAGATTTTTCGATGCGAGAGTAACAGAACGTAGGCACTGGTATCGTCCAGGGGCTATTTATACAACGGTATACTTTGAGAAAAACCCAAGTTTTGATACTATGCTCATACCATATTGCTCATGTGGTTTTAGCTTGGTATAGCATGATACACTTGTGGTATAACTTATCACCAGTGTGTCACTGGAATAACGTCACTATTTTTTTTTTCTAAAGCCACAAAAAATAAACATATACATATATATGTATGTACATATTAATGTTCTCTCTCACCTATAGTAGTTAAGATTGTAATCCTTTTATTATACGTACTCAACTCATACGCACTTTAATCGTAAGAAATCGAACTTGTTATTTTGATCAGATATTCCAAGTTCCTTGAAACCATTATAATGTAACACCAGAGGCGTTATGAGAGCATGCATAAATAGATGCAGAGGACACAGGACACACCGTCTTAGAAGATGAGGTTTTTATTATTGAAGATTCTTGGGAGAAAATAGAGGCTGTGGGGCCGAACAATCACCTGAATCATGACCTGTAAGGCAGGGCCTTACTTCACCGCATCTACCCACCAAACGATATAAACGTTATATGAAAAACATTTAGCCCAGTTCGTTGTTAGTTTCGAAAGTAGAGCTCAAAGTATATCCAACATTCTGGTACTACATCTACCTTTTAAAACTATGCAATGCGGTTGAATAGAGCCGTAGAACATCCTTTCTCGTAAAAGGAAAAGGTCAACTTAGATATGCTAAGGTAAAGGGAATTGATTTTAAGCAGTGAGAGCTAGGATGGCCTAAAAAAAATACTAAAATAAAAAAAGAAAAACAACTCATTACTGCTTGTAATTAACAAACACTTATAATTAATTTTATACTGTACGCAAAATGATGTAGGTATGTACTTGTACATTATGTTATAGGTATATTAGGCTGCAAGCGTTAAGTTATTATAGTTTAATTTAGAACGCCAGTGGGGGGCCAGAAAGTTAGTTGTAGGTAAGTCTTGATAATTTTTTTCAAGCTTTAAGGTATTTATAACTTATAAGTGAATTAAAAAATAAAAATTAATTTAAAATGAAATAAAATGTATCTGAAATGCCAAAATATTCCTAAGCTTGTAGAATGAAGCACATGGGTTTTCTTGGCTCAGACGATATAGTTGCTGAAACTATCCAGCTAAAGTAATATTTGCAACAGTATATATTATTAGATTACTTTGTTTTTGTGTTCTTGTTCTTGTGCAGCATAGAACTTATTTACAAGAATAAAAAAAAACAGGCAAGTGGGTCGATAATAAGAACAATACACAGATGCATGTTAAGTCCCTCAAGTAAACTCAAAGAAGAACAATGCAACTCATCAAAGTTACACTAACCTGGGAGGTTTTTAGAGGCATTTCTAGGTAATGTAGATAGATACTCTGGAGGGTGAATGTTGGAGGCGGGTAAGTACCTACACTTAGTTCACACCTACCCCACATAATTTAATTTAAATCCTCACATATAACAACCATGACATACCTGTCGCAGGATCCGTCGACCAAAGGACATAGCAACTGGGAGACTTATCGGAGTCAATTTTGCATGTTTCCACAACTGGTGTGCATTGTGATGATAATGTGCAATTCCTCTCATTGTACTGCTCGCATTCGACTTTGGGGCTGTTTATTATTGATCCGCATACTGTTTGAGCTGCAAGGGGAAAGCATTAAGGTACACATAGAATTTTACTTACTATCGTGCCTGCTGCTGCTCAGCAGAAAGAAGCCCAATGGCGCAATTCATGTAATCCTACACTACTTACCCACAAACACCAACAACAGCGTTACAACCAGGCAATCGATTTTTCCCATTTTGTCCCTTACAAAATCAAAGCTTGTAGTTACAACTCGCGCAGAGTACAGAATTTATTTTAACGACCAAACGACGATACAAAGAATGTAAAGAAATGGCAACTATATGAATAAAAAGGGCAGCAGGTCAAAAGCGCGCGGGCACTTCTTTGAATTTCTCGAGCTAACTTGCCAACTTTCGATGTAATCCTGAGTTGAGTGGGTGTTCAATGTTTTGCTGTCCAGTTTGTGCAATGGCAGAACTCTCTTCCTCCAAACAGATGGCAGCAACACACAGTAGTAAAAAAGAATCTATTTATAATTTTTTTCAGAAACTGCTGCTACTGGATTCATTATTTGGTGGAGACGACTATTTGTGGGATTCTTCGTTGCCTTCGATAACATGTTGAATTATTCCACTTATTACAACTATTTTTTTTTGGTTTAAATGCAATAAAATTTATTTAAATCGTTTGCTTTGCAAGAATAGTTTTCTTTTGTTCTCGCCACATAAGAAAAAAATAAAAACAAAAACATTCTCTAGAGCACTGGGGAGGGAGATCACAATTAGAATTCTATTTTGCAAGGCGTACACTGAATTATCGTCTTTACTGAATTCATTTTTGTTTTTATTTAATATTTTTATATGTTTTCTGCATTATTTTAATGATAATCGTTGTTTTTTTGTGGAGTTATTTACGAAAATTTTCGTCCGCGATACTTTTCGGACACTTTCTTCTTTCGAATTAGTTAAGGGGACATTTTGGATTCTTTTATTTTTACACAAGCGTTGTCCTGCGACAGCCGAGGCTGCGTTGAATCGTTTCACAACGCACGCAAATAGCGATGGTATGCGTTTAGTGACTTTTGATGACTGACATTTTAAGGGTATGACTGCATCCTTTCTTTTTTAAGATTTTTTCAGGGAATGTGAAAGACGGTGCTCACATTGGTCTGAAACAAGGGGCTTTGTTTTACTTTTCAGTATTCACATCTCGCTCTCACTCATTAATTGATGTGGGATGGGAATACTGAAACATAAAAAAAAAACAGTTTTTCAGTTCAATGTGAACACCGTGTCCATTGGACTGAAAAACCGGATTTTTTTTCTAATTTTCAATATTCTCATCTCATTTCCACCTCTTTCAATAGGGCTTTCTACCAAGCTATCTCTTTCTATTTGTAATGGCACTTTGAGGGAACACATTTGTGATATTTATTGTCTCATTTCACTTTTATTTCGCTTTAATGGACTATTTTGTGGATAATAGTTTATAAATTTGATCAATAATTGTTTATTTAGCATTTGCAAGAAATATTTTGCATTCAATTAGATTTGCCGCGGCCAATGTTTTCCCTCAAAGTGACTAAGCTGCCTGACACTGACGACACTGACGTATTCGTGGAGTGCCCTATGAATTGAGATGTATGAATATTGTGAATACTGAAAAGTTTAAAAAAATCCTGTTTTTCGGTCGAATGTGCGAACCGTCAAAGAAAAAAACTTAATACTGCGTTTTCATTAGAGGCGAAATGAGGTAATTTCGCAAATTACAAAAAAAATTAGGGGTATTCACGATCCGATGTAACTGGTCTTGTATCATTGCAAAAGTGTAAAAGTGTAACACTTTCTTGCACTACAACAACAAAATATACTGAATGTCAAATTCTTACACTTTTACACTTTTGCTATACTCCTAACCTATTGTAAAAGAAAAATACACCCTAGTAAAGTTTGCGCCTGTGTATTTGATAACTCGCCAAATGTCATTCTTTTTGTCACTTGATATTTGTTTGTGAAATTTTGTGAGTTTGCTACAATGTAACTATAGACAAAAGAAGTGCGTTCACGATCGATTGTAAGAAAATAAAATTTTACAATTTTACTAGGCTTGTTGCACCAGATCGTGAATACCCCTATTGTTTTCATCTAATTACCTCATTTCGTTTTGAGAACTCTGTTGATTTTTTTACGCGAGAAACAGATTCCTAGCGTGCCGATGTTTATTCGCTATCTTATCTAGTTATCCCAAAAATTTCAAGATAACTTGAGTTGTTGTTGTGTCAGCGGTCATCAGCTGTTTTTTAACAAAGGGTTACAACAACACAAAGCTATTCGGATACTGAGAATTAACATCGGAACGTGGCCATTGGCACAGCAACTTTGACAACCACATCACACTTTTTACCCGGAGGAGACACGAGCGAGTAATCGCTAGCGAGTTAAAGTGCCTCTACACTATCCCACAAAGTATTAATACATGTCAGAATAAAGTGGTAAAGAATTTCATACGACTGCCAAATTTGTGTGATGAAAATAATTTTCATATTTTGCTTCCACACTTGCATCAAAACAAATCAGTTTCACCATAACCTCAAACGCCCAAGTGGGATAGAATGTGTGATGGTTTTAGAACCGATCTTAAATATTTTCAGGTATAAACACATGTCAAATCGTGTAGGATGCGATGTCAAGTTGTGTGTGATGAAATTTTATATTTTGCTTCCACACTATTATACATGATTTCTTCACACTTTTTTGACATGTATTACTCAGTGGGATAGTGTGGAATGGCTATTACTAATACATCGAAATTTTTAGTACTCGCTAGCCAACTGGCTTGCCTTTTTCGAAGCCAGTGTTGAGAAGCGAGTAGAGTGGCGAGTGATTTGACAATTAATGTATGTACCCAAATCGCTAGCGAGTACTCGCTCGTGTGGCCTCCGGGTTAGAGCCAGTGGCGCAAAATTATAGACAGCCTATTTTAAGGGCCTTAGCGTGACACTAGTTAAAAATTGTTTAACTTTAATACAGTTCTCTAACTTTTCCTGAATTATAGACACATGCTAGTTAGTGTCGCGTTAAGACCATTTTATAAGCAAATTAAAGTTGAACTTGCCTAAGTCAATGGCAGTGCGACAGATGTCATTTCAGCTAGTGTGAGTATCACAAATTAAAATAAGACTTTGGTTATTTTAACTTTAATGCCAGTCGCTGGCTCAAAACTATATAATGTTCTATGTTACGGTACCCTCATTCTGAGATATTCGTGTGCAAAGTTTTACGCTGCTTGTTAAATGTCAAATTATCATTTTTTTAAAGAAAACAATACAGTATTATTTGTATTTACAAGTTTTATTGAATTAAGGACTTTCCATTTTTGTGTTGTATAGCGAAATAATTAACACTTTTTAGTTTTAACATAGAACACTTTTTTTATTTCGTTGGCATTTTGTAAATTTTGTGTTCTTGGTCCTACATAGAACATTATAGAACTTTGGGATACACATGAATATATAGGAAATTAGTCTGTTTTCAACAATTATGGTATGTTAATACGGCTTTTCTTATTAAAAAATATTTAAAATAAGATTTTGTGACAATAAAAAATTAAATCTGATTTTAATCTTTGCAAAGCTAGGCTAGTCGCGCGCATCCAACTGCTACTGCAACAAAACAGTTTAGTCACAAGTTGACCGATGAGCGCGCACATGAGCAACTCCACAAGCAATCGCAACGATCCTAACCAACACACCGACAATGTTTTTTTTTTTTTCAAATTTTCTACCCCACACGCCCACACATACAAAGAAAAATATTATCACCTTTGTCCTATTCTTTTGCTCAGCAAATAAAAGAAAAGATAAATTTGTTCTCTTTCGCACAGAGAACATAAGTCACTTTGGAAAGAACAAAATTCAACGATGTGGTTAAATAGCTGCAACTATTTGGTTGCATGTGCGCGCAGTTACATATTATTATTCTATATGACACAGATTTCGGGCAATCGTCGAGTTTGTGGCAAAACACAAACTGAAAAGTTGCTTGAATCGACGACTGTATAGTTTCTGCACAAGCGCGCTGTCCCATATGAGTCAATAGGATTCATTTTTGCAACCAAACAGTTGCGAAACTGAAAGTTGCATGTGCACGACTAGCCTAAGAGTGGTATAGTGGAAAACTTGAATTAATGTGTTTAAATAACGAAAAATCAAGTAATTCTTTGTGAATTCGAATTCAAAAACTTTCGTGATTAAGCCTATGTATGCAGCTGAAGTGAAACGAAAATATTCTGGGGTCTCCAACTCCAGAACGAAATCAGAAACGAAGTGATTGCGAACAAAAATATGGAGAGTTTTATCAGAAATATATGTCAAAATAAATACGAAAATAAAACAGTTTAAAATCTTAAGCCATTTTTTTTTTCTCGTCTGAAGTGAATTCTTGTTTTTTTTTTTTGTATTGGTGTCGTCCGTTGTGGTGCTAAGGGTTCCAAATAATTGTGATGTTCTGCAGTTCGTTTCGACGGTATTTTCTTCCATTTTCATTTTTAAATAAAATTCAACAGCAAAATATAACAAACTGTCAAATTTTCGTCTGAAATAATAGGTCTGATCCTTTACTTTGGGTTTCTGTGATTTTTAGTCCAAACTTGTGTCAAAATATTTTTTTTATATGAACTTTGACACAACTTTGGACTGAAATGCGCAGAAATGCACAGAAAATCACAGAAATTCAAAGTAAAGGAACAGACCTAATGTTTCGAACAATTAATTGTATACGAAAAATAAGTGGAGACTTGGTTCGAGTATCTGCTAGGATTTTCTGTTTTATTGACATTTCACTGTCGAACTGCGTACTACATAACAAAAATCACTACGAAATTTTTGGTTTACGATTTTGTTGTGTCAATTTGTGTATAGCTGCGTACTATATGCTTTAGTATGGCTTTACCCTGAGGCCACACGAGCAAGTACTTGCAAGCAAGTTGGCTACATACTTTTGTAAAAACTGAAATATAAATATACCGATCGAAATTAAACACGTCTTTATTACAACAAGAATGGTCTAGAAGAGAGCCAACAAAAACTTTTATTTATGTCGTTTTCGAATGGACGTTCGGAGTACGCCTTTTCTACTCCATTTTCACTCCATCTACTCCAAAAGCCTTCGATTGGCTGTTCGGAGTACTGTTTTCGGAGTCTTTTTCTGTTCCCCATTTCAAGAAGGAGTAGATTTGGAACACACGCATACACATACAGTTTTTCGTCGCACTACTTGTCAAAAGTGATGAATGCTTGAAGAAGCCGTTTTATAATATGGCGTCATTCAGTAGTGTGCGTGTAAATTTGACAACATGATGTTTTCATATTCTATTGGAATCAAAAAGGAGTAGAACAGTCAGAAAATCCAATCGAAAACGGCATTAATAATGACTTCGTTCAGTTCTAATATTAGACATACAATTCAAAGTTAGTTTAGACGAACCAACAGAAGGTTGGTTTAGACGTTGAACATAAAGCTGCTTTCACAAGTGGATGTTAGTGTACATTCTATTTCAACACCCCCACTGAATGTACATTGTTAATACTTAAGCTTGAGTCCTACTGCTGAGGAGCAAAATAGATGTTTCTTGTAATCAACTGCCTTGGTTAGAAAATCAGCAACCATTTCGGACGTGCTGATGTACTTCAGATTAATTCGTCCTTCGTTTATCTTGTCTCTGATGAAATGATGTCTGACGTCGATGTGCTTAGTTCGAGGGTGATAAGCGTTGGTCAACCCTAAACTAATTGCACCTTTGTTGTCGCAGAAAATTGTTGTTGAAGACGAAGTTTTTGGCACAAGTTTTTTTCTAGGCTCTTGAGCCATATTGCTTCTTGTGTTGCTGATGAGACGGCCATACATTCTGCTTCGGTAGATGACAGTGCGACAGTAGGCTGTTTTTTGGTGTTCCATGAAACTGCGGCTTTTCCAGAAAAGAAAACGTAGCCGGTAGTAGACCTCCGGTCATCACTGTTGTTCGCCCAATCTGCATCAGAAAAACCAACTATACCACCATCATTTGACTTTGAGAACTGCATTGTTGCATCAGCTGTTCCTTTCAAATAACGCAGGATCCGTTTAACCGCGGTCCAATGTGGTTTGCCAAAATTATTATTGAAACGGGATACGTTGCTCACTGCGAAGCTTACATCGGGCCTTGATACTTGCGCGACAAACATTATGCTTCCAACTGCTTCCTGGTAAGGAATATTAGATAGATCGAGTTTTTCTTCTTCCGACTGTGGGCACATTTCTTTTGAAAGCTTTTGATTACAGTCCATGGGTGTATTGGCAGGATTGCAATCTGACATATCAAAACGTGCTAGTATCTCTTTTATGTAATGTTCTTGATCAATACTTATCAAACCCTTTTCGCGGTTACGCTTAATTTGGATTCCCAAAACAAATCTAGCTTCTCCCATGTCTTTCATTTTGAAGGTCCTGTGAAGATATGATTTTAATTTCGTTTTAGCTTCTAGATTTTGGGAAAATATCAAAATATCATCTACATATACCGCCACTATGATCAGATTAGAATTCTTATGAGAAAAATATACACAGGGATCAATCTTTGATTTTTCTAATCCGAAATCTAATAAAGCGTTGTCGAGTTTCTGGTTCCACAATCGACTGGCTTGTTTCAACCCATAAAGAGACTTCTTTAGACGACATACTTTACCAGTTTTATCAGAAAAACCTTCTGGTTGTAACATATAAATTTGTTCAGGTAAATCACCTTGGAGAAACGCAGTAACTGCATCCATCTGGTCTATATCCAGATCTAACTGCGCCGCTATAGACAGCAAAAAACGTATAGTGCTATACCGCACTACTGGCGAAAACGTTTCCTCATAGTCGATGCCTTTTCGTTGTGAACAACCCTTCACGACTAAACGAGCTTTATAGCGACAAACTGCACCATTGGAATCGCGTTTGGTCTTGAAAACCCATTTGCAGTTTATTGGTTTCTTATCAGGTGGCAAGTCAACAAGCTCCCAAGTCTGATTTTCTTTTAAGGAATCTAACTCCTCTGCCATTGCTTGTCGCCATAAATCTGAATCTGCTCTACTAAATGCTTCACTCAAAGAAATAGGATCATGCAACTCACCTGATCTTACTGCATACGATATATAGTCATCTCTTTTTACTGGTTTTGGAACTCTGTTGCTTCTTCTTGGTTCTTCTGGAACCTCCGGAATATTCGAAACTGAATGTGGAATTATATATTCAACCTCACCGTGCTCGTTAGATTCTGCATTGATTTCGTTGCATATTTCCTGATTACTGCTGTTATCACACAAAAACATGTCACTCGCCTCGTTATTTTCACCTTCGGCATCGGAATAATGATCAGATCCAACATCACTAGGTTCACCATCGGCAACAATTTCATGGCTCGATTCCACATCAAAAAAGGATACATTATTATCATCATCCCCCACTAAAGATAAATGCTGATTTTCGAAAAATATAACATCTCTGCTTATCACTATCTTCTTCTTAGCTGGATTGTAGAGTCTATAGTTTTTTGTGCCATCACTGTAACCCACAAAAATGCAAGCCTCTGATTTCTCGTCCAATTTTTGTCGCTTCTGCTTTGGTATGTGTACCATTGCCTTGCATCCGAATGTACGAAGGTAACTCATATCTGGAACAACACCAGTCCACGCTTCCTCAGGAACTTTACATGTTGATGAACTGCTTGGAGATCTGTTTATCAGGAACACTGCCCTTGAAACTGCTTCAGCCCAAAAATGTTTTGGCAGACAGGCATCTATGAGCATACAACGTGCTTTCTCAATGATCGTCCTATTCATTCTTTCAACAAGACCATTGTGCTCTGGTGTGTACGGTGCCGTCGTTTGATGATGAATCCCATATTGACGAAGTAAAAGCCCAAACTCCTTGCTGCAATACTCAGAACCATTATCTGTTCGCAAAACTTTTATTCTTTTTTCGCATTGGTTCTCTACGAGGGCTTTAAATTCTTTAAAACGATTTATTGTTTCGGCTTTTGAATGCAAGAAGTAAACGAATGTTTTTCTAGTATAATCATCAACAAATACTAAAATGAACCGAGCACCACCCATACTTGCAATATTTATTGGTCCACATAGATCTGAGTGTACCAGCTGTAATACTTCTTTGGCTCGCTCACCTGTATGATTGAATGGTAACCTACACTGCTTCCCTTTTGCACATATTTCGCAATTTATCTTCTCAACAATTGGGAATTTTTCAGATGTTCCAAAACAACTACTCAGATTTCGAAGACTTACATAGTTTAGATGTCCCATCCTTCTATGCCACAAGTTATATTCAGACTGTAATTGATTTGCCGCAAAAACTCTATCTTGTACAGGGCTGTCCAGCTTAAACAATTCTCCATCCAGAGAAGCCGAAGCCAACAAATCATTCTCTGAGTTGTATATTCTGCACCCCTTTAAGTCAAAAACTACTGTATTATTTTTACGAACTATTTGACTTACCGAGAGAAGATTGGCACACATGTCGAGCAAAATGTCCACGATTGTTGCATTGATAGCATCTTGGTCCACCACTGCTACTATTACTACCACCAATACCACCAGCACCAATTCCACCAGCACCAACACCACCAGCACTAACTCCACCAGCACCAACTCCACCACTGTTGCTTTTCCTCTTCTGGTTTCGGCGAACGCCACCACGTCCATAAAACGCCACCGTGTCTGATTCATCGGATTTGACATCCTGAAGAATTTTAGTTTTGATCGAATCACCTGTGATGGGAATTCCACAGCTTTCGATTCCCATTATCATGGGTTTGTATTGTTCACTGAGTCCTGCTAATAACAGTGTTCCTACCCACTCTTCACTAACTTTAAGGCCGACTCCGTTGAGTTTGTGGGCAGTCAAAATGATCTCATTTACATACTGCTCCACGGAAGAGCATTCTTCCACTTTTGTCGTAATGAGCTTCTTTAAGAGACCTACTCTACGAGAAAGCCCATCGTCTTGAAATGCCGCCTGTAGCCTATCCCAGCACTGCTTTGCCGTGCGAGTGTCCTGGATATTCACATAGTTCACTGGATCAATCAGAAGAATTATTTTCGATCTTGCTTTCAGGATTTTTTTGTTGTCTTCCTCATCATCCGTCGAGACGCAATCCCACAAATCTTCGTGCTCAAGATATGCCTGCACAGCAAAGCGCCATGTGTCGTAGTTCTCGCGTCCTTTCAATTTTTCAATGGATGGCAGTCCACTGGTCGCCATTTCCAATCTTTAAATTTCGATGCGATCACAAACTGAAAACGAAAATGATTTGCGGATAATTTATCTTTTCAATAAATTCTCTTTTAAACTCAACAATTATTGGAGCATCTGGGCCCATAACCATTGACTTATTATATATGGACTGCCAGCTGCCAATTTAAAATGGTTCATCTTCAACAACTAAGCGCCACCTGCGCTAGTTGGAGCAAAACAGAAAAATGGTGTAACTTTTGACAATTAGTTTGACTGTTGTTTTGTTATTTATTTGTCTTATTATTTAGAGAATAAAAACAAAAACTGATTTTAAAAATCTTTTCTTTTTCAAATTAATCAGTTTTAATTTTGCGCGTTTTCAATTACGTTTTCCATTTTCCTTTCCACTTCAAATAATTTTGTTCCACGTACCTATTATCATTGAATAAATATAAATAGAAGTGACACCGCATTACTCAAAGCGCTACTAGAAGGTGTATGGCCAATAGAAACAAATAAATAGAAATTATGAAACTTTTGCGTACGCAAACCAATTCTCAAAGGGATATTTATTTATTTAATATTTCCTTTATTACTGGTTTCCATGACGATTATGGGTCAATTTATTATTTTGTATTTAAATTTTGTTTACAATTTGTGTTATAAGGCATGTTGGTGGTTGTTTTTGTTTTTTTTTTGTTGCCATGACTATGATTTTTCAAGCTAAGCAGAAGATTTTATTTTTCTTATTGAAATAGAGAACTAAATTATTTGAGGATAGTCTTATTATTATTTCATAATAAGATAAAAAAAAATATATGTGGGAAGCTTAAAGACTTATTGATTTTGATTATTTATGCAGGGTGGAGGGTTCATTTTCGTTTAGTTTCTTGTATTATTTCTGCGAAAAATAGTTTTTGCTCTTAGATTTTAATAAGGGATGTAGCAACATATGTACTGTACATACGCATGTACTGGCTCAGTAGAGTAAGTCATATTTTAAACAAGACAAACACTTTGTTTTTGAAATCGTTTTGTCACCTTTCGGAAGCTAAAGTGCGTGGCTTCAACCATGAGAAGTGCAACAGGTCCATTGCTAGGACATTACTTATAACATCTTGCTCAGAAGCTCTTATTGATGTCTTAATGTCATAATGTTTCTCCTCTGTAGGAGTATCCACGCATATGAAGCTTTAGTTGGTGAATTCAGACCTGAAGCGATTTGTCATGAAGCATCGACAGATCCACACCTAGATAGACGTTGGTTTTGGTCTTGATAACAGTTGATACACTGTGTTCAAAAATCAGTCTTTGATAAATGCTTAAATGTTATTCTGTCATTATTTTGTCGTAAAATAAAATTCGATCGAGCTGTTGAATAAAAACCAAATCACTTTCTTTTCCAAGATGACGGCCTTCTCCTTACCCCGGGCAGGCAACCCACAAACTTGGTTTTATATTGAGAAGATATAGCCAAACACAATTCGTATAAAAAAATTTGCCCATCGATTAATGAAATTTTAATACATTTTTTGACAAAATTAGCGTCACCATGAAGTTCTTGCACGATTTTCTCTGAATCTATTAATTGTATGAAAAAAATATGTTAATCTTTTTCGTGTAAGATTACATAAGCTACACATTCTTTCAAAAAAAGCTGCTAGTTTTCGTGAAATAAAGAAACATTTGAATTTTACCCCCCCTCCTAAAAAAAATAGACCCCGGCCCAAATCTACGGAACTTTTAAGGAAATGCTGAAGACGTCAAAACAAAGCTCTCCACCGAATTTCAGCTTTGACAGAATTTTTTCGAAGTTTTGCCATTTGTTTGTCTTATTTTCCTAGGCTATTCCTTTTTCTCTCTAAGAAATCCTTAATTAAAATGTATGAATTTAGCGTACTTTCATACTATCTTGTTTAAGACGAAAGCTAACAACTAACTAATGATTTTCTCAAAGATGAATGAAGGTATTTGGTAGATTCAAAAATAATTTCGAAGAAAAATGTTCATACTTTAGAATGACCATAAACATTAATTCGAAAAAAGAAATTACCGCGAGTTTTTTTAAAAACAATTTGCATCAAAACGCATTCCTTTTTATGTTTAGATTTGAATATCTTAAAAACGTGACGTGCTAGAGCAATTTCTAGGCCAGATTCGAAATCAGCGCATCAAAAACCACCAAAAAAAGTATATCTTGGTTCATGTTAAAGACAAAAAGTCAAATGTTGTCACGCAAAGTAGTAAATTAGTGTTTTCTAGTGGATTTTCGGAAACAGTAAAAACACGTCAATTTTCAACTAGCGCTTGAGTCCAAATGGGTTGCCGCAGAACAAAAACCTAAAACAGAGATTTTTTGGAAATTGTTTATGCTTTTGTTATGCATAAGCATGATAGTAAATTTCGTTTTTAATTAGTCTGCATTTTTAATGTTTATTCTTCAACATAAAGTTTCTTTGTTCAAATCATCGCTATAGAGCCATTGTCTAAAAGTCTCTTGTCTGTTGACTTCGTACTTCGATTGGTATATGTTGCATAGTAACACTATACTTTTCAAGTGTTGTTTCAATTTTGTTTATATTTCAAGTAGAGACCAAAACGTATCATCATTAAATTCATTTTGATTTAAGACAGAATGTTTATGCATACCACATCACTTTTTTATCTCGTTTAAGTATCCAATATGAATTTCATATTTGATGCATTTGTTTATCTATACGTACATATGTATAAGAGTAAATCTGTGGTTGATATTTCCACATTTAATTTTTGTAAGTTAGTCTTAAGTAAAACTCCAAACAATAAAGATACCTCTTTATTTAATAAAACAAAGCTCGACAAATCTTTTATTTCGCGGCATAACACTTTCAATTGCTCTCTGATGTAATTCACGAATAATGGATAGTTTTCAAGCCATAAGTAAAAACCTCCCAAAAAATCCAGTTTTGCATCATTTTTTGCATTTTTGTCCACGTTGCGTCATGAAATTTTATTCGAAAACCTCAGATTCCGATTCAGCACCCCCGAAACCATAAAGCAGGGAACAAATCCAAACTTCTCCACTATTTAAATAAATAAAATAAATGCTAAAAACACAATATGACTGGACTAAATCGCAATGTAACGAAAACGATGGATTTTGAACGATAATCGTAGTTCGTTATACGGGCCCTGCATTGGGATTGGTCTAATCATCTGGCCTCAGTCCCACGGTGTGTTGTGTATCGGCTTTTGAATCACTTGATTCATGGATCTCTCCCAGATTACGGCAAAGGGCTTTTCAATAAATATGAGCAAAACGAAATACTCGTTAAATAGCTATAACTCCATGCTAAACAGCTTGGTGGTAACACACACAGGTTGTTGTTTTTCATTCAAAATTATTCGAAGTTCAGCCAAATTTATTAAAAATGGTAATGGTTCTGAAAGAGTTACAATTAAAATAAGAATTATCCTGATATAAATTAGTGAGCTAGTAACAGTTCCGACATTTTGTTGAAATTAATTAACTTAATACAAAGTTCGAAACGATTTTACTTGCTCAGTAGTTGTTGTATTAATTTTGAGATCTCCTCTCTTTTTATGGCCATAACATCTTAGAATCACATTATTTCAATTAATATTTAGTCAATCAAAAAAATTATGTCAGTCTCAAACAAAGTAAAAGTTTTCTAAAAATTATAAGTTGTTGCTAATCAAAACCTTATAGTGGGGCGGCTTAGCTATTCAATTGTGCACTTTGTGAAAAAAGCAAATAATTTTAATCATTGTTGGCACATTATAAAAGAATGATTTTAAGATGTTGAGCCACTTCGTATCTCCACCCATTTAGGTGGGCGGGGCAATTTTGTTTTGAAAATGACTTGAAATGGAAACAAAATTATAAAAAAATAACGACAACACCTACAATATTTTGCTATATCTTTTTTGAAACCTAAAACGCCATTCTTAAATTCTGTTTTTAAATTAAGGTATTTGAGTAAATAGTTTTCGAAAAAATAATTTTCAAACTCAAAGTTTTGAAAAAAAATGTGGAAAAAAATATGTGTACTGATTTATTTATAACTTTGCGTAGTTATATAAAAATTAAATTTTTATTTTTCAATGCTTCTATCAATTCTGGGTCGAATTTTGAAAACCAATTTCTTTTAAGTCCCTTAGTTTTTGAAAAAAATTGAAAATTATAAAAACCATTTTTTTCGTAGACAAACTTTTTTTTTTGAGTATTTGTCTAATTCATAACGTAATTTTTTATCAAAAACACCCTGAATTTGTACCTATTGACAAAAACAACAATATAGACCAGTAACTGTCAAATCCCCTCCCTCGTCAAAAAAAAAATATATATATTAAAGAGTAGGAAAGCTCATATGACAATTCTTTTTTTATTTAATGACTTAACGCAAATAAGAAATAGAAAGCAAAAATTCAATTTAAAGACACTTTGTTACAAGTTAGGTTAAAACATGCTAAATTATAATACATAATCCACTAAAAATAATATATTGTAAGACCGGCTTATACTAGAAATTTATAAATAATACATAATGTGCATACATGTTAACACTTGTGTACAAGTTTGCGAAACCTTATCGAAATTTTACCCTGCCACAGGAATGTTTTTTAATCAATTTTCTTCATATTAAACAATATCGTGAAGGTCATATTCATCGGTGCCCTTTGGTCAATGAGCACAGCCGGGATCGGCGCAATAACCACATATTGCTGTTCAGTGGTGTTTTCCCCGAAAAAAAGAGTAACACGTTGAACTTCGAGATTTTCTACCAGACATAGGCCGTTTTAGAAACCGTCAACTGCGTCAAAAATGCATTTGCAGAATGTTCTTAAACGTAAACTGCAAAAGTCTTCTGTTCGAAATCGCAAATACAAACTTTACTGTATTAGCATTGTGTTCGATAATGCAGCTTGCTAAAGTCACATGTTCGAAAACATCATCTGCGGTGCAGCTGTGCAGTAAAAAAATCGAGTTGACGTACAAAATATATAAAAGCCAGAGAGCGTGTTTGCTAACGTCAAATGCGTTTGCAAGTAAATTGACTGACGTTGATCAAACTGATTTTGTGCAAGAAGGACGATTGCATATTTGACGATCATTTGATGATCAAATTGACTTTGATTTGACGTTTTCGAAAACGGCCATAGGTTGTGTTAGGTTAGGTAAGGAGGGGCGTGCACAGAGGATGTTGCGAACAAGGGAGCCTTTTGCTCCATTGTGATCCCCTTAAAAAAACTATTGGTTCACACAGACTGGTTCACCAGCCTGTGCTTTCTATGAACTTTCCTGTTTGCCATTCAGACATGCGCTAGATAGTCCTGTTCTCCAACAACCCTGTTTCCAAAGTAATGGAGGCGATTTGTTTGAGGTTTGAACAGTCGCAAAATAGGTGTTTAATGGTTGGTAATGGTTGGAAATTGGATGTGAAAACACTCAGTCTGGTGGCCATTGTGCCAATGAATGGCGCAATGACCCGTTAGTACATCTATCAAGATTCTAATATTCTTTTTACTCAGCGATAAAATATACTGAGTTTTCTTTTCATTTATTCTAGGCCTTAAACTTCTAGAGATAACGCACTAGTTCCTGAGCATCCAGGAGTTATTGATTTGCCCTTTCATTATTAGGTCTATTCTACTTTTAATCACGCCGATTAAGACGTCTGGTCAATTTTCTAATTGGCTACTTCTATTTCTATTTGATATCGACCCTTTCCTTGCCAGTTCATCTTCTATTCCTTTCTTTATTGTTATGGCCAGGAACCCAGCAAAGTTTGACTTGGTTATTGTTACAAATATTATTCGGTATTTCTCGGTATTTTTCTACTGTCTTGGATCTTATAATCTCACTGGCTATTGCTTTGATAGCAGCTTGGCTGTCCACGAAAAATGTGATCTCCGAAGAGCTCAGTATCCTTGTGTACCATTGGACATAATAGGGACTTTTTTAATTTGACAAAGTGGCTACATTTTTACAAGCCGTTTGAGGAAATTGCTCTTCTTGTATCTTTGACTACATGTGTGGTTGCTCATGATTCATGAAAGCTGATCAAACTTAGGAACGCTGAAGGTTTAGAGCCATGAAAGCGATATTTGGTCAGCGTTTCAGCGATATTCATTAAGGAGGAAAGATTAAGTTCGTTCACTTGTACAGTAAGGAGCAAAAATGAGTACATGTTTGTAACTCGCGCACTTATTGATGCATAACAACAGAAATAATAAAGCAAATTGAAAAATTTTTTTTGCTCTGTATTTTGTGTTCAATTCTCAACAAAATGGTATATAATACATAACGGAAAGGAGCAAGTTCTAAGAAAAAAACAAGTAAAACAAAAATAAATCGCATGTACTCAATTTTGCACCAAGCGTTAATCTGCAAAAATATCGAAGTTTACTGTTAGATTTGCAAGTTTTTGGTTTGTTTATGACTTCCTTTATCTTTTGTAGTTTGAGATATGTTTAATTGCGTATGGTTAGAACTTTCACCAGCGTATTTTATTAAATGAAATAAATAATTATAAAAATGTCATTGCTCTTAAAAATTATGAGGAAACTATCACGACAGATTGAGGACAGTATTGTAGTCATGACAAAGAGTGGCTTCTCGACGCAAATGATAGCTAAGAAGCTTAAAATAAGCCAATCGGTGGTCATAAAAGTCCAGAAAAGGCGAGTTATTGTTCCTAAAGCACAAGTCAAAGGCCGCAAAATTTTTTTGACGGATGCGGACGGCCCTCGCAGGATATTAGAAATGAAAAGGAACAAGTGTTGAACACCAAATCATGCTTCTTTAGCAATAAATAAGCCCCTTAGCCGATGGACTGCAAGAAGAACCCTCAACGACATTGGTTATATATCAGCGGTTAAAAGAACAAAAGCCTGAACTGTCGGAAAAAATGCTTAGGTGTGGTTAAAGTTCGACAGAGAACACAGAAATTGGACAGCAAGTATTTGGAAACGTGTAGTGTGGTCATATGTCCAATTTCTATGTTCTCTGTCGAACTTTAACCACACCTTAGCATTTTTTCCGACAGTTCAGGCTTTTGTTCTTTTAACCGCTGATATATAACCAATGTCGTTGAGGGTTCTTCTTGCAGTCCATCGGCTAAGGGGCTTATTTATTGCTAAAGAAGCATGATTTGGTGTTCAACACTTGTTCCTTTTCATTTCTAATATCCTGCGAGGGCCGTCCGCATCCGTCAAAAAAATTTTGCGGCCTTTGACTTGTGCTTTAGGAACAATAACTCGCCTTTTCTGGACTTTTATGACCACCGATTGGCTTATTTTAAGCTTCTTAGCTATCATTTGCGTCGAGAAGCCACTCTTTGTCATGACTACAATACTGTCCTCAATCTGTCGTGATAGTTTCCTCATAATTTTTAAGAGCAATGACATTTTTATAATTATTTATTTCATTTAATAAAATACGCTGGTGAAAGTTCTAACCACACGCAATTAAACATATCTCAAACTACAAAAGATAAAGGAAGTCATAAACAAACCAAAAACTTGCAAATCTAACAGTAAACTTCGATATTTTTGCTGATTAACGCTTGGTGCAAAATTGAGTACATGCGATTTATTTTTGTTTTACTTGTTTTTTTCTTAGAACTCGCTCCTTTCCGTTATGTATTATATACCATTTTGTTGAGAATTGAACACAAAATACAGAGCAAAAAAAAAATTTCAATTTGCTTTATTATTTCTGTTGTTATGCATCAATAAGTGCGCGAGTTACAAACATGTACTCATTTTTGCTCCCTACTGTACGTTTGACCATAACGACAAAAATCGACACTAATGTGCAAATAAACCCAAACCAACTGTTTCACTGTCTCGCTTGCGTTTTGAGAAGTAATGTTGAGCCTTCTACTTACATGAGGTACGAATTAGTTGCACAACCCCCAACTCTCTCTCATGGTACGGTTCTGCGAAAAGGTACAAGAACAACTCATCTCACTGTTTTAAAGTTTTCAGCCTGTGGGCAAACTTATTTGCCACAGGCAAATTCAAGGTCGATGAAGGTTTTCATCTACTGATCTGTTTTGTTCTTGGTTTCTGTTCTTTGACCAGAGGAAACCGATGAATACAACCTTCACGATATTGTTTAATATGAAGAAAATTGATTAAAAAACATTCCTGTGGCAGTGTAGAATTTCGATAAGGTTTCGCAAACTTGTACACAAGTGTTAACATGTATTATTTATAAATATCTAGTATAAGCCGGTCTTACAATATATTATTTTTAGTGGATTATGTATTATAATTTAGCATGTTTTAACCTAACTTGTAACAAAGTGTCTTTAAATTGAATTTTTGCTTTCTATTTCTTATTTGCGTTAAGTCATTAAATAAAAAAAGAATTGTCATATGAGCTTTCCTACTCTTTAATATATATATTTTTTTTTTTGACGAGGGAGGGGATTTGACAGTTACTGGTCTATATTGTTGTTTTTGTCAATAGGTACAAATTCAGGGTGTTTTTGATAAAAAATTACGTTATGAATTAGACAAATACTCAAAAAAAATAGTTTGTCTACGAAAAAAATGGTTTTTATAATTTTCAATTTTTTTCAAAAACTAAGGGACTTAAAAGAAATTGGTTTTCAAAATTCGACCCAGAATTGATAGAAGCATTGAAAAATAAAAATTTAATTTTTATATAACTACGCAAAGTTATAAATAAATCAGTACACATATTTTTTTCCACATTTTTTTTCAAAACTTTGAGTTTGAAAATTATTTTTTCGAAAACTATTTACTCAAATACCTTAATTTAAAAACAGAATTTAAGAATGGCGTTTTGGCTTTCAAAAAAGATATAGCAAAATATTGTAGGTGTTGTCGTTATTTTTTTATAATTTTTTTTTCCATTTCAAGTCATTTTCAAAACAAAATTGCTCCGCCCACCTAAATGGGTGGAGATACGAAGTGGCCCAACATCTTAAAATCATTCTTTTATAATGTGCCAACAATGATTAAAATTATTTGCTTTTATCACAAAGTGCACAATCATGCTTCATATGGGCGCTAAGCCGCCTCACTATTATAACTCTATAAGATAATCTCCATCAGGTTTGTCTAGTAATAATGCGTAAACTACATCAATGAATATGCCCCAATAAGCTTTTAATTTCGTTTTCAACCACGCGCCGGTACCTATTTGATTATTTTGTGTAAACAACACGTCTGTACCGTCACTGATGTCATAAACAAAATTGTAATATAAGTAGTACAAGAACTTAGTCTGTTATACCTCTTTTTTTTCAATTCCTCGATTTTCGATTAATTCGATATCAAAACGCACATACCAGACCCCTATATTCATATTTAGGTGATGCATCCACATCCAAACTAGCTGTTACTATAAGCGCTCAAAGTAAATGACGGTAATATTTTTATTTTTAGTTCTTATACATACATCTTAACATCTACTTAATTATTTATTCAAAAGCCTTGATAGACCTTAAACTTGAATATGAATATTTAAAATAGCTTTGTATGGCCTTTAGTTCAAAAAATGGCGTTTCGGCCGGCTTACTCACTTGGGCTCATCAGTGACATAGTGCGGGCCTTTGTCATATGCAATTTGTATTAAGTTCAGTTTAACTTTTTGGCAAAAAACCACTGTAAACTATATCTAACAAGATTAGAGTTCCTAATCATTAAGCTGGAAGTTTCTTTGTCCGGGGCCAGGCATAGCTCCTATAAGGTTTTTTACTATACAAATTCTATATAGTACTACTGAAATAAATCAGCCAAGTAGAAGACTAAAGCATAGTACGCAGCTGAAGTGAAACGAAAATTTTCATACAGAAATTGACACAACGAAATCGTAAACGAAACATTTCGTAGTGATTTTTGTTATGTAGTACGCAGTTCGACAGTGAGATGTCAATAAAACAGAAAATCCTAGCAGATACTCGAACCAAGTCTCCACTTATTTTTCGTATTCAATTAATTGTTCGGAACATTATTTCAGACGAAAATTTGACAGTTTGTTATATTTTGCTGTTGAATTTTATTTAAAAATGAAAATGGAAGAAAATACCGTCGAAAAGAACTGCAGAACACAATTATTTGGAACCCTTAGCACCACAACGGACGACACGAAAACAAAAAAAACAAGAATTCACATCAGACGAGAAAATAAATTGACTTAAGATTTTAAAATGTTTTATTTTTGTATTTATTTTGACATCTTTCTGATAAAACTCTCCATATTTTTTTTCGCAATCACTTCGTTTCTGATTTCGTTCTCGAGTTGGAGACACCAGAAAATTTTCGTTTCACTTCAGCTGCGTACTAGGCTTAAGCATTAAGGATTGGACTTGTTGAATTATTTTTTCAGTAGTATATAGAATTTGTATTATGTATACAAAAACCTTCTTATCTTTGAAATATTCATCATAAAATCGAACGATTTTCTAAACATTAATAAAAAGTTTTTGGCGTTTGGAAATTCTGCTTACCAACATATATTCTTCTCCCATGCCTATCTCAAAAAAGTGGTACTAGAATATATGTAGCTTATTTTATCTCCTGTATAATTAAAAACTTTATCCAAATGATCAGATCAATTGAACTCAACTTGAATACCTCAGCAATGCTATGCAGCTTTCGTATCAAGAAAATCAGTACATTTATTATTTATATACTAAGCTTTGAAAAAAAAAATTAATTTGAAAAGGCAACGAAAATCATTCAAAACTTCAAATTCTAAAGAAAATTTAAGTTTCATATTAGAACACAACTAACATCCAAAGCAGACACTACAATCGTCCTGACACCCATCGTTTCCATAGCAATTCATAATAAACCAAAATAACAAACAATGCTATTATTGAAAAATTCCCTTTCGATACACCAACTTTTTATAATTAAGGAAATTAATTTTATGTTATACACCAACCTCATCATAATATTTAAAGCGAAGGCAGAGCTACTATAAAATCATGCGGCCACTTTGCCCGGTGTCACCTTCTATTTATATTTATTCAATGCTATTATTTAAAAATTGCTCGGGAAAATAACAAAAATAATTTATTTTTAATATTTAATGAACAACTTATACGTAAATGGCACTAAACGACGCACGCTGGCCTAACTGCGGGACAAACATCCACTGGACCAATTTCGTTGCGAGTACCTGAACGCAAATTGGTTTATCATTGTAGCCACATCTAGTTCGCAATGATCTGAAAGAAATCTTCAGCGAAGTCTACACAGAAAATCAAATGCAATAAAATGCAAACTAAAACCATAATGGCAAGACCATTTTTAGCTTCAAGGCGGAAAATTTTTCCATTTATCTATCCAAAGAACCTACCAACAGGAACTTTAATTCCTAGGAATTGTGTTTACAACTTAAATGCGATCAATGAAAATCTGGACGAGGCTACGGTACAGAAAAAAACTTATCAGGCAAGACAATACCTTTGGGGAATCTGTCGGTTACTACCACCGAAAATATGCCTACCAGAAATGCAGCATATCAAAATCCAAAAACCGAAGCTTTGATGAGCTGCGATTGAGGAAAAAGCAGCGCCAGCTGCAAAAAGCTATATTAACCCTTACCTTTGACCGAGGGAAGTATTGAACTCTGCTAGAAGCAGACTGAAGTCTGGAAAGCCTGTGTTGATGGCAAGAATATATGTATGTATATGTTTACAGGATCCACGGGAACTGGCAAAAGTTTACTTCTCGCGAAAATGTTTGGTCGTGGCAGCCGTAACGTGTCATGTACTCAAGAATGAGCGACCATTTGGTGGAATTCAATTGACTCACTGCGGCGATTACCTTCAAATAAACCATCGATTATCAAACGCGAAGACTACAACAATCCTCTATTAAATGCTCGTCGTTTTTGTTTCCAATTGAGTGCTTAGGAAGTGTATCGCGCAAGCTCTCCAACTGAAAGAATTCCATCGTCAGAGTGATCCAGAATTTGTGGGAATTCTCAATACTCTACACATTGTACAAGTAATAGGGGTGAATAATTCTTCTAAAAATTAAACCTTTGTTTTTATTTATTTTTTCTATTAAATTCTTAAATAAAAGAGAACATTTTTTATTGTCTTTCTATATTTTTAGTTTCTTATATTTCGTATATATTTTTGTTGAATAGTACAGACACAAGAGAATTCTGTTTTCTGGCGCAACTGAAAGAAAGTATTAATTATTATTTATTATATTATTTCTTATATTATTATTATAAAATTACTCTGAGGTTTAAATAATAGAATAAAGTTATAAATTTAAAAAAAGACAAAACTAAATCGAATGTAATTTTTGTTCTTGTTGAAAAAAGCTTTTGCAACTTGAGTTAGTTAAGATTATAGGTCTGTTTCTTTACTCGCCCGCGGGATCCCGAAGTATCCCAAATCTACCCAAAACGTGTTTCTTTACTTTTTTCTTGCACAAAAATACCAGAGCTTTTGACTTTTTTTCATTTCCCCTCCAGCAAGAATCTACCCGAACATTTTAGTTACTGCACTTTCTTGCTTGTCAAACAAGAAAACAGCTGATCAACAATTTGAAATTAAATTTGTGAAGTACCTTACATAAAATGGTTTAATTTAATTAAATTATAAGAAAATTACACGATAGAAACAAATATAATAAAACATGTTTCTCCCGGTTATTTTAATAGAACCCTAAATGATAAATGCATGTTAATAACTATGAAATTGCATTATTTTGTATGCGTTGAGCCTACAAGCAATGAAGTCAAATGCATAGTTTACCCCGAAACAAACCAGAAACATCCCAAATGCGTTTCTTTACTTTTCATTTCTGGTTAAACATTACAATAACAACATCAAAAAGCTCAAACCCAAACTTTTTCCCGAACATTTTACCAAACTTTATCCCAGAAGTAAAGAAACAGACCTTATATTGCGAGTCAACCAATTCACAATCACATCTTTTCAAACAGTCCGGACATTCTTGCTCACTGTCTTGTCAGTAGAGTCAGGACATGGGTACCCATTCTGCTGTTTTGTGAACTCGATCGATGGCGTTCTCCAGTGCTGCTATTGTCTCGCCAATATCATTGTTGACTATAATTGTCAAGTCAAAGAAATGACCATACGCCTAATACGTCATCCTTGCCAATTATTTGTAAAATATAGCCAATATGGAAAGCTATTCCAGCTTGAGCACAGGGAATTAGCTCATCATCCAAGGGATTATAGTTGAATTATGCTCGTACAAAAATCTTACAAGGTGGCGGAGCACTCCTGTGCGAAGGAACTATTTCAAAGGTAACAGAAACTTGAGCTTCGCGCAGCATTCATTGTAAGTGGCCAACGGATTGATGTTGGCCATTAATTTCCCGAATCTCATCACCCACATGCAAAATTGCCTAGCGAAGAATCATACGACCATGCATTTTTTCCGGACATATTTGTGTCTAGTTTTGAGTATGAAATCGATAGCATCACGGCTTCGTGAAACCGCGTCTCTAGGTGGAGCTCTTGATGGTGACATAACGTTGCAAATTATTCAATCATATAGCTGCAGTAGTTGGTGAAGTTAGTTGTCCCGAAACATTTCTCTCAATACCTATGGGTCCACCAATGCATGTGTCCTGTAGTGCATAAATATCATCTAACAAATCGATTACTCGTTTAATAGCATCGAAGCCCGCCTCTTCAAAAGCCCATTCCTTTAAGGTTTCTGATGCTGTTCCAATATAGGCATTGAGTCCGTGGCAAGGATTTTCATAACCAAGTTCTTGGCTGTTGAAGAAATATCGATTTCCATTCGGGCACTTCAAACGAAATCATCCCACGTGCAATAGAATCCTAGAATCACTTTCCCGATCCCAGGAATGGCAGTCGTCCTGACAGCAGCACATGTAGCATTACTCCAGCGCCCCAAACATCACATCCTTTGCAATAGATTCACCTTGAAACAACTTCCGGCAACATTAATGAGGGCAACTGACACGACCATGAGTTTCAATAGCATCTCTGCCTCCAAGAAGCTGTATGACCGAACCAAATCCACCCAATTTGACTGGAGCTGAGTTATCTGCGGTAACTAAAAGGGCACAAGCTGCAATAAGCACATCATAGAGCACCAGCTTTCGTAGACGTATTTGGACGTATTAGCATCGATGTTCTTGGAATGGTATAGCCACGTACAACTATAGTGATCTATTCTCCAACTTTTCTTGATAAACTATTACTCAATGGAATTGTAAACTCAAGTTAATGGCCTGGATACAGCTAGAATAAAATAAAAGACCAGCAAAAAAGATACACAAAATCTATGTATAATTTTACCTTATTGCTGAACTCTACCGTTGAGAAGATCTCTTGTACTCCTGAGATGATTTTTTTCTTCCCATCAGATTCCTCGCCTATCACCACTACTGCTACTTTAGGATCAATCATTAATGATTCTGTTGCTGGACAACTAACGAACGTCTGAGCATCAAAGAAACGAAGATTCTGGTTATTTGTGAGTAATTCACCTGTATGTGGTCATGCGGTCGTCGGACTGAAACAGCTTTCAGCGGTGTTATAGCGAGAGAATAATCCCTTCCAAAAATGCAAGCATGTTTTGTACAGTAGAAGAACAGGACCATTATCCTTCGATTTTCAATCTCAACCATGAGAGTCTAATGGGACACGGTCTGTGTTGAACTCTGGTCGAGAAAACACCAACTTGTTCACTACTAAGTAAGGGAGGTATAGGACCCTAGTTTTGGGATGAGGATTATCCTTGTAAAAATGATAAATCATCCAGAGGTGAGAACAAATTTGCAATTTTGTAAATGAAATTAAAAAACAAATCACAAACGTCAGAATGTAGATTTGAGTTAAGACAGATTACTTTGTTTTTTATAATAGATGGCCTTAGTATCTATGGCAAAAAAAGCTTGTTTAGGCCCAGTGGCAAGAGATGGCATTGGTAATAATTACTATTTTTTGCCACTTTGCTCCAACAAGCAGTTATGTCGCTAAAAAGAATTTAACTCCTTTTAATTCAGCTTTTGTATGGAAATGAAACTCGACTAGCAGTCCATATATAATAGGTCAATGATTCAAAGAACTGATTTTTTGTATAGAAAACCGGAAAATAGGACAAGAGCCGAGTATTTTTCGTCTTCAATTTTCTATTGAACTGATATTCTTGTTGCAATATGTTTAGGGATGTTCTCCATATGTAAATCAAAGTTGGCGGACCGGGGTGGTGCAAGCGTCAGCCACCATCTTGGAAAACACGTTTTATTAAATATGTCGTGAACCGTGCATTGGAGGAATGTAATAGTAAACTTTTTCGAAAGCTTATATTCCATTCTTTTGTTTACTTTTTAAATCAAGTTGTTTAGTGCAATTTAATTTTGAGCGTTTAAATTTTAAAGTCAATATTTGTGAAATTTTTTGTTTTAAGTTGATTTTTTTCAAAATTTTGCCTTTAAATGGTCGAAGTTTTTGAAAATCTGATTTGAAATATTGACTTCCGGTTTTCTACCTAAAACAAATCGATTTCTGGTTGAGATTTCATTAATGAAAAGAACATCTAATTAACCATTTACTCCAAAGTTCTCAAATAATTTTCCTATCCGTTCATTTAATTTATTAACATTTTTCTTACAAACTTTACCCCACGACTTGCCGAAACCTTACAAGCCCATAACTCCAGCACCAGGCCTCAAAATTCAAAATCCTTCTGCATTTATGTTAAGTATCAAAAGAAGTACAAGTGACCCAAAATTGAACGAATTTCAAGACCCGACCTTTTTTTCGTTGTCCGCTTCACGTGAAATGCCCCTTTTATATGGAAGGTAGATACCGTTATTTTTTCATAAATGTAAAATTTTTTCTAAAAATATTTTAGAGAGTACTATGAATGAATGAATTAGTTTAAGGGTGTAAGTGCACTGCGACCTTAAGATCTATTGTGCCCCCTTACTAGAGCTTGATGAGGTTACTCATTCTACAGCTCATCCTCCAAATTGATATCTTTAAGAAACTTGAGTATTTGGAGTACTGTTAGAGAGGATAGTTCTTTCTCCTCTATCTGGTGATTTCCCAGATGCCTTTGTCTTTGATGCACAAGTGCATCACATCTACCCAATATGTGGTTCGGGGTTTCATCGTGCTCATTGCAAAATCTGCATATGGCACTGTTTTCCAGGCCAAGAATTTGGAGGTGTCTCCTTAACTTGCAGTGGCTATTTCTTTAAGCTGATGCAGGATTGGAATCGTGCTTGGTTGTAATCCCCAAGTAGAAGTTTGGCCTGCCTCAGCTTAGGGAGCTCTTTCCAAGTTTTTGATCTTTTCTCCCTCTCTGTTGTTTTGATTTTGTTTTTAATCACGTTTTCTCCTAATCCGCAATAAGGCTCTGGCCCCATTATGGGTGACATTGTTCCTTTTTTTGCTAAGGAGTCTGCCTCTTCATTGCCCTGTATGCCAACGTGCCCAGGTACCCAGTGAAGAGTAACATAGTTATTCTTGCCCAGTTCATTTAGCCTGCCCACACACTCCCATACCAGCTTAGAGCTAATGCTATACGAGCTTAGTGCTCTGAGTGCGGCACATTTTTCCTTCAAACCTACCTTCACATATATTTTGTGTAACAAAAATTAAAAACTAAAATTCTTGCCAAGATCGACAAGAATGAAATAAATATATCTGAAGTGTACACACACACAAAAGCAAAATGTAAGTTAGAGCAAAGTATGAAGACAAAAAAACTACCACCACAGCTTTACAACCTTCATTAATTGCAACAAAAAAAAACAGACGAAATACCCAAAAACCAACAACAAAAACAAGTACACTTGCGATAGTGGTATAATGTTGCATCTGGTTCGTGTTTGATCATTGTATATCCAATCTATAGTATTCTCATGAAACACGATTTTGTAGGTAGACATTTGGTCGATACGTTCGCTGTGATCGCCTTACCGAGATCCCTTAACAAAAATTAGTATTACATTTGGACGCATAGATGGCCACGAACTTTTTTTCTTCATGAGAATACTATAGAATTTATATACAATGGGCCTGCACACACGGGATGATATCTGCCTGGTAGAAATCTGCTTCAATACTCCACTTCAAGCACACACGGGATGAATTATTCTGGCAGAAAAAATGTATACATGTACCTCTTTTCATTGTGTTAGTATTTTATGCAGACCCCAGTGTGTAGAAAGTTATGTGTGTATTAGTTTTCTACTTCGTTCTTCCACTCCAAACAAGGTAGAAGATCTTATGCCACTTTATACCGCGCATTTCACTTCCCTCTCCTATAAACTCTGTTTTCTGCCGGCAGAAATCATCCCGTGTGTGCAGGCCCAATGGTTTGATTCCAATATGATGTTCATTTTCGAAGAAAAGCCATCATGTGGCAAATAGATGTACTAAAAATTCGAAATATTTGAAAATAACGGCTTTTTGTTGGAAAAGAGACCTGTATGAAAAAGGTAATTTCTTATAAAATTTAAGTTTTTGCGCTAATTTATTTTAGTGATTTAGTTTATTAGAACTTTTACATTATTATGAGAAAGTTTCAATATATTTGGTTAATTTCTTATTAATTAAAAAGACAATTGAAAAATAGAAAATTTGTCCATTTCCAAAAGCAAATATTTCAAAAATAAGGATGAAACTCAAAAATCTTTTCCACCCATATTGAAGCCCTAATCATTAACGTTACAATGATATATTTATTATATATGTGCACCTCTCCTATTTCAAAATCCTTCGGAATCCATTTGGCAGTCTTACGTGATTTTTACAAAACCTCTCCCTGGATTTTTGAAATAAAACAAAATCAAAATCCAAAATCAAAAATTTAAGTCCACCCATTTTGAACCCAAAATATTTTTCTTTCATATGCAATTTAAAATTTGGCAGTACATGCTTCCGTGGCTGAGATCCTTTGGAGTCCATTAGGCCAATTTTCCATATTTCTCAAAAATTTGTCCGGAGGCCTCTTAAAAGCTCCAATTGGTTTAATTAGCGAGGGTCATCTCGCAGTCTTTATGTGGTATCACAATGGGCCTATTCTGGCCTAAGTGTGTCAGTAGTTTTCCTGGCAGCCACCTTAACCTAACATGCTGGCTCCACCTGCCATGAACGATGCCAAGACTATGAACATGTCTAATAAAAATCCAATGGAGCCAGAAAAATCCATGTCTTGTCGACGACATGTCGAAGAAAACCAATTTTTGAACAAGACATGTACGCTGTTCAAAGCTTGCCATGAGATTTGACGTTTCACGTGCATGTGAGTTTTTTTCTGGTTTTCCTTGTATCTAGAGGTAGCTGGATATTAAAAAAAGTCTTTCTAATGTTTTCTGGAGTCTAAAGGGCGTGTATTATTGCAAAAGATCGAAGTAGTGGTGAGAGGGAAATGAAACGACATGACATGAATTGCCCAGCGAGAAAAAATCTGCTGATTGTTGATTGGATTGTGGTTGTGATGTTGGGCATCTGTATGCCCTGTGGAGTCGGGGTGTTACCTAACCTAACCTATCGATAATTTGTATAGAAATGTCAAATGTTTGTTGGTAAGATAGTTCAAAACAAAATGGCAGACCAAGGCAAATGTTGAAATGTCCCGATGTCGTTTTTTTCACCAAACTCCATATGGACAAACAAAAAAAACGCATGACTGGACGCGGTAAAGGTGGAAAAGGTTTGGGCAAAGGAGGCGCTAAGCGTCACAGGAAAGTTTTACGTGATAACATCCAAGGTATAACAAAGCCTGCAATTCGTCGTCTGGCTCGCCGTGGGGGTGTCAAACGTATCTCTGGACTCATTTATGAGGAAACTCGTGGTGTACTTAAGGTAATTTTTGTTTGAAATTAAACCGATGGATAAAGTATTGTAAATTTTATATTGCCAAGAGAAAAAATGGAAATTTGTTATTTGATGGAGCAGATCGCTTGCATTACCTTCAAATTAATACAACGAAGGTTTAATCAGAAAAGAATATACAATAGTTCAAATTTTGGCTGGGCATACCTATTCGTAATTTGTTGACATTAGGATCTTTCAAAAAACTTTCAAACTGGATCAATAGTTCAAGAAGCCTGTTGAATTTTCGTTATATTTAAGTTCCCTAACCCTAGAAAGATGGCCTAGATCTGGGAGACGTATAGCCTGGGAAAAAAAGAAGAAAAGTCGTCTCAAAAGTTCTGTAGAAAATAAAGTAAGTTTGTTTTGTCTGTTTTTAAGGTGGCTCAGGTGTTTTTGTAATTTTTTTACAAAAAAACATCATTTGTATTAAATTTTTATTTATTTCTTTTAAAAGAATTAACATAAGTAATTCGAATACAAATACCTATATAAAAAAAAGTAAATGGTCATCCTTTAACATGCTTATTTAGTGCCAAACGTCTATCTCTTACGCGAAAAACAATAAATATACCTATGTACTTACCTTTCTAGGGTTAAGATGTATGAATTGTATGGGAAAAACGACCTGCCAACAAATTTGTACAGCAAATTGAATGCTCCACAAACGTCCTTTTAAAATATTGTAAAAAATCGATTTTCTAAACGGGTCCAATATTGTAGGCCTATTCCAGAAAGCACGCGCCGCCGCCGGCGGATTGTTTATAATGGCAGATTTGTGTTTTCTTATTCTCAAAAGGTAGTACCTATGTAGTTGACATTGAAATGGAAAAACTAAGGGTATGATTTTCGCTTCCATGAAAAATTCAAATCGAACCTCGTTTTTCTAAAAAAGGCCTATCGCTAGTGAGTCTAATAAAAGCTGTAGTAGGAATGCAATTTGCTATTATCTTTAGTTTTTTTGGAATAGTTTTCCTCTTAGAAAACTCGCTGGGTTTTTCGTTATGGAATTATTCCAATAACGGACCGGTCTTTCTTCGAAATCAAAAACTACAATGAGGCATTCTTAACATTATGTACAAACATTTAAGGCAAAAAGTAAACAAATTAATAGGCATACAAATACTCAAAAGTGCATTCCGATTACGCGTCATTTAATACTACTAAAAACAAATATATTTCCGGGAATAGTAGCAGAAATAGACAAAAATTGTTGTGCGTCCATTAAAGTTAAAAAAAAACCAATCCAAAATCCATCAAAAAATACATGAAATGAGGAATACGTCGGCGAGTGCGCGGTTCATAACATAAATCAACTTTGGACACTTGAAATTGAAGTTCATTGATATATTAGCTGCGTTTTTTATATGTCCATATGGAGTTTGGCGAAAAAACGACATCGGGACATTTCAACATTTGCATTGGTCTGCCATTTTGTTCTGAACTATCTTACCAACAAACATTTGACATTTCTATACAAATTATCGATAACACAACGACAATGGTAGTCTGGCAATACCATTTTTATCGGGACAAAAGCGTGGTACACATTAGCTGCGTTTTTTTGTATGTCCATATGGAGTTTGGCGAAAAAAACGACATCGGGACATTTCAACATTTGCCTTGGTCTGCCATTTTGTTCTGAACTATCTTACCAATAAACATTTGACATTTCTATACAAATTATCGATAACACAACGACAATGGTAGTCTGGCAATACCGTTTTATCGGGACAAAAGTTAACTCCAGTTAATTATCTGGACTTAGCTAACTCTATATGGACATAGTTGTTGTTGTATATTTAACATGTAAATTGTTTTGCTTTGTTGTCGTTTTTTTCACATAATTTTATCTGGACATGCAAAAAAACACAGCTATTATCAAACCTGAGTGTCAGCCATGTTGGATATCAAACCGAACTGACAATGTGAACACGCTGAATGATGGTTTGACACTCAGAACTGCCTGCTCACAAAATTTGTTGATACTGCGTGACAACCCTCGGTTTGTTGGGTGGTTGCTCGATGATGTGTACACAGTTTCATTCATGAGCCATTATTCACGGAACAAAACAAGAATTTTTATAGCGAATCAGAGGAAAAAGTGCAAACAAAATAAGAAAAAGCTCGTGTGTGTCATGTAAAAAAGGAATCAACACGATTCAAGGCGGAAATAGCCTCAAAATAAAAAGAAACAATTTTCTGATAGTAGTGGAATTTCTTTGCCTGACGCCCAACATAACTGATAAATGTGTACGCGAAACTTTTCACGCAGGTTTAATATCCAACACGTGTGACACTCGGGTTTGATAATGTGTACCACGCTAAAAGTTAACTCCAGTTAATTATCTGGACTTAGCTAACTCTATATGGACATAGTTGTTGTTGTATTTAACATGTAAATTGTTTTGCTTTGTTGTCGTTTTTTTCACACAATTTTATTTGGACATGCAAAAAAACACAGCTATTTCTTGCCCGCACCGCCAGCCCGCGTTCTTTTTGACCGTGCAAACTGCCTGAACTGTTCCATTGAGTTAATTCTATTTAACACCAGGGTACGTTCTTCACCAAACAAATGTCAACTTATCTATCCATCTCTTTTCCTCAGACAAAGCTGAAAACAAAAAATGATTTTTTTTTTATTTAACAAATTGCGTCGCCATTTTCTCAGGCACAGGTTTAAAATTTTAGCCAGGACGATAAGTCAAGTACGGGCGCCAGCAGAATTTTTCCCAATTTCATTGCAAATTAACTATTTGTTATAATTTTTGTCTCCTCCTCACAGGCACAAACGTATCACCTTCAAGTTTATTTTCATAAAAAATATTCAACAATCTTAAAAGACCATGACTGGACGCGGTAAAGGTGGAAAAGGTTTGGGCAAAGGAGGCGCTAAGCGTCACAGGAAAGTTTTACGTGATAACATCCAAGGTATAACAAAGCCTGCAATTCGTCGTCTGGCTCGCCGTGGGGGTGTCAAACGTATCTCTGGACTCATTTATGAGGAAACTCGTGGTGTACTTAAGGTAATTTTTGTTTGAAATTAAACCGATGGATAAAGTATTGTAAATTTTATATTGCCAAGAGAAAAAATGGAAATTTGTTATTTGATGGAGCAGATCGCTTGCATTACCTTCAAATTAATACAACGAAGGTTTAATCAGAAAAGAATATACAATAGTTCAAATTTTGGCTGGGCATACCTATTCGTAATTTGTTGACATTAGGATCTTTCAAAAAACTTTCAAACTGGATCAATAGTTCAAGAAGCCTGTTGAATTTTCGTTATATTTAAGTTCCCTAACCCTAGAAAGATGGCCTAGATCTAGGAGACGTATAGCCTGGGAAAAAAAGAAAAAAAGAAGAAAAGTCGTCTCAAAAGTTCTGTAGAAAATAAAGTAAGTTTGTTTTGTCTGTTTTTAAGGTGGCTCAGGTGTTTTTGTAATTTTTTTACAAAAAAACATCATTTGTATTAAATTTTTATTTATTTCTTTTAAAAGAATTAACATAAGTAATTCGAATACAAATACCTATATAAAAAAAAGTAAATGGTCATCCTTTAACATGCTTATTTAGTGCCAAACGTCTATCTCTTACGCGAAAAACAATAAATATACCTATGTACTTACCTTTCTAGGGTTAAGATGTATGAATTGTATGGGAAAAACGACCTGCCAACAAATTTGTACAGCAAATTGAATGCTCCACAAACGTCCTTTTAAAATATTGTAAAAAATCGATTTTCTAAACGGGTCCAATATTGTAGGCCTATTCCAGAAAGCACGCGCCGCCGCCGGCGGATTGTTTATAATGGCAGATTTGTGTTTTCTTATTCTCAAAAGGTAGTACCTATGTAGTTGACATTGAAATGGAAAAACTAAGGGTATGATTTTCGCTTCCATGAAAAATTCAAATCGAACCTCGTTTTTCTAAAAAAGGCCTATCGCTAGTGAGTCTAATAAAAGCTGTAGTAGGAATGCAATTTGCTATTATCTTTAGTTTTTTTGGAATAGTTTTCCTCTTAGAAAACTCGCTGGGTTTTTCGTTATGGAATTATTCCAATAACGGACCGGTCTTTCTTCGAAATCAAAAACTACAATGAGGCATTCTTAACATTATGTAGGTATTAATAGCTGAAATTTTAACAAACAGTTTTTTCACTGCCGAAAAGCTCAAGCCCTTTTTAAAGAAAAATACTTTTCTCAAAAGCTTAATAAACTACTAATACTTTTGTCCAGTTAAATTTTAACTCTTGATTTATCGATTTTATTTTATAACAATGTATTAAACGGTCTGCTCTATTAAATACAAACATTTAAGATCATATTAACTGCTCAAATGTGTCCTTTGTCTTAAAAATATTGGCAATAATACCATTTTACGAATACCTTTGTAAGTTCAATGTAAACTAATTTGCTTATGATGTCGATTTGCTATTATTCAAAATGAGTGTCCTTAGGTTTTCCTTGAAAACGTCATTCGTGATGCCGTTACATACACTGAACACGCTAAGCGTAAGACTGTAACTGCTATGGACGTTGTATACGCCTTGAAGCGCCAGGGACGTACCCTGTACGGTTTTGGTGGCTAAGCTGGATCAACTTTAAATCTAATGGACAAAACCCCAGCTATTTATTGACTTTGTCGCGACTTTATCTATGAAGTCCATCGCAGCTGGAGGAATTTTTTTTTAAATATATAACCTTACTATTCCATTTTAATAATTACTGTATCAACTCGTGCAAAAATTGTATGTTTCGTATATGTTTTCTCAATAAAAATTGTATCTCTGTGTAGAAAAGTTGGTTAAATTTGTATGGCCCACAGACTGGAGTATAAAATTCCACACTTGCAACAATGGTGGCAGATCAGTTTCAGGAACTCAAACAGGTAACGCCCCACTGTGTGGACTTATCCGACTTTGGGAAAATCTTTCATCATAAGACACAGATGGAAGTAATATTTTGATCGGTGCTATACAATAAGAAGGAAGGACATGACGGTGAGGAAAAGTTTATAGGCAAACTGTTGAAGCCCAGAAACAAAAATCAAAAAAATACAAAAATCAATTTTATTCGTATTCCATTCGACACAAAAAATCTTGAGATCGAAATCCTGAATAATATTTCTTGAGCGCTCAATAATTTTCCTTCGTTCTTTGACAGAGGAGGAGATTAAAATAAAAACAGGGTTCCTCACATAGAAGTCACAACAACTATCTTTTTCTTTTCTTATGTAATTCTAAAAAATTTCAGTCTCAGTTTTTAAGAGGAAAAGTGAGGAATCGTGTTTATATTTCTGAGCCCTCTGAGATCTCAGAAATATAAACTGACTAAATCATTAATTGTTAGAAAAAAGTGAGGAATCGTGCTTATACACTGCCCAACAACCAACTAGCGCCCCCTCTAATCTTTCCAAAGAAATGCAAATAACTCGGAATGTGTTTTTTTTTTAACCTCATCTTTTTCCTCTCTCTACAAAATAACTTGAGTTCTGGAAATAAACCGTTATCTTATTTTGCTTTTTTCCGTCAAATGTGACAAAATAATGATTAGCGCCCCTACGCTTTACTGCCTGAACAGAATGCAAGGCGCAGCTGGAATAGATGTCAAAAATGCTGCAGTAAAAGTTAAAAATTGTTCAACTCGTGCAGCTCCGGCTGCAGCATTTTTGACATCTATTCCAGCTCCGTCTTGCATTCTGTTCAGGCAGTTATGCCTTAACAGATGTGCAGCAGATCTGCACGCATCGCTGCGAGTAGAGCTGCACTCAAGACACATGTGCATACACTTAAATATTTATCATACAAAAGACTCCATCAGCCTTTTAGTATGAAATTACAACATGCGCAAGATAATACCGTAGATATGTGTACTGTGAGACTGTGACTCCCAAGGACACGAGTGATAAGTTAGTTCATATACATACTTACATAAGTGAAGTGTTGGCAGCCCTTAACAAAAAAAAAAAAAACAATTTGAATGTTGACAGTTAAGGTTTGGTGTGCTTGTTAACGTGAAATTTCTTGCAAGTTTTTACAATTTTTTAAATCTTAACAAAGTCTTAAAGAAATCCAATTCTACCGATTTGAAATCTCAGATCTCGGTTTGGAGTTAACATAGTACATATGAGCAGAATTTCATTAATATAGGAACTAAGTTCTTCTTCGTAACTTCTTCGAAAATTCAAATCGTTGGCGCAGAATTTCAGTTCGATTAGAGTTTGAATTGAGTGATTTTAATCAATTACACCTTTTTGATTTCACCAAATTGAATTGAAAAATTAAAAAATTAATTTATATACATATATATATAACACAAGTATTATTACACATACGATTTTAATTATTAACTTTTAAACTCACTTTGAATGCATTTCGGAATACCTTCATTCCATCATCAGCAAACACGACTATATCCAAAGTTCTATTTTGTCTTCTTTGATTAGATCTCCTTCGTTATAGTAGGTACATGAACAACAAAAACAAAAACTTACACTTGTAAAAGGTAAATAAAGTGCTGAACGGTTAAACGCGATTAAAAAGGCATGAGATAATGTTGCCGTTGTCTTGATTTAAAAGATTTTGGTTGCTTTGTATGAAGAAGCTTTCAAATGCGTCAAGTTGTGCTTCATTAGTCACTGATTTCACTAAACGTACACCGTCTTTTTTGTTTACACTATGTTTTTCGGTTAAAACATGCGATGCTACCGCGGAGCAAATAGGTTTATTTAAACGAATGCAACTGAGATGATCGTCATATCTCTTTTCAATGCTTCGTTTGGTTTGACCGATGTACTCACGTTCACATACACTACATTTTAAAAAAGTCAGGTATTTATGCGGTAAAATGTAGTGTATGTGAACGTGAGTACATCGGTCAAACCAAACGAAGCATTGAAAAGAGATATGACGATCATCTCAGTTGCATTCGTTTAAATAAACCTATTTGCTCCGCGGTAGCATCGCATGTTTTAACCGAAAAACATAGTGTAAACAAAAAAGACGGTGTACGTTTAGTGAAATCAGTGACTAATGAAGCACAACTTGACGCATTTGAAAGCTTCTTCATACAAAGCAACCAAAATCTTTTAAATCAAGACAACGGCAACATTATCTCATGCCTTTTTAATCGCGTTTAACCGTTCAGCACTTTATTTACCTTTTACAAGTGTAAGTTTTTGTTTTTGTTGTTCATGTACCTACTATAACGAAGGAGATCTAATCAAAGAAGACAAAATAGAACTTTGGATATAGTCGTGTTTGCTGATGATGGAATGAAGGTATTCCGAAATGCATTCAAAGTGAGTTTAAAAGTTAATAATTAAAATCGTATGTGTAATAATACTTGTGTTATATATATATGTATATAAATTAATTTTTTAATTTTTCAATTCAATTTGGTGAAATCAAAAAGGTGTAATTGATTAAAATCATTTGATATTTACGGATTTCACGCGGTTCAACCTCAAAATAATCTTTATTTGAATTGAGATTTCGTTGATATATCCATAAAATCTTGGATTTCGTTTCTGTGGAAACAGCATTAACAAACAACAATTCTTTAGACTTGCCAATAGTCATAAATGGCAGGAAGTTCAAATCTTGCTTTATAATACGTTAATAGCCGCCTCGTTCACCTCGTGAAAATAAAATGATGTGGGTTAGTGCAAAAACAGTGCTCTCTTTCTTTCTCATGTTAATTTATTTTTCATGTAAAGCCTCTCTTATCCTCTTTATTCCTAACACTGCTGACAAATTGCTGACAACATTCATAATGGTAAATAATAGCCTCCTGCCGGTCAGAATGAAAACTTGTGTCTCGGGTTATTGAAATTAACCTCGATAGAAACCTGGATCCCATGTTGTTTTTGTAATATATACATGTTAAAATATAACCTCGACCCAAGGTATACGGAATACATGGTATGCTATTCCGAGTTGATTTTATTTCATTTTTCGTTCTGCAAATATCTAAGTCACTTGTGGACAAAAACGCTGTAGAAAAGACAACAACAAATCAAAAACAAAAAACAGAAACAAAAACAAATGCTAAGAGAATTGCGTCACTAGTTGACAAAATGCGTGAGAGAGATAGATAGGATAACGACATGCGCAATATCATACCATGTATTCTATATACCTTGACCAATCACAGAATTCAATTTGGCTCGGTCGTGTTTGGCCAGCTAAGCCTAGTACGCAGATCGAGCTAAAATTTCGCTCCCACATTTCTCTCCAAACACCAGCTAATATCCAAGCTAAATTTTGACATACGATTTTTGTGGAGATTACATCACAGAAAACAGCTGTTCTCTGAAAAGAAATTTTATTCAACAATTTCATGGAATTTTATTTCAATATTTTAAATGAATCTAATCAAATAAAATAGATTTTTCCCTTTGGTATTGATAAATCGTTTGTTTTGAATATTTCTCGTTCTCAATTTTGATTTCCACAAAGTAAAATTCACACAAATCTAACAAATAAAAGAACCTGTCACAATTTAGCTCGAGAATTAATGTGCCGAACAATTATTTCACGCGCTAAATTTTGACAGATAAAAGCTGTACAGTAAGAAACGAAAATTTGATTTTTTAACTGGAGCTGCGTACCTCTCGGCTAAAAAGCTTGGCAAAATTTTGGAGAGGTGGTTGGATGTTGTAGGAACTGGGGGCCTCGAGCTGTATCTTTTCCTACACATCAAGTGCTTACAATACCTCCAAGTTGGTAGCCGCCGGATACTGGTCTTGGCTTTATGCCAGGACTTGCTAAACTTGTAAGTGCGAATGTTGATCAAGGAAAGAATTGCAACATTAAACCCATGGCCCTACAGATTGGAGGTTAGTGCGTTGGGCTAACGACCCGACCACAGTAAAAAAAACCAATTGTTATGAGAGAGACGCGTGAAGCCTCGGATAACGACCCCCCTCAAATGGCAACCAGACCCGGAACGAAAATGGACTATGATCTACGAGTATGCACCTGGAATGTAAGGACACTACACACCAGGTGCTACTCAAAAACTTGAATCTGTCCTCTCGCGGTACAAGGCAGACATTACCGCGATCCAGGAGATACGATGGATAGGGTCAGGTATAACGAAAAGAAAAGATTGCGACATTTATTACAGCTGTCACCAAAGACTGCACATGCTAGGATGCGGATTCGTCGTGGGAAATCGACTCAGATCGAAAGTCATCGATTTTAAGCCGATAAGCGATCGCCTGGCTGTGATCCGCATCAAAGCTACCTTCCAAAACATCAGCCTAATATGTGCACACGCCCCTACCGATGAAGCTGAGGAGTCTAACAAGGAGGAGTTTTACGACCTCCTGGACGGAGCCTACGGAGCCTGTCCGGAGTACGATGTCAAAGTCGTGCTCGGAGACTTCAATGCTAAAGTCGGAAAGGAAAACATTTTGGCGGATTAGTTGGAAAGCACAGCCTCCACGAAACGACAACAGACAACGGCTTCCGACTAATCGACTTTGCTGCAGCTCGTAATACGGTGATAAGTAGCACTAGGTTCCCCAGGCGAAGGATACACACAGCAACCTGGCGATCTCCAGATGGTCGAACGGCCAACCAAATCGACCACGTGCTAATTGGCGCAAGGTACGCATCGAACATCTTGGACGTGCGAACTTTCCGAGGTGCAAACGTGGACTCTGACCACTTTCTTGTTGTGACAAAGTTCAGAGCCCGACTGTCCAACGAAAAGAAAACGAAGACCGCCCAAAGAAAGAAGTTCAACATCGCATGCCTTAGCACATCTGAGAAAGCCAGAGACTACAGTTAGCAATTGACCGGGAAACTCTCTGCCGTACACCCAGCCACAAGTGTCAACAACCAGTGGAACCAGTATCGCGACATTATTAAGAAGACAGCCGAGACCACCATAGGCTATCAACCACCCAGAAAAAAGAACCCGTGGTATGATGATGAATGCGCGGTATTGAAGCAGGAGACGGAAAATGCACGAATGCAAATGCTGCAACGGAAAACAAGAGCAGCAAGAGAGGAGTACCGTGAAAAGAGAAGGAAAGAGAAAAAAACCCTGCGTAGAAAGAAAAGAGCATCCGCAGCCCCTCAGCTCAAGTATCTCGAAGAGTCCAGCACCGCCACCAACACCCGCCGGTTCTACAAAACAGCCAAGCAACTGGCATCTGGTTATAGGACTGGCACGCAAGCTCTTCGAAACAGCGAAAGGAACCTAGTCACCGAAGCACTGGGAATTGTAGGCGTGTTTAAGCAGCATTTCCAGCAGCTGCTTAATGGGCATTATGTAGAGGAGGCAATAGAGGAACAAAGAAGCATTAGACCAGTCAATGAAGATCCAGTCCCAGCACCCAGTACTGAAGAGGTTAAGAAAGCCATCCACAAGCTTAAGAACAACAAATCCGCCGGCTCGGATGGCCTACCAGCGGAACTCTTCAAGTATGGAGGAGATGTTCTGGTAGGGTGCATGCACCAGCTCATCAACCAAGTTTGGGAGGAGGAAAGTATTCCCGACGACTGGTCAAATAGCTCCATATGCCCAATCTACAAAAAAGGCGATCCTATGTCCTGCAAGAACTACAGAGGCATATCCCTGCTTAATGTTGCCTACAAGATCCTATCCAACGTACTATGTGAGCGTCTAAAACCTTTCTGCAACACTATGATCGGCACGTACCAGTGTGGCTTCAGGCCAGGCAGATCAACGATAGACCAATCTTCACATTGAGGCAAATCCTGGAAAAGACCAACGAATTTCAAGTCGAGACCCACCACCTATTCATCGACTTCAAAGCCGCATATGATAGCATAAAGTCGCCAAGAGTTTCTATTGGCGATGTCGGAACTCGGGATCCCGAAAAAACTGATCCAGCTATGCCGCATGACGTTACAAAATACGCGGTGCAACGTGCAAATGGGTAACAGCTCATCCGAGTTATTCCAGACGTGTACAGGGTTCAGACAAGGAGATGCGCTATCATGTGATTTCTTCAACCTAGTCCTGGAGCAGATAGTGCGCAAGAGTGGTGTTAACATGGAAGGCACTATCTTTAACAGGTCTTCTCAACTGCTTGGTTATGCGGACGACATCGACATCATCGGTCGTTCCAACAGAGCTGTACTTGAAGCATTCACAGCTATTGATGAACAGGCGAAACGCGTTGGTCTTGAAGTGAATGAGGACAAAAGAAAGTATATGCTATCAACAAACAAAGCCTCATCTGTCGATCGCCTAGGACAAAACGTCACTGTTGGTAGCAGTAATTTCGAGGTAGTCAAGGAGTTCACCTACCTCGGAACAAACATCAATCCCACGAACGACACCTTAGTGGAAATCCGACGAAGAATTACCCTAGCGAACCGCTGCTGCTTCGGTTTGGCCAAACAAATGGGTTCAAAACTCCTTTCTCGAAAGACAAAGTGCACGCTATACAAAACTCTAATTTTACCAGGTTCTACTCTACGGCGCCGAGTGCTGGACGATAAGTAAAAAAAGGGAATTGATCCTGGGCACTTTCGAGAGAAAAATTCTACGGCGGATATTTGGTCCTATATGCGAAGAGGGCGATTGGAGGAGAAGATTCAATCGTGAACTGTACGAGCTGTACCAAGATGTGGATGTAGTCCAAAGAGCCAAAACACGTCAACTACACTGGCTCGGCCACATCGAGCGAATGGACAACAACGCTCCAGCCAAGAAAATCTTCGAATCCCAGCCCCCAGGTTCGAGACGACCAGGAAGACCGAACCTCCGCTATAGGGACCAGGCGGTCACAGACGCAAGAGCGCTTGGTCTCGACGACTGGAGGGAGCGTGCGAGGGACCGCAACCGATGGAAGACCGCAATATCTCAGGCAGAGACCCTTCATGGATCGGGAGCCGGATAAGTAAGTAAGTAAATTTTGGAGAGAATTTTGTATGGGAGCGAAATTTTAGCTCGATCTGCGTACTATGCTTAAAGTCGGTATTTACATTACCGGATTTTTTCAATGACGATCTTTTTGTTGTTGTTGTAATACATTGATTTTTCCTTCATTTTTAATTCCCTCCAGCCACCACCCACAAAATAACAAAAATCGCATTGTTAAAATCGGGTTATGTGAATACCGACTTAAAAAAGTCGATTTCTCTGAATTATTTGGTATTTCCTCTCAATTTACATTTAACACCCCTGTAAGAAAATTCTCGAAGTTGGCTGCGCTTCGACAAACCGGCACCCATATGCATTTTCGAACTTCGAAAAATGCATGCGAGGGACAAGGCCAAATATAAATGAAAATAGAGAACTCGCCCTCCTACACCACTACAACAAGAGCAACAAAGACAAACTCACATTTTTCGCACAAAATAAACCATATCATTCTATCTTCTTTTATCTTTTTTCCGTTTTTTTTGTTCATTGAATTTCCAACCAAAAAAGTCTGCACGCGATTTTTCAGTTCAATAGAAAAAAAAATTTATCAATTTCAATTTTATCTGCAACCACACATAAATAAAGCAAACAAATTTTCCCATAATACTCACGAACATCACTAATTTTCTCAATCAACTATACATAATTGTATTGTAGTTAGAAAAATTTATCCATTCCTACGATCCACAGAAAGCAAAAAAAAAAGAAAAGAACCGAGAAAGAAAAAAGGAACCAAGAAGAAAAAAGGCAGCAAAATCGGCCGACCTCAACTCAAACTGCACCACCACTGGTACTGGGGCTCAGCACCAGATAAGCAAAAACACAAAAAATCGAAAGAAAACTAAAAAATTCCACACCTTTTGCGTGGAATTTAGTAATTTTTTTTCGCAATATTTGATTTTTACGTCGGAATAATAAAAATAAGAAACGAATATCAACTCGCTGCAAAAAGAATCGACGGAACAAAAATACCAACAGGAGTATTCTAATCCAACAAAATGGACGACGATCTGACGGTGGAGGTCTGCGGCGAGAATGATGCCTACTACAAGGTTTGTATACACGGTGGTAATCATTCTATATTTCCAAATCTTATTTTTTTTTTTGAAAACTTGTATCTTGGCTATTCGTCCCCGAAAATTCGGCCAAAGTCTCAAATTCCCAACTTAAAGATTCTAGCAAAATTCTTGTTCGTCTGACCCTGAGTACTTACTAGAAAACCGGAAACTCCTTTCATTGCCAGAGGAGTCGTTAAAGAACGAAGAAATTCAACTGAGGATTGATTTCTAGAGGAAAGAGCGACTTCCTTGCGTTCGACGACCTTCCTCTGCTTTTTAGTTCCTCCTCTACGGAGACCAACAAATCTTTCAAAAATGGGATCGCGGGGGCAAAGACAGCACGAATAACGAATCAAAACTAGGGAAATGCCTCAAGGTATGTGCTTGACAGGCCGGATGACATCTTCAGACAGATGTATCGAATCTAACCGCTTGGCCACACCTGAAAAAAATCTAAACCAAAACGATATTTGTCTTTGTATTAGGTGAAGAGATCATTTTGACGACGGTAGTGATGATGACGACGATGATAAATTAAATAGAAGATTATTTATTTATTGTTTTAGTTTTACTTTGATTGCATGCACGGTTGCACGTTACGATTTATGCCCTTCGTTGTCTCAAAAACTAATAACGTTTTCCATGTTCTTTCTTATTTCAGGGAATCGTAACAGATGTATTTGAGGATGGAGTAATGGTCAGTTTGGATGAGTAAGTATCTAGATATTAATGAATAAATTATGTATTCATTAGTTTTTAAAAGTTAATTATGTTCCAAGAAGAAAACAAACATGAAAATAACATTAATTTGGGTTGGAACATGTCGAGGGAACTTCTTTACTAGACATCACTTCATCTATTTTGGGCATCTATTTATATCTTATTTGAAGAATTGACACTAGCGTTTTGTGGAGATGCTTCTTTTAATAATAGGATAGGAATAAGAAAATAAGAAATAGCTTCTTACGGCTTTCCATGCACTGGGCGAGACGTATGTACAAAAATGTTTTCGATCTTTGGTATTTCAATATTGTCGTTTTTTATGTTTTGTTTTTTATTACATATTATCTGTCGTGGGCGATATGAAATGCATTTTTTTTTTTAAATATTTTTAATCTATATTTATTTTGAAAAGTGATAAAAAACATTAGTACGCACATATTATAATAAACATTCATACGTACTTACATAACTGTAGTCAAAACCTACACTGCTAACTCAAGTTAGGACGAATTGATTTATTTCGTGCTTGCATTTAATCACTGGCGAAGGCAATCAGAAAGCTGCTGAATGACAAAATGAGTTAATCAGATCTATCGAGTTTGTTGTCTGTTAAAAAAAACAACGAAATTTAAATCTTATCGGAATTCATACTACGTCCCCGTTTCGGAAAAAATAAATGAAGCATATAATCAGTTTATAGGTACATACACTCTGTTTCATTTGTTTTCGGAGAGGCAAAGCCGGTGCCAGCTTAACAAATAAAGAAATGAACAAAAATTAACAACAGGCTGAAATTTGGCATCTTCGCATCGTTGTTAAAATGGCTTTATAAACAGAATTTCTCCATGCCAATCCTTAGTTCAAGCTTTAAAAAAAACCTTAAGGCAAGATTTGAAATGCAAAACACATGCAGTGCAAATATTACAACACGGGGGATATTCCTAAACGCATATATTGCGCAAAATATGCTAAACAAATGCAAACACAAAAATTCCTGCTTAACAGACTATCCCAAAATGTAGAAAATTCTTCTTTCTTGTGCAAATGCAGGGGCAATCAGACAAATGTTCAAACTAAATTGCCCAATTCACTTCCTTTTTCTTATTTTGTGTTTTTATATCTGATTTGCATGTGTGTTTTGCTTTGCTAATCTTGTGTTGAGGAATTTGGCCATAGAAAATACATATGCAAAAAATTGCGAAACATAATTGTAACCTTAACATTTACACACCTAAACAATGATCACTCTTCTGCATTTTGGGACAGTCTGCTTAGCAGGGATTTTTATGTTTGCACTAGGAACTGTTTTCTAGGCATATTGTGTGCAAAATACACGTTTAAGAATAATTTACCCATATTGTTGGGCAGTAGCAGGTGTTGAAGGAAGAGAAGATAAATGTAGATTTAGCTCAGCTGAGCCTGGTCAATCGGACAAATGTTGAATATCTCAAAGTATCGATACGATCCACTTTTGATTTATAAAATGCTAGAAGTAGACGTATACCATTTTCAAAAAATATATTGGCCAGTATTTTTCCCTGTGTCCACAAAAAGTATTTCAGTGAAATAGTGCTATAAATTTTGCAATCAAAAGTGGCAAACTATCGGTGAATGCCCAACAAAAAAAAACTCAACACAAAAAATGACACGCCTTAAAAAAATGAAAGCATGTGTTTGGTGTCATTTCTAATGCTTTTGCAAAAACGGTAACTTACACAAATTATTCACAAACAAATATCAAAACAAGAAAAGTAAAGCTAAGAATGCTTGTGTGTCCCATTTCGATACTATTCATAGAGCTAAAACTCCGTCGCTCCAACAAACAGTTCCGCACTTTTTTAAATGAAATGTATGTTAACTGTTAGCCCAGTAGCACTAAGTCGTAAGCGAATTTTTTACGAAATTCAATTTTTGTGTTCCTTAGAAATTATCTTCACCAAGTCTTCTCTGAATTATTGAACTGTACTTCTGCTCAATTTCCATTTAACGACTCGAAAGGATCATTTTTTGAAGCCCTTATGTTCCTGTGATCTCCGGTGGTAGTGGTTTTCCTTGGTTACTCAAACTGTTTTTTGACTCTCGGTGGTTTAATTGCGTTGAAGATTAACTAGAGAGATTCCTGAACGCTTCTAGCTATTTCTCGTAGTGATTGCCCTTCTTAGGACAAAGCTAAAATTGCAAATTTGGCTTCTGGGGTGCAGACTTGGAGCCTGACTCATACTTTCCTTAGTATTAGGTAGGCCCTTATTGCGAGTGTCGTTTGCTTTCGATAAACGACTTTTGTCGATAATCGAAAAAATTAATGTTGGTGTTGAAAATCTTAATTATTATTGTGAAATTTTTTGTTTTGACTTGTTTACGAAAAATTTGCTTTAAAAAGATTAAAATTTTCAACATCAAAATTAATTTTTTGATAATCGACTTTCGACAAAAGTCGTTTATCGAAAGCAAACGACACTCCCAATAAGGGACTTAGTTTTAACTTAATTTTTTTTTTATTAATTTCAATATTCAGAATGAAGTATCTGTCTTATAAAAGTAAAATCTCTACGAAATAATTGATATTTTTCACGCCAAAAAATTAACAAGTCTGCATAATCAATCTAAAAGTCCTGTCCCGTTTTCATAAGAGGGTCTAACTAACTTGTTGATAACAGATAAAATTTGTTTGCATACTTGTTGTTTTTATTTGACTTTCTCTTAGGAAATGGCAACTGTCTCTATTTTAATTTACTTTGTTTGAGGAAGGGGCCTTTTTTTTGTCTGATTATGGTTAAAAAAAGGACGTTCTCATTCAACCATAGTACAGCTAATGTAAAAAAAAAGAAAATTTCAATCTACTGAATAGGAAAAAAGGATAAGGACGTATTGTTTTATAATAACTATATTCATTAAGCTAAAGGTTTGAATAGTTTGACGATTTATTTAAGATTAAAATAATTTAAGATAATTTTCTTTACAAAAAAATATGTATCTAAAAAACAAAGCTTATTAATTTAATTGATTGGAGTGTTTTCTCCAGTATTATATTATAACACCCCCTCTCAATCCAATCATTTAAGTTGTTTCCCAAGTAATTGAAATCGCAAAGTTCCAAGTGATTTGGTAAGTCCGCTTGTAACGTGGTCTCTTATGAAATGATGCTTCACGTCAATATGTTTTGATCTTTTACATTCTGAATTTCTTGACAAAATACATCCTTGGTTGTCTTCATACATATATAGGAATACTATAAGTTGAATCAAGTATTTTCATATCCATTAATATTCCTCTTAACCATATAGCTTCCGATGCGGCCGCGCTAAGTGCAATGTATTCTGCTTCACTTGACGATGTTGCTACAGTGGCTTGTTTTTTACTTGGCCATGATACAACGTTATCAAAAATTTTAAAAACAACCGATTACCGATTTTCGATCAACGATATCTGAAGCCCAGTCCGCATCGGAGTATCCAATAAATATTTTACTATTTGTATTTTGCTTGAATTGCAATCTTTAATTTTGTTTCCTTTTCTCCATTGGTGTTCTCGCGGGGTTACAGTCCGTCATGTTAAATCTCTTAAGTATTTTATCAATGTTTGCTTCTTGAGATAAAAACATGGTTCCATCAAGTTTGTCATATTCGATCTTGATTCCAAGAAAATATTTAAGTTTACCGCAATCTGACATCTCAAATTGTTCTGATAACTTCTTTTTAATTTTCATAATTTCAGGTAGTGATTTTCCAGCAATTAGTATATCATCTACATACAGCACAATGTAGATAATGTCTTCTTTGTTTACTTTCATGTAAAGGCAATAATCATGTTTTGATCTTTCATATCCAAGTTGTGTTAAATAATTATTTATCTTCTCATTCCAACATCGAGGGTTTTGCTTCAGGCCATATAACGACTTCTTTAGCTTGCATACCATATCTGTCTCTGTTACAAGTCCTTCAGGTATATCCATATATATTTCCTCTTTCAAGTATCCATGCAGAAAGGCAGTTTTTACATCTAGATGGTGGAAATATAGTTTCTTTTGAACTCCTACTGCTAGAACTGTTCGAATAGTTGTTAATTTGGCTACAGGTGCAAAGGTTTCCTCATAATCTATGCCATATTTTTGAAGAAATCCTTTGACAACCAAACGCGCTTTATATTTTGCAGGTTTTCCATCTTCGTCAGGCCTTATTCGAAAAACCCATTTCGTTTTCAAAGGTTTTATTCCGGTTGGTTTCTTCGTTATTTGCCAAACATTATTTTTCTTCATTGATTCTATTTCTTCATTGACGGCTTTGATCCAATGTTCACGATCTCTGTTGTTTTCGATCTGATTAAAAGTTTCAGGAACATCATCGATATTCACCTCATCGGTAATTGCATTGTAGCTTATAAAATCATCCATAAACTTCCGTGGGAGCGTGGGACTTGACCTCGCTTGCTTCGTCTTAATGGTTCTATCTGATTATTTGTAGGTTCTATCAATTCTTTATTGCATTCTTGAAATTCTTCAGCTGGCTCTTCCTCATTGCTGTTAATGTTCTCGGGAATGGGAAATTGGAAATTTTCTTCTTCGTTTCTAACATTTTCTTCGTTTATATATGCAGGAATGGCATTATTCAACTTTTCCCCCTCTTGCCAATAACTGCATATCGAAATAAGTTCGACTGTTTGATTTCTTGAAGAGCTGCAAAAGGATAACGCATCTTGTTAAATTTCACGTCTCGAGCCATGACAACATTCCTTTTGTCGAGATCCCACAGACGATATCCATTTGGAGCGTAACCAATCATTATGCATTCCTTACCCTTTGCATCAAGCTTGTGCCTCTTTTGTTTTGGTATCCAAGCATATGCCTTGCATTCAAATAAGCGCATTTTCTGGCTTGTTTTCATACCAAAGTTCAGCTGGGGTTTGGTTTCCTTTTAGTGCTCTAGTTGGACTTCTATTTATTATTATATATGTGGCAGTTAGAGCGGCCTCTCCCCACATATTTTTCGGAACCATCGACTCGATGAGCAAAGTGCGAACCTTTTCAACTAGATTTCTGTTGAACCTTTCCGCTATGCCATTTTGTTGAGGTGAGTATGCAACTTAAGTTTCAAGTTGAATACCTTTTTGTTTGCAAAACCCTTGCTGTTTAGACGAACAATATTCACGTCCTTGGTCACATCGAAGCACTGCTATTTTCTTGTCGAATTTCGTTGTCCCAAGTGCCTCATACTCTTGAAACTTTTCAAATACCTCAGATTTCTTCTTAATGAGATAAATAATAGTGAAGTGAGTGTACTCATCTATGAAAGAAACAAAATATTTATATCCATCATAGGTTGCGGGTGTAACTGGACCGTGTACGTCAACGTGAATCCTTTCAAGTGGCCTCTTGCTTCTCTCCCATATCTCATTGAATGGTTCTCGGCAGTGTTTTCCTTTAACACTGGTTTCACAAAAACCGAAAGGCTTTACAGGACCCATTCCAATTACAGCTCCACTTCGAGCCATTTCTGTCAAAGATTGTTGATTGATGTGCCCAAGTCGTCTATGCCACAGTTTGCTTTCATCTTCTATGCACAGATTTGCAGATGTATGGCCTTGAACTTTGCTTAGATTAAGTTCGTATAAATTTCCTTTTAATCGTGCAACGATTCCTTCATTTTTTGTCTTTATAGTAGCTTTGTCATCCTTGAAGTTGACTATTCCAGAATTCGTAAGTCGGCGGACAGAAATAAGATTTGCACGTAAATTTGGGACATACAAAACGTCCTTTAAGGTAACTAAGGTTAAAATGTTTGCGCTAGCACCGCATTTCATACTTGAGAGTACAAAATGCAGCCCTTCTTAGGTAATTGAAAAAAGGACCAATTTTTGGAGCCAAATAACTTTTTAACTATAAGAGATATGAAAAATTTGGTTATAATCATTATTGTAGAGAATTTTATAAGCTATTCCTCTGTCTCAGATTTTTTTTTGATAAGGCAAATATTTTCTAAGATAAACACGAAAAACTGAAAAATAAATATTTTGCACATTCCTGCCGCTAGAGCTCGCCTCGGATTCATGGGTAATTTTTCACAAAAAATCGCTAGACTATTCTGAATAAGTGTGCCAAGTTTCAAAACTGTTGAATTATTTTGAGGTGGAGGCATATTTTTCCCTTCGTTGACTGGACCTATCGCTGAAAAGTACCGTTTTGCATTTTAATTATCATATTGTTAACATATTTATGTTTTGTTTTAATTAAAAACTAACAGTTAACACTTTACGAAAAAATAAAGACCAATAAAGAGCCGTTAAAAAATGGAAAACGGTACTTTCCAAAAATGGGTGAAAACTCAACCTTATAAATCTGAGGGAATATAAACTATGCGACGTGGTAAAGGCCAACGACTACATCCCAAATGCCACAGAAAAGCACGGGAGCGACAGTACCTATGATGATTTGTACCTGTTTTTCTGCATATTACGGAGATCCTTTCTATGAAATTTGAGGAATATGGAAACCCCTCAAGTATACAGACATCCTGGAAACAAAGTTGTTTCCATATGTCGATTGGGAAATCCCACTTCGATGGGTGTTTCAACATGACAATGACCTGAATCAAACAAGATGTTGGTAAAGGAGTGGATTCCAGACAACGGGATTCATTAACCGACATTGGACCGGGATTGCCCGGCCCAATCCCAGACTTGAATCTCATTGAAAATCTTATTGGGATACTCAAGAATGGAGTCCCTGGGCAACGTATCCGAAACAAAATAGAGCTTCTGAAGACCTTACTGAAAAATGGGAAAACATCCCGCCCGGTAATGTGCTTAAGTTATTAAAAATAAGGAATATTATACCAAATATAAGTTGCTTAATAATCTAAAACCTTTCCAGACCTTGGTCGATATCACGATTTATATTATGTACTTATAAACTCAGGTTTTAGTTATACATCCACTCCCAAAATTTGCTGTCGACTCTTGGTCTATAAGTTTTGCACACCCAAATTAAGTGAACTTTCAATTATTTAATTTATTTTTAATTTTGAAGAATGATTATTTAAAAAAAAAATCAGGAAATATAATACACTAAACCTAAAGCATAATTCAACATAAATTACGTTAATCTATTATGAGCAAAAGTGTAGAATAAATGAATGTGAAATGTTAAGATGAACTAGTGGCTTATGTTTTGCACAGTACTGTATTGCCAATGAATTGTACCGTGACTGAAAAAGTTTCGAATACTCCAATTTTACAGCATTCGGTACTTCAAAATGATTCCAACAGATTTTCTTATATTCTTTCTTTGAGTCTGTACGACAAAATTGTACATATTATGGACGAATGGGATTGAACAGCATTCATAAAATTCAAATTCAATTTGATTCCAGATGCCAAGAAGAACAGAGGTTTCCTTTCTCTCAAGTTCGCTTCCCGCCCGAAGAAAATGAACAACCTGCTGTATATGAGGAAGGAATGGAAGTTGAAGTGTTTACACGATCTCTTGAACGTCAAACATGTGGATGGTGGACTGCTATTATAAAACTTCTTAAGGCTGAATTTTGTGCTGTCTGTTACGTAGGCTTCGAAAATCAATATACGGAAATTGTTGAACTGAAGCGACTTAGAGTGAAAAATCCCAATCCTCCTATTGGACCTAAGACTTTTCATAAGTTTGAAATTAATGTGCCTGCAGAGCTGCAAGAAGAGTAAGTACATACATAAATATGTTGCAATTGGAAATAGTTACTGCAGAAAGAACTTGCAACTCTTATAAATTATAAAATAAAATATTTTATATTATTAATTATATATAATATATTTGCATATAATAAAATACATTTTTAGGGCCAAGGAAGAAGGCATTCATAGGGAGTTTCAAAGATCAATAGGAGCAGGAATTTGCCGTTATAATCCTGAACGTGGGATATTAACAGTAATATCGAAATGTGATTTTTCACAAAAAAGGGCGACCATGTTGCAGGACATGCATTTTCGAAATTTATCTCAAAAGGTATAATTTATACGCTATAATAATTTGGTTTTTGTTAATTTATGTTTTTCATTACAATAGGTTATTCTTTTGAAACGAACGGAAGAAGCTGTTCGTCAGCTTGAGTCAACAAAATTAAATAGTCGTGGGTAAGTGTTCAATCAAATATTACTTTCAACCCCATTACAGAATCGGAGGAATGAGCTGCGGAGGGAATCAGACTCAATTTTGAAATTTCGCTTCCGCAGCTCATTCGTCGGATTCTGTCATTGGGGTGATTATTTGTTTGTAATATGCTTATTTATTAAATTAATAAAATGCTGGAGGTATATGTATTTGTTCCATAATTGATTTCTGCATATTGATAATATGTACTTTATTTAAACAAGGTTCCCTTAAAAAAAAACCAAAAACAAAGCATTTGATCGGCAATAATGATTTTTTATAATAGGTCGCAAAATCATACTCCTTAAAATCTTAAACAATGTAAATAATCTCCTTGATAAAAAGAGATATCGGGGATAAAACTTAATAATACAGTATGGAATTGTATTTCGAGTAGAAAAATCACTTAATAATTAATACCAGTAAAACATTTCTATTTGCAGAATATTAATTTGTCCACCTCTGCCTTATTTCTTAGTTTTTAATTGTAATAATTTATTCATCATTTATGTGGCATGATACAGATTTTTGACATATTTAAGAAGTATAATGGAATTAAATAATTTTTACCTGCGATTTATGTACATATGTACAGTGAAAATGCCCACCCCTAACCAAATCGTAAATCGAGTAAAATAAAAAAGTAAACATTTATTTTCAATAAAGAATTGTATTTTCGTTTCAAAAAACATCAAATTCTTAAAAAAAAATATTGAAAAATAAACGAAAATAACAAAGTTAAGTGATTATTTCATCTCACAGTGAAAATGGCCCAGCTACATTTTAGTTGTAAAAAGGTTAGTAGGTTAGGTTTGGTGATTCCTGCTGTAAAACTCGTTTCAAGTCACTTTCGTTGAAAATCTCATGTTTCTGAATTTCAATTTCCAATTTTTTCCAAAAAAAACATTATATGACCTTCTGTGTACACCACTGTGACGCGTTTTTGCCTTGGATTCATCTCTTTTTCGGCTTTTTCCAAGCGTCGAACCTACCTTATAACCCAAAAAGATTGTAGCATAAGAAAATATGTATAACAACTAATTATTATTTACGTGCCACTTACATTTTATTTCGTGTCACAGCTAAGCATGGAGGTGGTCATATAATGGTTTGGGGTGCATGCTCAGCATCTGGGGTTGGCGCCTTAAATTTATTTTAATGGGATTATGGGCAGATATCATTATTTAGATATTTAAAATATAAATTTTAAACATAGTGCTGAAATGGTTGGAATTGAAACGCAACTGGGCCATTTTCACATTTTGACCATCGTGTTTATCAGTTCATTGACAGCTATTTCCATTTTGCTTGGTTTTCATGAACTGGCACTTTTGTATCAGCGATTTAAGGCCCATTTTATTCAGTCGAAGTTGAACACAACTTTGGGATTTTTATTCTCAACTTAAGAAATCGCTTTTATTCACTCGAAGTTGACTGGTTCAACTTTTGATATTCCAAAGTTGAGAAAATCCAAAGTTGCTCAACTTTGGATTTGCTCAACTCCCCGAAATAGTAGAGTTTAGAGAGCAAACTTGGGATTTTTCTTCATTTCTGTTTATTCAATCAATCAGTGCAGTTGGTTTGACATTTGGCTCTTGACTTCTAAAGGAAAAAAAAAATAAAATAACTTAAAAGTAAAAATAAAGTTCTTCACGTACAATTTAATAAAAACAATCTAAGAAAAAACAAAAGATGTATCGTCCTAACTATTTCTGGGATAATTGGCCATTATCTTTAAGCATCGAAGATAATGCCGAGGAGGAAACTTTATGTATTGAAAGACGACAATACAAGATGCTTCCACGTATTGGGATCGATAAATGGGACGACCGTGATTTCATTTACCGTTTTCGTCTCTCAAAGCCGACGACAATTATGGTTCTGGAGTTAATAAAGGATTCATTACCTTGCGACGAGAGGCGGTAAAGCACATTGTGAATTAATTACATAGTGAATAACAAGACGTACATCGGGCTTATTAATGCCCATACCAAATGCTATTGTTGCAACCACTGCATGGATGCGATCATGGATAAATTCATCGTGGGTCTTTTGAAGATTTTTGCAATCCAGCATGATAAACACCGCCGAGATAACCGTTTGAAGCTATCACATCGGCAACTTCTTCCGTTATTTTATATACATATTGTTTTGTAAATCGAAAAGAAAATTCTCGGACGAGTCCACTTTTGTTTTAACTAATTAAAATAAAATAGTTTCTACAATTTCACTTTTGTTTTCCGATTTGTTTTTTTTTTGTTTAATGCAAATCAGAAGTTGAAACTGACATTAACAAGTGTCATCTGTCACAAATATCCCAAGGATATTTTAGAAACTGCAAGTTGGCCAACTTTAGAATTTTAACTGCGGAGTTGGGATTTAAAGTAGTGAATAAAAGCATTTTTCAACTTCTCGTTCAACATCGGATTTGAAATCAACTCGAAAGTTGGCCAACTTTGGATTAATCAGAAAGTTGAGCAATAGTGAATAAAATGGCTCTAAGTTCACTTCCATTGTCCACTCCAGGAGTTGAATCTCTGACTCGTCTTATTTTGTTGTTGTCAGGAACATTATAAATAAATAAATTGGGTGGCGCAACAGCTCGTGGAGAACCAGGGCCTAGTGACTTACAACTCACAACCATTTCTGTGTGCGTGTCCGTTGGCAGGAATGGAGGGGACCTACAGTTTTTTGTCGAGTCCGAAACGGCTAAATGAGAAGCACTTTTCATGACAGGTAGTATATTCTTGCAGGATTTGTCAATTCCTTGCAAGAGGCAGTACCTCGGATAAAACATTTCTGTTTTTAGGTGGCACGGCTGGGAATCAAACCCACACCTTCGGCATGACAGTCTTACGCACTAACCATCATGTCACCAGCTACTGCTGTCAGGAACATTATCGTCCTCTGAAATGGATGGAGGATAGATATTTTGAAGTCACTCATTTCAAAGTTTTTTTTTTTTAACTTTTGATAAAATGAACTGTCAAATTAGTGTCCTTCATTGACAAAGAATAAAAATACGTATGTTAAAATAAAAGTTTGTGGACTCAAAACAAAAAAGGACGGAGCATCATTTCTCATTTTTAATGAAGGCATTGAAGTGAATGTGCCCGCTACTTTCAACCCCTCGTCCCTTCGACGGGCGCGAAAAAATCCCGCCAGACTTTTGAACTCGATGTCAAGATGCAATCACCTAGAGACCCTCATACTAACATTTTGGTTATGCGTTCAAACCAAAAATAATCCATATCCATATCCATATCCATATCCATATCCATATCCATATCCATATCCATATCCATATCCATATCCATATCCATATCCATATCCATATCCATATCCATATCCATATCCATATCCATATCCATATCCATATCCATATCCATATCCATATCCATATCCATATCCATATCCATATCCATATCCATATCCATATCCATATCCATATCCATATCCATATCCAAATCCATATCCATATCCATAGATATCCATATCCATATCCATATCCATAACGGAATGCGCAACAGAACTATTGAGGTTTGAATAAGATAGTGCGATATTCTACATTTCAAGCCCTCTAATCTCCCGCCTAAAGAATACTCTGATGGCCTTTTCCAATCTTTCTTTATAAAATGTGATACCAAATACTTTTTCAATGCAATCGCAACAAGAGTAGACGTGTTTTTTTTCGGCGGGTAATTCCATTAAGTTATACCCAAATAAAAAAGTATCGTATTAAATCTCATTCTTCGGTTTTATTCTTACATTTTTGATTGCTTACAGTCACGATTTTGTATTCATTGTAAATGTGCTTAAAATCAAAGTAAAAGTCATTTAAAATTTGCTCTAAAATTTTCGTTTTTATATAAAACTCCTGTGTTTAGTATTAAACAGTGTCAAACTCCATAATACAATACCAAACCTAACAGTTTCCAACAATATATAAGAATCTTTTTTTTTTTTTTTGCCACAACAAAAAATACAACTACATCTATGTCAAATAACAAACGAAATAGAGTAATTTCTGATCTTGACTCTTTAAAACCAAACTCACCTCGACCCTCGCTCAGCACATCACCGCAAAACGTAAACAAAATGGCTTATGATGACACTGTGCTGTTAAACAAGATGGATCAAATGCTTCAAAACCAAAGTGCACAAATAATATCACTTCTTTCATCCAAAATGAAAGAAAGTAATGACACTCTTTTTAATAAAATGGAAAATCTATTCGCCGAATTTCAAAAAAATATCACGGTCATCAACAACAGAGTTACACAACTAGAGGAATCACAAACCACAATAAATCGCAACATTGCCACCCTTATATCCGACGTCTCACTCCTAAAAACCACACTCGCAGTTACAAATAAAGATCTTTTTGACACCAAAAATTCACTGCAAACGTGTATGTTAAATGTCAACCTGATGTCGAAGCTGTTTGAATCGAAAACATCGAACAACTGAAGGAACTGCCAGCCCCCATGAATGATTGATTGCTGAATATTCTATATTATCATTATTATTATTTTATTTTTTCCTCATTATTTCTTTTCATATTATTATTTCTTCTTTTTATATAAATTTATTATTATATTTGAGTAGTTGAGAACCAAAACTCGTTATATCCAAAATTTTCGTTCTGTGCAAATGGAGAAAAACTTAATACGGCTAAATGATAGTTGCTAGAAAAGATTTTATTTTGTATAATAAAAGATTTTTAAATCTATATGGTATAGTTAAGAGCAAAAATATATTGGATGTTCCGTTTAAAAGATATTTAACAGTTAAATTTGTATATGAAGAGTTTTGCTGCAAATGATTGTATATGGCCAGTTTCCCTCCTTCCCCCCCCCCCCCTCTCTCAATTGGACCCTCTAATATAATAGCACTACACTTCTTTCTAAACTTCAATGACCCATTTAAAGACTTTTACAACAAAAACTCATGAACGTTTCAGTTCCTTATTATATGACATTATCAATTGCCTATGATGGATAAGAAGAGTTTTGAAACCAAACCTACTGCATTCAATGGATATGGAAAGTTTTGATGCAAATTACACTGTGGATATGGAGACTTTTGGATACAATTACGATGTTTGACATATATTAAAGGGGATTGGAGGGGTAAGGCTGTCAAATTTTCCTCTGAAACTATTCAATATGCCCATCTTAACAAATCTGCATCAAAATCTCAATTTTTGATAAAAGTGGATATGACGAGTTTTGGTTCTCATCTACTCATTTGTATTTATTATTTTTTCTTATTTTTCTTTGTTTTCATTATAATTTTTGTCTTTAACTATGACTTAACTATGAGTTCTCCTTATTCCTACTTTTTCAAAATGAATAATTTAACACGTGCCACGCATCCTACCATCATCATAGATTTATCCAGTGTGCTCTTGTTTTTCCTCCTCATTCGGTTTCTGCGACTTATTATCGATTCAATTAATAGGTTCCTTATTGTACATCATCCATTATTGTTTCTCATTAATGGTTGGTTCCAATGAGTTAAATTTCAGAGATTCTGCAAACGATTGGAACAATACACGAACAATGTTAAACATTATTTGCACTCAGCGTTCCGGTTTGCAAATTTATCACATAAATGCTCAGAGTTTACTACCAAAGTTTGACGAGTTTCGAAACTTATTTGAAGGTTCAAAAGTCGATGTGGTATGCATTTCTGAATCTTTGCTGTATAGTGAATTAAGTGATGATTTTTGCAGCTTAATTGGTTTTCATAAGCCTTTTCGGTCCATGAGTTGGAAGGGTTGGAGGAGGTGCAGCGATTTTTGTTCGTAATCATTGACAATGAAATTTCATACGTAAGGCTCCGGCGGGTAGTGAAATTGACTATGTTTTCATCTCAATCACGTGTAGGATTAATACAATTTTACTGGGATCAATATATAGACCGAACAGGAATATTGATATCTCACCGATAACTTGTGTTATTGACGAGTTATCCTATGTATCACCTTTGGTTGTGGTAGCGGGAGATTTTAACTGCAATATTCATCAAGATTCAAGTTTGGTTCATTGCATGCGATCGCTTAGTTTGGTTCCCGTAAATACATCTTTACCCACCCACTTTACGAAGTCTAATAGTAGCCTTCTAGATGTATTTTTCGTGAGTCATCTTTATAAAGCTCTTCACTTTAATCAACTCTCAGCCCCATGTTTTTCCCATCATGATCTCATACACTTGACTTTTGAATATGAACAAACCAATTTCGACATTTCCTTTAGTTTTCGTGATTTCAAAAATGTCAATCAATCTCACTTGGAGTTGGATCTTAGCTCAATTGAATGGTTCCGGGTATATGCAATGCCATCAGTAGATAAACAATTATTTTTTATTGAAGATAACATTCGCAATCTTTTCAATATTCATGTACCACTTAAAACTAAATCGGAATTTAGAAGTAATCCAGCGTGGTTTACTAGTAAAGTAAAAAGATTAATTATGGAACGTGACCAGGCCTATAAGCGTTGGAAGCGTTTTCGTTTAGATATTTTTCATGACGCTTATCGAGCATTGCGAAATAGCGTAATTTTTGAAATACGCGAAGCAAAACGTCGTTTTTTTGCTCCAAGACAACATAAGCTCTGGAAAAACTTGAAAGGCATTGGTATAGGTAAAAATAAAAATCCTCGTCTCAATAACATAGACCCCAATGAACTCAATAGAACCTTTACCTCTCTCCCTCTCTCCCTTCTCCCACCCCAAATCAACCAGAATTATCCTCAATGTTTTATAATGGTCTTCATGACTCAGATCCTAGAAATGGTTTTAGCTTCAGAGGTGTCGATGAAGCTGACGTCTTAGAAAGTTGTATCTCAATCAGATCCAAATCCAACTCAGTTGGGTTCGATGAAATTCATCCAGTCTTCGCTAAAGCTATCCTTCCCTACATCCTTAATTCAATACCATTAAAATAACTGGGGTATTTCCCTCTTCTTGGAAACGTACGAAAATGACGCCTGTTCCTAAGAATCAGAATGAGTTCCGGCCGATAGCTATCTTACCATTCTTTTCCAAGGTGCTTGAAAAACTTTTAAATTCCCAGATACAAGAACATTTGAAGCGTAACAATCTGCTTTGCGACAACCAGTCTGGTTTTCGCCCAAAACACAGCTGCACTACCGCTTTGATAAATGTTGTTGAAGACTTAAGGCAAGCTGTAGACTGTAATAATGTAACTTTTCTTGTCCTTTTAAATTTCTCGAAAGCATTCGATACAGTGAACCATCGTGTTTTATGTATGAAGCTAAGTAATCAATTTAATTTATCGCGATCTTCCCTGAATCTGGTTTCATCTTACCTGAACAACGGGTGTCAAGCAGTTGTGTCAAATAACTGTATATCCGAGTTTCTTCCACTAACAAGTGGTGTTCCACAAGGCTCAATATTATGCCCACTTTTCCTTACAATGTTTATAAATGACCTCCCTTTGATTATTTTAAACTGTTTGGTTGACATGTATGCCGATGATGTTCAAATTCGAAAAGGCTTTCCTTTAGTTCTCATTTAAAATGCAGCTCATGAAGTTAACGAAGACCTTAACAGAATCTTATGCTGGTCTCGATCTAATGGCTTATGTTTAAATCCCTCAAAATCAAAGTGCTTAGTTATCTCAAGAACGAGTATTGATACTTCGTATTTTCCTAGCTTATACCTAAATGACTCACCAATTGAATTTGTTAAATAGGCAAAAAACCTTGGCATAGCATTCAACACGACACTTTCATGGAATGATCACATAAGACTGACAGTAGGAAATTTTATGAATGCTTACGCCTACTATGGGCTAGCCAACAAGAATCATTCTCGCTAAAACACTTGTTCTACCAATATTGCTATTTGGTTGCGAAATATTTCACTAAACTCATCAATGGGGTTACACTAGAAAATATCTTTAAGATCTTAAGTTTAAAACATTAGTGCTGCTTCATAATGTAATGCAAACACATCAACCGATGTACCTTCATAATAAGATTTGTATGTCACGATCCATAAGAACGTTTAATCTGGTACCAACGCGGTGTTTATACTTGGTATCAAATCGACAATTCTTTGTGTTCTCGGTCCGATTGTGGAATTCTCTTCCCCTTGCACTTCGAATGATTAGTTGTACTTAGCTGTTCAGGGTGAGACTTAAGCAGTACTTGGAGAGTCTTTGATGATGATAGGATTTGTGTAATATGTGTGCCCTTTTTACTTATACTTTTTCCTTATAATATGTACCTGTATAAATTTAAAATTTTAAAATTTTCTTTTGAATTTTTATGAAATCTTTATAATGACGTAGAATTGAATAATCAATCATTTAAATAATTCACAACTTGTTTTTGTATATAGTACCTAGAACTAAAACATGTATCAATTTATTAAAGTGTATATTGAAGCTTACGCTATCTTATAAGATATTGTATCTTAATGTGTTATGCTATTACCTTTATAATAAAAATAATTGAATTAATTGAATTAAAAAATGTAAATCAAGCTGCATATTAAGATATCACAACCTTGCCGTATCTCAGACTTTCCCCAAAGTCTCTGGGTTCTATTTTTCTTTGTTTTTTTATCGTCAAAATCTCCGCAAACCAACTTTTTTGAAAATCTCGCCTAGAAGGAGTCTGATGCTTAGGAAATTGTAGGCTTTCAATTCTCCAACCATTTCTTAAAAGTTAAGGTCCATAAAGTGTTTTGTTGGTAGTTCAATTGAATTAAGATTGTCATAAAAGCTTATTTATCTTAATCCATTCATATAAAAAAGTTTATCTTTCAGTTTTTGTTCAAAAACCTATTTTATTTTTTTGTTGATAACAAAATATAAAAAAAAGAATAACTTTGTCTTCGACTTTCGGCTGCTTTTTAATTAAATGAATATGCTGCCAATTTAGTTCTAAATAAAAAAAACTAGTTAAGAAATGTAAACAAAACCCAAAAGGAAACCTTTATTGATCGGCGATTAATTGTTAAAACTAAAAGGGCCACGCCGCTCTTATCTACTTCTAGATTCACAGATGAGTTTCACGTTCGCGATGACCTTATGGGTCTAGCTATCGGATCGCACGGTAGTAATATTCAAGCTGCACGTCTCCTAGAAGGCGTTACAAATATCGAGCTTGAAGAAAAAAGTTGCACATTTAAAATTACCGGTGAAACGGAGGATTCTGTGCGTCGTGCCAGATCAATGCTGGAATATGCAGAGGAATTCTTTCAAGTTCCGCGTGAGCTGGTCGGCAAGGTTATTGGTAAAAATGGACGTATTATTCAGGAAATTGTCGATAAAAGTGGCGTGTTTCGAATCAAGGTACAATCTTTTGTTAGTTTTTCAATTGATGCGATTGGTTCGTAAGTTTTACAGTCGAAGATATTTGGTTTACAGATCGCAGGCGATAACGAACAGGATCAAAACATACCACGAGAACATGGACACGTACCGTTTGTATTTATTGGAACCGTTGAAAGTATTTCGAATGCAAAAGTACTCTTAGAATACCACTTGGCTCATTTAAAAGTGAGTTTTTAATTAATTGTTTTGCCATTGCGCCTCAATGGTGATTCTTAACTATTTGTGTGTATCTAGGAAGTAGAACAGTTACGTCAGGAAAAATTAGAAATCGATCAACAACTGCGAGCCATACAAGAAACTAGCATGGGTTCTATGCAAAATTTCCCAGTGAATCGAAGATCTGAACGAGGGTACAGCAGTGATATTGAGTCGGTGCGGTCGGGGAGAGGTGGTGGATCAAGAGGTCGTGGACGCGGTCGAGGCCGAGGTGGAGGCGGTGGAGTTGGCGGAAGTCAGCGTTATCATCAAGGTAATATAATCTTAAAATATTTTGTATTACTAAATTTAATGCAATTTTCTGTACAAAATACATTATATAAACCTATAGGTCGACGAGACGAAGATGATTACGTCCGTAATGATCACCCAAGAGAGAGATACTCTGATCGAAGTGGTGGCGGTGGCTATCGAGGAAACGATAGACGTGGCAATCGACGACCTAATCGAAATGAACCTAATGGTAGGGAACCATACAATAACCACGAGGACATTCGGGAGAATCGTGAGCTTAGCAGTGTTGAAAGAGGTAAATAAATAAATTTAATTTCTTATTATTCCTATTAGATCGATTTTCTACATTGGGTACTACAGCTTGCACCTGTTACAAAAGAAAAGTTAGAGCTTTTGATTTCTTATCCAAAATAAATTTGATTGTCCTTCAGTTTATACCTTTTATGAATCCACAATCCTATCAGTCCAATTAAACGAGTAGTTTGAATAACAGAAGCCCGAAAAATGTTTTAGTAAACTACTTCTAACTTATAAATAAAATAAGTTTGTGTGTGTGAGATTTACATTTTTTGTATGGCATTAAGTATGGAATAATTCGCCTTTCAAATATCCACCGTGGCTTTGCTTGGTGGCACGTATTCGGGAGGTCCAGTTCATTAGCCTGTCCCAGAATTATTCAATCAATAATCAATTATTGTTTCTGGTTTATTCGTATAGACCTGCGATTTAAGGTGTCCCAAATGAAGAAGTCTAACCACCGCCCATATCATAGAATTTAGATAGATATATATTTTAATATTCATAGATTAAGGCTTTAAAATATTAAAAAAATACGCAACTTAGTGGACATAAAATGAACATGAATTTTATATTTTAATTATGTATGTACAGTGTTGGACAGAGAATTAGCACACATTAGTGAATCGGATTTTAATAAGGAAAATCTGTATTTTTTCTATGTTCTTGGAACATAATTTATTGAAAACTTTTTAATTCAACCCTGAAAAACTTAAATATATACAAAAAAATAACTCAATAAAATAACAACAACAAAAAAACCTTAAATAAAATTTAATTGTGTAACTTGTAGCGGTCACAGAATTAGCACAAGTACGAAATTAAATATTTTATCACTAAACCAAGTAGTTTTTTCTAATATTTTGTTGGGTACTCTTTCTGCTTTAACACAGCCTTAAACCGCCGAGAAATACTCGCCTCTAGGTGCTGGTATTGATGGATAGGAATTCTGTTTCAGCCATCCCTAATTGCCTCTCAAAATTTTTCTATTTCTATGAGATTCGGCTTCTATGACTCGGCGCAGGCCAAGGCAAAAAATTGATTTGCTGATCAAAAATTCACTGTTTCACCAGCCGGGAAGTGTATTTAGGATCATTATCATTCATGAATGTCCATGATAATGGTAAATTATCGTCTGCAAAGGGCTCCATATGGTTTTGCAAAATGCTCTTGTACTGATGCTGGTCCATTTGCTGCTCTATTCTCACTATAGGCCCTACACCGCACCGTGGAAACGCACTACACAACACTGGTGCCATACAAAAATATTACAGCCAGGCTTAAGTTCACCGGAGTACGGATACAAATCCTTATCATTTTGGAAAAATGTTTTTTGGAGTGATGAGTCGCAATTTAATTGATTTGGCTCTGATGGAAAGTGTCATGTTTGGCGTGTACCAAAGCAAGATCTTAATCCACGTTACACAGCTAAAACTATGAAACACGTTGGTGTATGTATTATGGTGTGGGCTGCGTTTTCATGGTACTGTGTAGGGCCTATTGCGAAAATAGAGCAGCAAATGGACCAGCATCAGTACAAGAGCATTTTGGAAAACCATATGGAGCCCTTTGCAGACGATAATTTACCATTATCATGGACATTCATGCATGATAATGATCCTAAATACACTTCCCGGCTGATGAAACAGTGGATTTTTGATCAGCAAATCAATTTTTTGCCTTAAGACTGTGTTAAAGCAGAAAGAGTACCCAACAAAATATTAGAAAAAAACTACTTGTTTTAGTGATAAATTATTTAATTTCGTACTTGTGCTAATTCTGCGACCACTACATGTTACACCAAAAAATTTTATTTAAGGATTTGTTGTTGTTGTTATTTTGTTGAATTCTTTTTTGTATATATTTAAGTTTTTCAGGGTTGAATTAAAGAGTTTTCAATAAATTATGTTCCAAGAACATAGCCAAAGTACAGATTTTCCTTATTGAAATCCGATTCACTAATGTGCGGACAGAGTCCAACACTGTATGCATATCTTACAACTGAAAACTTTGTGTATAAACACTGAAAATAATTTTGATTTGAAGATTTCATTCAAAGAAAATTATGATTAAAACACTCATTGAATAATAATCATACAAGTTAAGCCACAGGAATGTGCTCGTCATCTATCGATTCCGCCTAATCCGAAAATAAGCTTGTTCACACATCCATTCACCCGAAAATGGGCCTCGTTGCTAAACATGATGAAAAATTACGTAATGCATGATTAAGCTTGTTCACAAATTCTTCCGAAAATGGGCCTAGCCGCTAAACATGGTGAAAAATTACGTAATGCATGATTAATGTCTTTTAATTAAATATATTTTTTAAATATATTTTTACATTTCAATAGAATTTGTAGAAAAGAAGGCTATCTAATTTTATAGCAAATTTCTTTTGGCATAAAAAAACATTATATTTTCTCAATATTTTTCTTATAGCGGAAAGTCATTCATCGAATGAAGGCAGCACGCGAAGACGACGAAGGCAAAGGAGCACAGCTCCAAGCACTAATAATAGTGAGTATGATGAATAATAACAAATTAATAAAATTATACAAAAGCATATACAATTTTTATTTCTATTAAAACAATTTCCAGCAAATGGTGGCGTAGCAAATAATAAACCGCAAAAAAATCAAAATCTTGATAAAACTGCTACATCACTTGAAAGATCAAAACAACAGGTGCCTCCAACACCACCACAACAACAACAACAGCAACAGATAAACGCTCCCAATAAAGATGCTATTGTGGTTAACAGTGTTCCGAATAAAAACGATAAAATCCAACAACACCAGCAGCCCCAACAACAACCATTACAGCAACCGCCAATACCACAACAGCATCAGCATCAAGCGCCAAAAGGTCGTCGCAATAAAAATAATCGAAACAATCCCGATAATATTGAACTAAAGAAAGAAGCTTTAGTGAATGGAACATCCTAATTTATTAAAAAAAAATAAACTATTCAGAGAACAATTAAAATAACTGAGTCCATTATTCATATAAAAAAAAATATAAGCTATTATTTTAAAATAGAAACAAAAGGGAAAACACTGTTAAAAAATAAAAACAACTATAAAATAGTTCCGATTAAAACAAAAATGAAAACACAACCATTTAGAACTAGTTGATGTTTGATGATCTGGTGTTTTGAAATGAAAAAAAAAACAAAAACTCCAATACACACACTCCCATACATGAAACACACATTTTTAGGAGCGTATCTCAAAACTATGCATATTCAAATGCAAATCCATTAATTCATTGTCGTCGTCGTAATCTTCGGCGTCGTCCTCGTTAACATCGTCATCGCCTTCGGTCTACATTGCCACACAAAATTCTTCATCATCACTCGTCATCAAAAATAAATTCACCTCCATGTCAATGAGCCAATCGAACGACATTAATAATTATATAAATAGTAATAATATTAAAAATAACAAAAAAAAAACAAAAAAATAAAAAAAAAATTACTTCTACATACAATCAATTCAGCAGCAAACGATATTTTAAAATTTAAAACGTTTGCGTTAACGATTTTCATTTTTTATATAAATAAATATATATATTTAAATGTATATGATGTTAGAAAGAGTAAAAAAAGTATTTAAAAAATGAAAATATAATACATATTTAAAAATTAAATTCACCCACATACATCAATGATATTGGATGCGTTCTGCCGCCAAAAAAAAATTAAAAAAAATAGCTATTCAACGAAAACGTTTTGTGTTAGCCATTTTCGAGAATCGTTAAAAAATACGAAACTTAATATGCCTTCGTTAAGTTTGTCATTTACGCTTCTGTTTTCTTTTTTGTTTGCTACTTTTCGTTTCATCACATAAAACCAACTTCAACTTTCTTTTTTCTTGGACTTGCAATTAGCTGGTCCTATCATAGGTGTGAATACCGCTTGTATCCTTCTCATATCATTATTTCCTAATTTCTGTTTAGTTGTGATTACAAGTAGAAATGATCACTTCACTAACTCGCATCTTTGAACATTTTCTTGTCTTACCATTAACATTGGTTCAAACACATACTCTTCTTTTAATTATTTTTTAGTTTGTAACAAAAATATATATATATTACGTTATATAAAAGAAAATAAATATATAGTTTATAAATTGATCAAAACAATCTACTTGCGAATTTTTTTTATTTTACATTTTTATTTGCAAGTTAGGAAATAATAATTAAATAAAAATAAATTGCTTAAAATTTATACTATATACATACACACACACACTTATATACACTACATAAAATAGACAAGAATGAAATACAAAAAAAAAGAAAACAAAAATCAAAAGCATAATATCCTTTGAGTTACATTTTTAAAAATGATTTTTATTATAATTTTAATTATTATTAAATATTTTTTTTGTTAATTTTATGTAATTTATTGATTAATTTTAGTTTTCAATTAATGCGCTTTTTCTCATTATTTCTATTATTATTTTGTATTAATATAGAATCAAAATAAAATAAAAACTCTATGATGTATGTAAAATTATAAAAAAAAAAAAAAAATTAAAACAAAAACGGAGAAAAACAATAAAAAAAACTAAAAAAAATAATATTGAATTAATTGAGAATTAATTTTAAATTACATTCTTTCTTTTATTTCTTTTTATCTTTATCTTAAGGGTCTATTCTAGTTTGCTTGTTGTTTGTTGCTTTCATTGTTGAGGTGGAATCGGCGAAGAGTTATGTGGTTGGCACATACCAATATCATTTTAGATTAAGGTGATTGAATTAAATTGATAAATTTTCAATTCCATTTCTTCAGCTGTATGGTCGTTTGTTCGTATTTGAAAAATTCAACTTGATTCAAATATTAAATAAGAATCATTTTGTTTTCCTTCCAAAGACGGAATCACAAAGCCATACAATCGACGCATGTCTTACGAAGAAAGAAATGTCACAGAATTTTTCTAAATGCAAATTTCTAACAGCGGTAATTTATAAAAACTATATGGAAGTGCACAAAGAAAGCGCAAGTCAAGATTTTTCACTGCCCCTGTATCTCAACTTCATGTTTTTCACATACAGTTATTTTATTTTATTCTCGTCGTGCTTTCGGTAACGATTTTGGTCGAAAGTCGATCATTGAAAATTTAAATTTCTTAAACCAAATTGTTCGTTAAAATGAAAAGTTTTATTCACAATAATTAAGATTTTTTATAACAAAATAATAGGCTCCTAATATGGCTTGCGATTCGCCGAGTCGAATCGATTCGTTGCTTTCATGAAACTGTTAACCCAATCATGCAAAAAAATAATTTTGTACTTCATCTCAAAAATTTTTGAGATGCGAAAATATTCGCATAGATTTTTTTCGTCTTTTAGGACGAAATTGCAGATTATAATTGGAAAAAAGAAATACATGCACTAACAGGTGTATTATTGTGTGCTTTTCAATGTCAATGAGATGCTTTAAAATTAGCAGTGAAATTAATAATTTCTTATTGCAACTTGATTCATAGGCTGTGAGTTGCTGTTAATTTTTTTAACGAAATACATAGAAAAAATAAATAGTAATTTTGAAATCTCAGAAGATAATAGAAAGAAGTTAAAAAACGTCGTATGAACGTTTGATCATACAAGGAACTAATAATTTCAGATTGGATGTGTTCCAAAATGTGATGCTTTTTTTCTCGAGGATGAGGTAAGCTCGTGAAAGTTTATAATAAAGGCCTATTATGAAATCCGAAGCGAGTCGTAGCGGATTTGACTACATCTTTATCCTTTGCTTCAAGAAAATAGCGATTTCGATGTGAAATTTCGCAAAAAGATGTCACTTGAATCAAAATAACGAAAATATTCACCCATATTACGATTATCAATTATCAATTTGATAGTTGATAAACCTTGAAAATTAGTTTCTTAAACTCAATTTATTAATAAACGGGTCAACAATTCTTTTGTAGTACCTCGTGGCTTGATGGTTAGTGCGTAGGACTGTCATGCCGAAGGTGTGGGTTCGATTCCCAGCCGTGCCATCTAAAAACAGAAATGTTTTATTCGAGGTAATGCCTCTTGCGAGGAACTGACAAATCCTCCAAGAGTATACTCGTCATGAAAAAGTGCTTCTCATTTAGCCGTTCGGACTCGGCAAAAAACAGTAGGTCCCCTCCATTCCTGCCAACAAACACGCACACAGGAATGGTTGTGAGTTGTAAGTCACTAGGCCCTGGTTCTCCATGAGCTGTTGCACCTCCCAATTTATTTATTTATTTATTTTTTTCAACAATTCTTTTATATTTTTTAATTTTCTTGTTATTCGCAATTGTCGGTATCATTCTCGATGATCAAAAATTTCAAATTTATCAACTATCAAATTGATAATTGACAATCGTAAATAGGGGTGATTTTCTTAAAATCGGATGACGGAAAGAACTAGAGCAAGCCGAAAATTGCAATTTGATTCGTATCGTATTTCATAATGAAGCTGCAGGGTGATCCGAAGAATGCTAGTTTCACTCGGACTAAGAAGGAAAGAACACATGTTATATGTATTAGCAATTTTAATATATAGCCGCGGTCAAAAATATAGCACCACAGTTTATCAACAGCTTAATGAAGTGAAAAAAAAACTGAATTCATATTTGGAATCTAAGTACCTCCTGTTAAATCAATTAGCTTTTAAGCCTTAAAACAATGGATTTGAAATTCAGTCCGTTTCTTGAGATTCGTTTACTTTGCAAGGCATTTTTAATATTTTGCCAGTCAAAAAATAGCACCGCATCTTACAAAATCAAAACTGTAACTTTTTCGATGATATTGTGTATTTATTTTTTCATTCGTTTAATAATTGGTACGAATCAATATTTTGTAGCATGTCCTTTATTTTCTATGGAGCTGTATGGTGCCTTTCATTTGAGTTTACAAGACGTTGGCATCTTTCAACAGGAATCGATTTCCAGCAGCTATTAACAGTAGACCAGAGTTCGTTATTGTTACTTGGCCTGCACCGAGACACTTTCGTCTTAACGTCAGCCCAAATATACAATCTTGCTCTAATCAGTCCAGAGGATATTTCTCCACTTTGTCATCGGCCGAATAACGTGAGCTTGAGTAAACTGCATACGTTTCACCACATTTATTTTTTTTTGATTAGAGTGGGACTTTTCTTGGGCTGCGGGTATAAACCGTTATACCTTAATCGCCTGCGCACTGTTTCTATGCTTGCTGTGACGTTAAGCACTGCTCTTAGCTGCGCAGCTGGCATATACGGCTCCTTTTTGCTCTGCCGAATTAGGCGTTTCACCATAAGAGGGGACAATGCTCGCTTCCTCCCACTGCTTTCGGATTTTTTTTCAAAATGTCGGCATTTCGAATATTTTGGAACAGCCGAGGATTTTTCCGATTTCCGAATAAGTTTTACCGTTAGAAATCATATTTTTAATGGTCTGTCGCTCTTCAATCGTACAATGTTTTCCATTGTACCTACCATTGTTGCTTAATATTTTTGAGGTTTAGTTAAATGAAATTGTACAAACCTAGTTTAAAAAAAATGGATTTCACACAAAATATTGTACAATTGACACGAAAACTCTGATCGGTGCTATTATTTTGACTGCTTTAATTCAAACGAAAAAGAACTACTCAAATGAAAACTACCATTATTCCTTTACCCTGAGGCCACACGAGCAAGTACTTGCAAGCAAGTTGGCTACATACACTGCCTGTCAAATTCGTAATTTGCATTCCACTTGCCTCCCACTTGCTTTCCACTTGCATTCCACTTGCTTGTCTCCCAACTTGCTTCTGAACTTGCTTCACTACTGGCTTCAAAACTTGCATGCCAGTTGATAAGCAAGTTGCTTGGGTTTGTTTGTGTTAGTAAACAAATGCGTATGTATTACAACTTGCTTGCAAGTACTTGCTCGTGTGGCCTCGGGGTTAATGACTGAAAATTCTCGCTGAGAGAGATTGACAATAATACATACAACGGGATAGTAAAATAAAGGGTATTTTTTTAGACGCATGGTTTTCAATCTGGCAATACTTTTTTCTGAGTTGTCCTTTTTGACAGCTGTCACTTAATTTATGCTCAGTTTGGTTTGCCATTTTATAATGAATAGACTTACCCCTGAACAATGTTTGCAAATTGTGCAATTTTATTACTAAAATAATGGTTCGGTTCACGCATGGCGCACTGCGTCCAATATTCGGTCGACATAATCGCCCAGCAGAGTCGGTAACTCGAGCAACCATGGGTCGGTTCCGCAGCACGTTTACTCTAGTGGATAATGCGCATCCTTAGAGACGCCGTATAGTGCGCACCGAAGACGCTACTGCTGCAATGGAACAGAGTATCGAAGAAGACGCAAATGAGTCCATCCGCCATCGCGTCTAAAATCGGTGGTCGAAAATTGGGCCTCTCGGCTGGAATTCATTCTAGCCAGCTGCAGCAGCCACTTTCCATCATTTTAAAAACATAATCTTTCTTATCTTTATAATAAAGCTAAATTCTTGGCCATAACATTTAATTATATGTGTTTTATTTCTTTTGAAAACCACACGTCTAAAAAACACCCTTTAATTTTAAACAAAGGACCATGGGCAAATTTGTATCGAGCCTGTGCGTAAGACCAACAGAAATGAAATGTATACCAAATGAAAGGTTGTTTTGTGTAAATAATTTTTTACTATAAGGGCAAAACCCAAAACCACCGGAGAACAGAGATATAGCCAATTGAATGACTGCATTTATACCTGCAATTATATGTGCTACTCTTAGACTTAAACCTAGATTACCTGGTAATCTTCGCTCCTACAATGCTGAAACTTTGATCACAAGAAAAGCTGTGTTCAGCAAAAACAAACACCACAGTTTAACACTCCGGTTCAGTCGATTCGAGTGATTATGTCTGTATATATTAAAAACTAAAAATAAGGAACTATTCGATGTAACTGGAGTGTAAGGCTTTAGTTTTCATTTCTGAACACCATAAATCCTTCTGTGAGCAAAGTGTCATCCTTGTAGCTAAAAAGATATGCATATATGTATACGCATTTATAAGTTCTTATACAGGGTGTCCTGTAAATAATGGATAACCTTGCAACTGGTTGTAGCAGGCCTTATGACCTTTCCAGAAAAAAATAAAAAAAAAATATTTTCCCTGTGGTTACTATGTTATGATGTTTTTTACAAAAGTTGTTAACAAGTACTACTTTCCTCAAATACGTGAACGCTACGACCATGGATGAACAATTTTTACTATTTTTATATTTTTGTAATATTCTAGAATAACTGTTGTAATAGATGGGTGGTAAAATTTAACAGTAGTTATTGCATTTTTTTTATTATAATTTTTTTTAATATTTTTTTCAGTACAAATATTTATTTTCGAAAAAGTTTGACCACCTCTAATAAATTAAAATTGTATGAGAACATGAGTGGCCAATTGCTTAAAAAAGTTGTCTATTTAATGCACTTTTCAAAATGGTATAACACATGCTTGTGTATTAACGAAATAACCAAGAAAATTTGTCAATCATCTAATAAAACTGCTTTTAACATTTTGGAAAAATGTCTATCAATATGTTACAATAACCTCCAAATTTGGGTTGGACAAAGATTTTCTCTTTTGATGTGTAAGGGGGTTCAGTGCAAGTATAAAACTCGATTTTAGGTGTCGAAAGCCAAACCATTTGGCCACCATATTGGAAAACGAGTTCTAAAATGTTTTCCATGGCAACTTAAATTTTATTAGTCTTAGGAAAAAAAACTTTGGTACATATTTGTAGCAAATTCAATTCTCTTCAATTTATGTTAACATACTTTTTACCCTAAAGTTATAAATAAAAAAGTTATAATCAAAAACATATGAATTTTTTTAATGTTTAAATTTTGATTATAACTTTTTTATTTATAACTTTAGGGTAAAAAGTATGTTAACATAAATTGAAGAGAATTGAATTTGCTACAAATATGTACCAAAGTTTTTTTTCCTAAGACTAATAAAATTTAAGTTGCCATGGAAAACATTTTAGAACTCGTTTTCCAATATGGTGGCCAAATGGTTTGGCTTTCGACACCTAAAATCGAGTTTTATACTTGCACTGAACCCCCTTACACATCAAAAGAGAAAATCTTTGTCCAACCCAAATTTGGAGGTTATTGTAACATATTGATAGACATTTTTCCAAAATGTTAAAAGCAGTTTTATTAGATGATTGACAAATTTTCTTGGTTATTTCGTTAATACACAAGCATGTGTTATACCATTTTGAAAAGTGCATTAAATAGACAACTTTTTTAAGCAATTGGCCACTCATGTTCTCATACAATTTTAATTTATTAGAGGTGGTCAAACTTTTTCGAAAATAAATGTTTGTACTGGAAAAAATATTTTAAAAAATTATAATAAAAAAAATGCAATAACTACTGTTAAATTTTACCACCCATCTATTACAACAGTTATTCTAGAATATTACAAAAATATAAAAATAGTAAAAATTGTTCATCCATGGTCGTAGCGTTCACGTATTCGAGGAAAGTAGGACTTGTTAACAACTTTTGGAAAAAACATCATAACATAGTAACCACAGGGAAAATATTTTTTTTATATTTTTTTCTGGAAAGGTCATAAGGCCTGCTACAACCAGTTGCAAGGTTATCCATTATTTACAGGACACCCTGTATATGTATGTAGGATACGTGAAACGTTTTTTGTATATCTTAATCCTTTTATTTTTAATTCATATAGTTTTTTAATTCATAATCAAAATAAATTGCAGATTGTTCCAAAATTTTTAATTGTGAAAAGGAATCAGTATGTATGTACATTTTTGTCTGTCATTATTTTTAGTATATTAGAACTGGGTGCAACAAATAGCTGATGTCATCCCAAGCCAAGGTACCATACAATAGAAATGATATGAGCACAAGTGCCAATGGTTCTTCTTCCTGTGAAGCAGGTAAAAAAGCACTGTAGAATTGAATTTCTACCAACCCGATCTTAGTCAATCAGAAAATATCGTCCCTTTCCATGCCAGAACCATGAATGTGCAAATTTGCCGATTCTAAGTTAATGATGTGGGCTGATTAACCTTTGGATAATCTATGTTACACCAAAACTTATGGGGTTTTCTTTTAGTAAATTCAGATTTTGATCCAAAAATTGATTTTTTCGTCGTGAATGGTATACGATTTCAGATTGATTTTTCGTTTTAATTGTATTGGTGTATAATTTGTGTCTGTGAAGCTATAGGGATTCAGACATGTCAAACTGATGGCTTTCAATTCTTCTGGTGTGTAATGGTGTTAGTAAAAGAGGGGTAACTGGCTGAACAGAATGCAAAACGGAGCTGGAATAGATGTCAAAAATGCAGCAGCCGGAGCTGCAAGAGTTGAACAATTTTTAACTTTTACTGCAGCATTTTTGACATCTACTGCAGCTTTTTTGACATCTATTCCAGTTGCGTCTTGCATTCTGTTCAGCCAGTAAATCTGCCGAAAAATCCAGATCTGCTAAATTGATTTTCGATCAAAAAAAAAAAAAATTGATTTTTTTGCCCATTGGAAGGCTTTTATTGCCAAAGTCTTTGTTTTGACAGATCTGAAGGGGAAAAAATCAATTTTTGTTACCAAAAGAAAACCCCATTAGAATGCCATGCATAAAAAGAAACCACAGTATTTAAAAATGTCAATCACATGAATGTAGATTTCAGTCTCATCAAGTTGAGCCAGAAACACGAATGTGGCACATTCCTCTTTCTGGCTCCCAACTGGTAGGAATTATCAGCAAAAAAACATGAATGTGCCACATTCGTGGATTTGGCATAATTGTATTTGCTAGAAAAGTTACTTCAGATATAAAAAACTCACATTCGTGCTCATTGTTACTAAAGCGGCCAATAGACAACACACTTTTGTGTGGTGTGCACACCTGTGCAAAAAATCAAAATTCTAAAATTTTTTGGTGTCGGTGCATCGATCGGTGTTATGTGTATGGCGAAGTTTCTCACACCAGTGACCACAAAGTCACAAGTGACCGAAAAACAAAACGTTTGTCGCAATGTCTCTGCCAAAATCATCCCGCGATCAAAACAATTGATCACAAATATTTTGAAACTGGTCACACAGAGATGGAATGTGATTTCATTCATTCGAAATTTGAAAAAAAAAACTCAAAAAATGTTCCCGTGTACATCCCTGAAGGATGGGCGCAAACTAACTATAAGAGGGGCACGTAACTCTCCTGAGCCTTTTGAAGTTCACACACAGCAGTATTACCCAATTGAATTGACCAGATATATGTACATATGTACATAGCACTTTTCATTATTTTTGGTATAGCTCGCAAACTAAGCAAAATAAGATTTTCTATTGAAATGGATAGTTTCAAAAAATTTATAAAATAATATAAGCAGGAAAAATCAAAGATTTCTAATTTTTTTAATAAATTGTGCATAACTTTTTTTGAAGCAGAGATAGGGTCAAGCCATACATAGACTGAATAAAGAAGAGACTAAGGGCTTAAGACATATACAAAAAGTAATTTTTGTTACAAATTGACAGCGATATGCCCATTCAAATTAACCATTTCTTATAATTTTTCACAATTTTGTCTCGAAAACCCTTTTTTTTTGTTATAATATGGCAAGTTTCACATTCGTAAAAATTTTTCGAAATCAAGGTTTTGATATCACCCCTATTACCGATGTCGTAAACGACAGCAAAATATACGACACGACACAATCTGCATTCCATTTGTCGTTTTCAACTTTTGTCACTCGTTTCGTTGTAGTGAGTAAACGTCAAACGTTGAAAGTTCTCAATCTAGCATTCTGTAAGACGAAAAGAAGCGACGTCAACGAAAAAACGACGGTATCTGTCGATCAAAAATTTGTTCACGACAGAGAGATGGAAGGCCGCAAAATTGTAAATATTCATGTTAAATAATTTATTTTATAAAATGTATTGTTATTTAATTCATCATAAACAAAACAATACAATATTTGCTTACATTGGCAATTAAAATTATTAAACCAAAATCAGTGCCAGACGCTTTTCGAGCTGAAGGTTAAGGAACGAGCAGCTTGCAAGGGGTTTTCTGAAGGACATACAACAAAAAAAAAATTGATATAAAAAAGGAATGGAATTAGATTGTTTTGATAATCTTACTGCTTGAATCTGTTAAAGCGTACAAAAGTTATCAAATGGTTCTGAGTTATGCCTTATCTATGTGATTTCTTTTTATACACAATTAATTGTAAATTTTCAGAACTCCGTGTTTCTACTTCTTCATCCTCGTCACTATCACTATTTATGTTATAAAACATTTCAAATTAATCAATTCAATTACCTAATTGTAAATATGTAATCAAACTAAACCGCACTTGTTGTTTTTTGAGCGTTGTCTAATGATTTTTTTTTCAATTCCACTTGAGTTTGACAGATATCTATTACTTTTTCATCGTTTAAGAACCTGCTATAGATTTGTCGCGTCGAAAAAGTCATGGAATGCCGTTTGAAAAACGACACGACAGAGAAAACGAGAGTTGTCGAAAAAACGAGACGACATCGGTAATAGGCATGAATATAACATTACGACTATAGAGAATATTAAAAAAGTATGTACATACATAAGTTCGAATTTTGTTTTTCGGCAGTTTTTAAATGCTTTCTGACCTTCAGACTGAACGGCTGGTCCGATTAATATAAGATTTGGTTCTAGGTGCAAGGAATGTTAAATTTCTCATGTGGTACCAAAAAATAGGTTTTCGGGCAAAAAGTGCGAAAAATGATAAGAAATGGTAAAGTTTGAATGGTTATACAGTGCCGCTCGCTTGAATAGCGCCCCCATTATGCATTATGTAACTGCATAGAATTCGGGTCTTTGAGTTAGTATACCGGTGCAATATTTTTATATTTTAATTACCTCTTAAACTACTCTCTCTGTGAGCGAATTCATGCATTGGAAATGTTCCGTTAAATAGTTTTTGTTAACTTTATTGCAACTACTGTGAAAAACGTGGTGTTATTTTGGTTCACTTGAATAGCACCACCCCCTATATTATCAGTTTTCGTGTGGATTACAAGCCAGGTAGTTACCAAAAATATTTTCGCATTTCCTTTAGTCATTCTAAGATAATTTCAGTCAAAATGGGTCGTGGTAAATCATTGGCAGAGAACGAGAAATCTAAAATTAAAGCTTACCGCGAGTGTGGCCTGTCTATTCACCAAATAGCTAAAAAAACGCAACGAAGCCGCAAAATTATATCCACATTTTTACGGAACGAGTCCAACTATGGTAAAAATACGAAAGAGCAATCCTGCGACTCGCGTCAAATTCGCATGCTTCTGCCTCCAAAATAAAAGAAAAAAGTGGTGTCAAAGCAAGTGTATCTACAGTAAAGTGGGTTATTTCCAATGCTACACACTTGAAAAGATTAAAGCTTAAGAAAAAACCGCCGCTTAACCCGTCCCGTAAAGAGCAACGCCTCAGTTTCTGTCGTGCTAACATGACATGGAGTAAGGAATGGTACCGTGTTGTTTTCTCTGACGAAAAAAAAATTAATTTAGAGGGGCCTGATGGACTTAACTATTACTTCCATGATTTGCGGAAAGAGGAACATCGAACATCAATTGGATCGTTTGCACAGCCGAGTGGGCGGTGTTATGGTTTGGAGAGCCATAACGTACTATGTATGTAACTTTGGAGTTGCAGTTTCTGACTCCTCGTATGAATGCGCAATCATACATTGGGGTACTCGAAAAGGTTTTTCCTTTGATTACCGAATTGTTTGGTGATTTGCCATGGAAATTGCAGCAGGATAACGTACCCATCCACAACGCCAGAGTGGTAAAACTATTTCTAGAGCGCCAAAATGTCTCATTGTTAGATTGGCCGCCATATTCGCCAGACCTAAACATTATCAAAAATATTTGGGGATGGCTTGCTCGAAAAGTATATGAATCTGGGAAACAATGTGAAAGTAAAGATGAGCTAATAGAAGACATTAAGCGTAGCTGGGCCTTGATTTCGCTGGACTATATCAAAAAATTGTATGATTCCCTACCGAACAGGATATTTGTTATTTATAATCAAGGCGGGACCACCCATTACTAATTTTTATTTGTATTCATAAAAATAATGGTTATAATTGTGTTCCTTATAATTTAAAAGTGTTTAAAAGTGTGAAACTATTCATAAATTCATTTTAAATGAAGAGGCGCTATTCAAGTGAGCCAAAATTTGAATTCAATTTTTTGAGTCACATCGCATTAAAATGTGTACAAAAATAACCAATGTAATATATATATTCCACTCTTTCCCTTTTTTACAGAATTTAATAAACTTGATTTAGGTGGCAGTTATAGCTATTATTGAAACTCATCATTTAAAATTTTAATGATAGGTTTTGAGACGTGTAGGAGGCAAAATAATTTATTATTTTGATGGACGATCAAAGCTCAAGACTTAATTAATATTTAAAGTCAAAAAAAAATTCAAATAGGCCCTACTTTCCTCAAAAATTGACTTTTAATTTTTCAATGATCATTGGTAAGGTAGTTCAATCATTGAAATAAGAAAAATCTTTTTATGTGGAAAGTTGGGCCCATTTGAACAATTTTTTTGGCTAGAAATATTAGTTAAGCCTTAAGGTTTATTTTTCCATCAAAATAATAAACGGTTTCACTTCATAAACGTCTCAAAATCAATCATTAAAATTTTCAATGATGAGTTTCAATGATAGCTATAACTGGCGCCTTAAAAGAAAAAAAAGAGTCATTTTCATTACTAGTTTTAAAGATATTGAGCTTTAAACTCGAATTAAAGGGGGGGTGCTATTCAAGTGAGCGTCACTGTATCTCCGTCAGTTTTGAAATAATATGTCTTTTTCAACATGTAATTTTAAGGCCTTAAACCTCTACTTCACTTTGTTTGTGTATGTATTGAGCGTATCTTTGCTCCAAAAAAAGTTATGCGCTATTTAGAAAAAAAAAATTAAAAATCTTTGATTTTTCGATTCTGATTTTGAAAACGAGAACTAAGTGATTACAGACCGAGAGCCTACAGCAGATTTTGGGTGTGAGTGATAGCAAAAAAAGAAGTAAAGGCGTCGAACTGGCTGAACAGAATGGAGACGGAGCTGCAACTGGAGCTGCAACTGGAATAGCTGTCAAAATTTTGAATACACACAAATTCAATGATACGAACATTTTGTTTTTATCTTTATTTTCGATACTAAAATGTCAGAAAGCTGTATACAGCTGCATTGTGGGCGCGTAAAAAAATCATGTACGACACTTTTTGACAGATATTCCAGTTGCAGCTGCAGCTCCAGTTGCAGCACTCTGTTCTGTTCAGCCAGGAAAGCTTCATTAAAGGCTATTCAAAAAATCAAAGTCTTGCAGTCCACAAGTGGGGCCTTTGCGAGAAATAGTGCATCGACAAAAAAAATATGAATGCAACTTCGAGGATAATCGTTTTAGCCGAAATTGGTTATCACTCCTCCCTAGATAAGCTCCTCGGATCACATATCACAGAATCTAAGACCATTTGAGTGTATAGTTCGCTCTGCCGTACCGTTTAAAAAATTCAAAATTCTAAGTGAAAAACGGTTTTTTTAAACATTCTGGCAGGGCAAATTAAGCACTCAAATGATCTCAGACTCCGTGATATGGGCTCCGTGGAGCTTATCTAGGGAGGGGTGAAAACCAATTTCGGCTAACACGATTATCCTCGAAGTTGCATTCATATTTTTTATTTCGATGCACTCTTTCTCGCAAGGCCCAAGTTGTGGACTGCAAGACTGATTTTTTTAATAGCCTTTAATGAAGCTTTCGACGCCTCCTACACTTCTTTTTTTTGCTATCACTCACACCCAAAATCTGCTGTGGGCTCTTAGTCTATTAGTAAATAATTATGGTTATCATTTATTGTTAAATAAACATGCCTTTGAATATACATGTATATTGAATTTAGTATGCTTTTTTTTTAATTTCTCTTTATAGGAAAGTCATTCTTATTTAAAGATGAATAAGATAATTTTTAACTTTTTTTTGTGCCAGAAAGATGAATGTGCCAAATGTTGGGGAAGGGAATAGTGGTGTCAACATTAAAAATATATCAGCTTAACAAGATAAATGAGGAAGTAATTTACAAATAATTTTTTTTTTCAAAAAGCAAACCTTCTTATTTTTCGAGAGCAATAAACATTCAAACATGATTTCCCAACATTTTCATTTTTGCACATTAATAAGTCTGATCCTTTACTTTGGGTTTCTGTGATTTTTAGTCCAAACTTGTGTCAAAATTTTTTTTTTTATATAAACTTTGACACAACTTTGGACTAAAATGCGCAGAAATGCACAGAAAATCACAGAAATTCAAAGTAAAGGAACAGACCTCATGTTTCTGGCATAAGGGGGACGATATGTATGTACCTATAGTATGTGCGTGCTCTGACGTTCCTTGATTGAATCCGTGCTCGCAATAACCATAGATTTGTTTCAAATATATTACATTGAGAAAGATCATTCAAGGCATCGTCTCTGCAGATTTCTATACTTTACACACCATGGCGTAGGATGAATATATATTTAAGCTTCAACAAACAATTAAAAGCAACGAGAAGCATGAGAATAAAAAATATTTAAACCGTTAATTAATCAAAGTCTTAAGCGAAAAACACAACGCAGGGAGGGACTCATAGCAAACAAGTAATACGAATGAATAGGCGCTTGGTATTGGCTTAGCTCTCAGTAACAAGGCAAGCCTTCAAACACAAAAAATAAAGCCTAATGCTATGTTTCCACCAAAGGTTTATCTCAGATTAGATTTAATAAACCTTTTTGGTGTTTCTACCACACAAAAAGATTTAAAAAAGATTAAATTTGACAGCACCTTCAAGAATGCAAATGGCGTTCCAATTTTTCTTATGAAGTACGAATGAGACAGAATGTTTGATTCGTGTGAAACAATGAAGAACTGAATGCGAGTCTCGAATGAATCGTTCAGCACCATGTAAAAATAGGTTAGTTCGATTTGTAAAACTATTTGTCCTAGGAAGATTTAACAAGATTAATTTCTAATCTCCAAGATTTGCGAAATAAATTTGTATGGTAAATCTACGAGATTTAAAGGAGATTTAAGGTTAATCTCATTAAATCTCAGATTAGCGCTAGGTGGAAATGTAGCATAACACTCCGGTTACATCGAATAGTTCCTTATTTTTAGAGTTTTTAATGTATGCAGGCCTAATCGATCGAATCGACTGAACCGGAGTGTTAAACTGTAGTTTTTATTTTTTCTGATCATAGCTTTTTCTGTGACCAAAGTTTCAGCCTTGTAGGAACTAAGATGTCGATGTAATCGAGGTTTAAGTCTATGATTAGCACATAATTGCAGGTATATTTAGATGCAGTCATTCAATTGGCTCTATCTCTGTTCTCCGGTGGTTTTGGGCTTTGCCCCATAGTAAAAAATAATGTACCCAAAACAGCCTTTAAGATGATATGCATTTAATTTCTGTTGGTCTTACGCGCAATTTGCCCATCATCCTTTGTCATTCACATTAATCGTTGAAAATATAAGAAGTTACACCGTAGTGCTATTTTTTTTGACCCGAACTGTATGTGTGTACATTAGGGTGTCCATTATTTCCCAAAATAGTTTAAATAGCAGACACCTCCTAAATCAAAAGTTTAAGGTCTAAAAAAAATATTTGACCAAAATAAATTTTGTCCGAGGTCTTTAACAAATCTAAGCCCATACTATTCCCATACAAATTTGTATGGGATTTTCGCTCTTTTCACGTTTAATTTGTTTCCTCTCGAACTACTGTAGCAATTCTAATTTTTTTTGTTGATTTTTGTTCTTTAATAACCCCTTTAAAGGATTTTATTCAAAAAATTTATTAACAAAAATTTAATCGATTAAAAAATTCGATTTAAAATTTTTTTTTATAAATTTTTGAATGAGTTCTTTTAAAGGGAAGATTAAAGAACAAAAATCAACAAAAAATTTAGAATAGCTGCAGTAATTCGAGAGAAAAACAAAAAAATAAACGTGGAAAGAGCGAAAATCCCATACAAATTTTTATGGGGTAAGTATGGGCTTACAATCAGAGGCACGGGTAAATTACCTCAGACAAAATTTTGTTTGGCTAAATATAACGGAAGCCCTAATGTACATACATACACACTGCAATTCACCCGTATACGCGAGGAATCAGGGATGCGTTGCAAGAAAACACCACTATACCGAATTCGTGTATGCGCAGGCTAATTATACTACGTTTACATCAAAAGATAATCTGGGTTTTAAGGGAAAACATTTATGTGGTGTTTCCACCGGATGAAAAGATTAAAAAGATGATTTACTCTGACAGCACACTTCAAAAGCAATGAAGTTGAAGTGAGATAGAATGTTTCTTTTGTCAAACAAGGAAGAACTGAATCCAGCTATGAATGAATCCTTCAGCGCTATAAAAGAATTGGTTAGTTGGATTTGTTAAACTATTTTCCCTACCGATATTTAATAAGATTATTGTTTAATCTTGTAGATTACCGACAAAATTTTGGATGGTAAATCTTGCAGAATCTTGTCAAATCTCGGTTTAGCGTTTGGTGAAAACGCAGTATTAGAACTGTATGAAAATATAGAGATGCATTCCAAGATAAGAAATTTTGCATTTTCTCAAAAAAATACGAGTTTTTAAACGAAAACATTAAGGGTATTCATGCAACGGACGGCGTAAAATAGTCGTAAACGTAGTGAAATAGTAAACTGCGTAAATCTGTCCAATTTTCCATACAAATTTTGACAGATTAACAAAGTTTAAAACTTAGCTACGTTGACGACGTCTTTTTTAAACAAAAACTTAAAAAAGAAAACAATATGGGTATTCACACAACAGCGTAAAGTCGTCATAAACATATAAAGGGTATTGATGCAACAGCGTTAAGTCGTCGTTAACATAGTAAAGTTTTAAACATCGTAGATCTGTCAAATCTTCCATACAAATTGTGACAGAATTACGAAGTTTTAAACTTTACAACGTTTTGTAGAAATCTCAGGATTTTAAAATTGCAAAATTATGTATGTACATACATATGTATAAATCGGTTCGTTTATTTAGGAAAACTAACGGCTAATTTCTTCACAAAGTCCTAACGTAAGTACCGGTATTAGTCCTTCAGTCAGTACTTAAATCACTATTTCTCATTTCTTCAAACACATAGAAGAGCGCAGAGTGCAGTCAAAAAAAAGTGCCCTGGATTTATGTAAATTTTTGAAGACGAATTTGTGTAAATATCCTATGTACATAAAAAGGAAGCAACTCAAATCAATCAATCCAAATCTTAAAATCAATGACATTTTAAATCAAAACGACAGTGTTTTTTTGTTTTGACAGCCAAAAATTTAATTTTTTAATGTTGTTATCAAGCTGTCAGTGACAGGTAAATTTATCCACAGGTTAGTTTATCCGAGACTTTGACTATGAAACAGAAAAAAAAAATAACAGCAATTTTTATCTGCTGGTTAGCGTTATGTGTCGGATAATTATCGGAAACTTTAACCGGAACATATGAAACTGGTCCTTAATATATTAAGGGTATTCATGCAACAGCGTAAAGTTATTATAAACGTTGTAAAGTCGTAAGCTTTGTAAACCTGTCTTATTTTCCATACAAATTGTGACAGATTTACGAAGTTTACAACTTTACTGAGTTTACGACGACTATTGCATGAATGTCCTTATTATGTAGGTAGCAAAACTAAAAAAGAAAAAGATTCAGCTTTAAAATAAAATTAGTTTCACAAAAAGTATTCACTCAAACAAGTTGATTTTGAAAGAACGTTTATGGAATTTTAACTTAAAGAAAAGTTAAAACGTGAAAGGTTGCTGTATTTTTTATGAACTATTATTCTATTTTAAGACTATTGATTGTTCATAAAATTGACTTTTCGTTAAACATGTTCAAGCTTCTTGATGAATCGTATGTAAGCCAACCCGGTTATTATGTTTTGTACCAACACAAAAAAATCATAAAGGAGCAAAGGGAAGCAGGACGGTACAGGCTATAGCTATTAGGTATAATGCGGAGGAGTTTTTTTTTTACAGTTTATGATTAAGCGGTGTCATATTTACTGCTCTATTCTTTTTAAATTTTTATTTGAAACATTTTACAAATATGAACTTTATATCAAACATTTTAAGGGGGCAACTGCCCCCTTTTCCCACTCTGAAGTTACAATTGTTCATCTATAGAAACTCGAATTTTATTCCTCTTTTCGATTAAATCCAACTGCGCACACTTCCCTGCTACGCACTTATCCCGAACGACTCTACTATAGGGCAAGTTTTGGATTCATGCAAAAAACAACGATATATGTCGTTTTCCTTTGGAGGTGGCAAAGTACTTATGAGTAGATGAAAGCCCTAATCTAGTACTACCAACTGCACATGCTCTCATGTGCGAGTAGATACATTTTACATGGGAAAGCAGTCTGATGTGTTCCTTTGAAAAAAGCTAGCAAAGTACTGCAAGTACTACGCCACCTTCAAAGGAAAACGCCTATTATAATCAAACATGACAGTACGATGATAGAGAACACGGTGGGTATCACAATTCCCTCAGTCTGTCTGTACTGTAATCTGTACCTCAACCTAGAGCCTACTAAATTACTGAAGCGATTTTCTTAAAATTTTGAAACAAAATTTTTGGTAAGTGGCTGTTTTTTAGGTTATTAAGATTTTCGTTGTATATAGTAGGTATGAAAGGGTGTACTTTTAAGTATAAATATTTTTTGCCACAAACTGTTAAGTTAAGCAGGTAATTTCCATGTTACTTTTTTTTTTGATTTTCGATTTTTTTATTAACGGCTCTACCGATTTTTCGGTCAAAAGTGCCTTTAAAACGTAGGTATATAACATTGCACACTAAATGCAAAAAACTAAATTTTTACAAAATATTAAATTTTCAATCAATTTTTTTTTAAAACTAAGTTCTTAAATATTTTAAAGCTTTTAGGTATTTTGCAAGTTGTTTTGTGTTTATGCAGTTGAACGAACGAATTACATGCGTATTTTTTTATACAAAATTGAAGCGTCTGGAAAGTTAAAGGGGCAAGAAGTGATATTTTTTTATTTTGATTTTTTTTTAACGATAATGGTGTTAAAAATGCTACTTAAACTCTCTATTATCTTTGTTATAAAACAAAACAGCACACTTTTCACTTTACCCCTTCTCTTTCCAAAACCTTCAATTAGCTTCTTGTGTATTTTTTTTTAAAGTTCTAAGGTTCAAAGCAACTTGAACTGTAAGAGCAAGTACGTGCGACACAGTCCTGCATTTTATTTAGTTTGGACAATTGGTTACATCCAGTCTACTTTTATTTTTGAATATAAACGAAAAATAGATTTTTAATTTACTGTCAAAATCGGTATTAACGACATCGGTTATAACGAAATATAGGTTATAGCGAAATAATCTTTAAGTCCCATACATTGCAGTAACCGAATATGGCTTTTAACGATATCGCCGAGCTATTAACGAAGAGTTATAATAAGACCTTTTTACTGAATTTTGTTTGAATTTTTTTAATCATCTTGCTTTCTCAAAATCTGTTTCACCTACGTGCAAGGTGATTGTAGGACTAAACCACATCCAAAAATAACAAAATCATTCTTGGCCGCTCACCAGTAGCTCAGCTACCGCGGTATCAGCCGTATCAATGATACGGGGCCCCCGAGGTATAGGGGCCCCGAGACTCAGAGCTCTTGACGTGGGAAAGAAATCATTGAGATGCATTCGATACACAATTTTAATAGGTTGGCTTCTTGAAGTTAACCTAGAGTTACCCAGGTTTTCTTAATAATCACAAGAATTGTCAAAAAAAACTGTGTTTTCGGTTTTCAAAAAACACATATAGGTCCTCAATTGTGAAATAAGCATGAGTCAGCATTTCTTTAAAAATTAATAGAAACAAACCACTGCTTCACTTTCCATTTCTGTTTGTTATTATTAAAGTAAATATGTGTATTCCTTGAACTTCTATTTAAGAAAACGAGAATTTCCTGCAGCACGTGAATCCACGAAAAAAATGCTTTGGAGCTCATGCCACTTTGCTTATTTATTGTTAACCTCAACTCGCCCCAGCAAGACACCTCCATAGATCTACTTCAGGGCGACCCTAGGTGTCAAAAAACAAAGAATTTGCTGGTCAGGGTGATTTAAGAGTTTTCAAAAAAAGCCTTGGGGTGACCCCGGGGTGACTTCAGGGCACGAACAAACTTTATGTACATATTATTTAAAATGTACCTATGACCAATTTTGTTAACTTGTGTCTTTTCGAAAGTTTTCCTTCCTATGTAGTTAGGTATCTCTATCTAATTCCTACCAACTGACGGAACCACAACTGCAACGTGCAACCACTTTTTTTCTTATCGGACCACGTCCCAGTAGCCCATGATAATTAGACGAAAAAATGGTAAATTACGAAATAGTTCTTATAAAACTGCATTTCGATGGAAAGCTCTGTTTCACTTTACCTTCATTGGCCAGCTAAATTGAAAAACTTATCAAAACTTCATTTATTGATGGATAATATTTTTTGTACAGTTTGTATTCAGGTTCATCTTCTTATTAGACCGAGAGCCCACAGCTGATTTAGGGTGTGAGTGATAGCAAAAAAAATAGTAAAGGCGTCGAAAGCTTCATTAAAGGCTATTCAAAAAATTAAGGTCTTGCAGTCCACAAGTGGGGCTTTTGCGAGAAACAGTGCATCGAAAAAAAAATATGAATGCAACTTCGAAGATAATCGTTTTAGCCGAAATTGGCTTTTACCTCTCCCTAGATAAGCTCCTCGGATCACATGTCACGGAATCTGAGACCATTTGAGTGTATAGTTTGCTCTACCGGACCGTTTAAAAAATTCAAAATTCTAAGTGAAAAACGGTTTTTTTAAACAGTCTGGCAAGGCGAATTAAACACTCAAATGATCTCAGATTCCGTGATATGGGATCCACGGAGCTTATCTAGGCAGGGGTGAAAACCAATTTCGGCTAAAACGATTATCTTCAAAGTTGCATTCATATTTTTTTTTCGATGTACTGTTTCTCGCAAAATCCCCAGTTGTGGACTGCAAGACCTTGATTTTTTGAATAGCCTTTAAGGAAGCTTTTGACGCCTATACTTCATTTTTTGCTATCAATCACACCCAAAATCTGCTGTGTGCTCTTAGTCTATATTATAAAATAAAATTTTTGGGTGGAAGAGGTAAGGCCGTTTTTTTTCAAAAAGGGTTTTATAATACCTCATTTGAATTTCATTTTACAACGAATAATTGAGGAACCAGAAACTTTCAGACAGTCTTATTATTTTAATAATCAGTAGCTATTAATGAAGTCTAAGAGTTATAGCGTTTCAAAATTTTATTTTTGATTTTGATCGTAAAGTGACAAACAATTATATTTTTGGAAATATATATGTATCTAGAAAACTGTTTTTTTTTTTTAATCTGGTTGGTTTAAATTTTTCTTATAGAATTCTACACAAGAAAGATTATTACACTATTTCGCTAGAGCAACAGAATTTGGGAAAAACGTGCACAAACGTTACAAAACTATTATTAAAATTAAATCTGATTCGGACTAGATTTTCATAATAAAGCAAACAGGATCCCAGTGCGACATGAGTGTTATATACCTATGTATCTCTGTGTATTTTTTCTCAACTCTATGCTCTGTTTTCTCCCTTTTTTTAACACAAAAAAAGCCATCTATACGTCAGAGAAAAAATTAATTTTTGAAAGAAAATGCTAAGTGTGTGTGGTCAGAATGGATTTGTAAATCGAAATCCAAAATCAAAGTTGGATTTTGTGTTGTTTTTGTAATAGTTGTATTTTCGTATGCAAATCTAATCCAGATCAGATCTTGGGGAAAATAAAATACAGCTATTGATATCTTTTCAACTCTCAAAATTTGTTTCTCATACAAAAAAAAGTGTTATAATCTTATAATATTTCTTTTGTATGATTTAATGAGCTAAGATTTAAATCTTTTGAAAAAATTAACGGTTTTCGAGATACATATATAAACAGTTTTTTGTCCCTTGTACCGTACAAAATCAAATATCAAATTGAGCTTATATGTGTATCTAATATGCTGATACAAGGAAAAGGGGGGCCCCTAAAAAATATTTGATATGGGGCCCCCAAAGCGTTCGCTACGCCACTGCCGCTCACGCCCATGTTTCATACAAATTTGCCCATTCTCCTTTACGGAACTTTTTAGAAAATACTTAAGACATCACAACAAAGCTCTCCACCAAAATTTAGCTTTGTCGGAATTTAGTAAAATTATTGTTTTTAACATAAATGCTCTTATCAATTTTTAATCAAGCACTTATAAAGCGTTATTGAATGTCTTTTAGTTTTTGAGAAAATCAAAAATAACGATCTAGCCTATTTTTAACAGTCCTGTAAACTATTATCCTCTTCATAAAACCATACAAAAAAATATAGTTTAAACTTTTTAAGTCAAGTGATACATTAATAAAAGCCGATTAGTTTTTAAATGAGGCTGATTTTAGCCTCGTACAAAATTTAAGGGCTGCTTCAAAGGGCTTAGGACATAAGATTAATAGTTTTTTAAAGGGAGGTCAGGTAGTAGTGGTGATTTGTGCAAGTCTATAATTATTGAAATTTAAGTATCCCGGAAATCAGCTTACAGCTATTTTTAATAAAATGTTGGCTCACGGCCGAAGAATAATCGAGTATAAGTTTCTACCATATCGAAGAACTGCCAAAAGAAGTTCAGGGGTTCAAGTTCCCGAAGTCCCTCGTAGTTGAGTAATAGGACAAGTATTGAAAAAAAGGACAAAATATCAATTTTTTAATCAGTCTACATAATTTGCTTTTAGTACTAAAAACTTCTTCAGTGCTGCGGATACTCGGGTACCCGAAGACCGGCTTCGCGACAATCCAAATACCTGATAAGTTGTGAAACCGGGTATAAGCCGGGTAAAATCAAGAGCTATATACCAAAATACGTGTTAGATCTCACGTATTCAGTGGCTTTGAGTGTTGGCAAGTCTGTTTATTCGCATATCTGTGATTTATTGTCTAAGAGCCAGTTACAAATTTTGTGGTTGAACGCATGTATCTGGATAGAGAATATATTAGCCTGGCAGGATTTTTTTGGGGTCCCGTAGTGGTCCCGTTTTGGTGCGTCTAAAATGGTTACATCTTGAGTATTTTCCATCCGATCGTTAAAAATTAAGTCTTTGGGCATAAGGAATATGACAGACCATCATTATATGTAAAAAAAAACTAATTGAAGTGGTTGTACCCCTCATACAAAAATTGGAAAACCGCTATTTTCAACCTCTCGTCCCCGCTACGGGTGCCAAAAAAATTCTGCCAGACTTTGGTATTCAATATCAAGATGCATGCACCTACAAAGCTTCATAATCATATTTTGGTTATGCGTTCACCCACAAAATTTGCTGCCAGCTCTTAGCCTATTAAGATAGCTCTTTAAAATTGTCAAATCCGTCTTAGTTTCCGAATTATAAGAAAAATATTCAAAACTGGCCAGTGGAACCATTCTCTCGGAAACGCATTTTCAGTTTTAAGCATGCTTATGTGCCAAACGAATATATTCAATAATAAGACTCTTACACGTAATTGTTTCTTTATACATATACACCATGCATACTTATAAGTGAAATCCTATATACTTTTTTTTTATGAAATTGACCCTCCCACCCAAACGGGGGGATAAAGACCACCCCCCATTCAATAGTAGAAAATGCTTGTATTGAAAAGTTCTAAAAACAACCGTTAACATTTCTTGGCGCCTAAGTTATCGTACTCCAACCTGGTAAATTATTCATGTAGCTAAAGTATTTGTACTCAGTATGTATTAAAAGTAATATCATTAGCATTTAAATTTGTATTTAGTTCTTCGCATCAATCATAAGATTGTTGAATATGTCGGATCCAGATGTCTGTTTTCTTCTCAAATGCTAATATTTTTGTCGTGTTTACGTGTTATTTAAAAAGGCAATCGAATTCTCATTTTTATTTAATTGATAACCTGAGTAATATACTTCCTACTTTATAGCCTATTGAATAGACCTTTTAAAAAGGAACAATAACGTGCAAGGGTTTTTATTATTGAATATGTTTGTTTGGCCCATAAGCATGCTTAAAACCGAAAATGCTACTAAATTCACCCATGCATTTCTGAGAGAATTGTCACACTGGCCACTTTTCAGTATTTTTGGTATAACTCAACTAAGCCGAATTTGACAATTTCATGTATAATACTTTTTGTTCAAAATTAAATTTTCTATCGAAATGGTTAGTTTGGAAAATTTCTTAAAAAAATTTAAGCAGCAAAAGTAAAGAAAAACCAACATAAAAAATCGAAAAATCAAAGATTTTTAATTTTTTTTCTAAATTGCGCATAACTTTTTTCGGAGCTTTTTGATTATTTTTAGGTTGGTTTTTGTTAATTTTTTCTGCTTAATTTTTTTCGTAAAATTTTTTGAACTATCCATTCCAATAGAAAATTTAATTTTGAACAAAAAGTATTATATGTGAAATTGTCAAATTCGGCTTAGTTTTCGAGTTATACCAAAAATACTGAAAAGTGGCCAGTGTGACCATTCTCTCAGAAACGCATGGGTGAAGTTAGTAGCATTTTCGGTTTTAAGCATGCTTATGGGCCAAACAAACATATTCAATAATAAAAACCCTTGCACGTAATTGTTCCTTTATACCCCTCATTTTCCCGTTTTAATAGGCTATTAGATGTGTGTACTGTGGCGAATACTTACTTTTTATAATTAACACCGAATTGTATTTTTACGAGTTTTGGTTGTTAGCTAAGCATTGAGAGTGCTTATAAGCCACGGATATTGATAATGGGTACGCATATCAGCATCTCTAGCAGACAGTCCTTACTCTGACGTGTTTGCGGAAACAATCAATAATATTTTGCATGAATCTAACTTGCCTGCAGACAGTGTACAGGAACAAAATATGAACCAGAATAGGGTAACATTTATTAAATAAGAAGCAAATCACCCTGTTCTCAAAGATTTTCAGAGACTTATGCCGGATTTACACGACTGGAAAACTGCCAGGATAATGACAAAAGGTATGGATTTGTCCATTCTTTTGCTGTTGCTTTTGTCATTATACTGCCAGTTTTCCAAACGTGTAGATCCGGCATTACGAAGAGTTGACATTGTTCGCTGCTCGTACATATATACCATTTAAAACTTGCACCTTTCCCAGTAATATTGCTTTGCTGGGAACATATCAAAGAGATGTAGTTTTTAATAAAGAAATCTATACCCGAACGTATTGCATATATATTCTACACATTCCAAGAAATTATGGAAAAATGAAAAAACTCAATTGCAGTACACCTCTGTTCATGCATTCATGATCGTCACCAGGGTTGTCAGATTGGGCAATCTATTATAACTTGGGCAAACTTAGGCTATCTTTTCCTAAATTTGCGATAAGAATTTGAAACAAGTAGCCCAATTTGATCTTGCTTCTTAAAATTAAAAAAAAAAAATAGTTACATAAGTCCAACAATATATTAAAATTCGCCCATATTTTAAGGGCCTACCCTTAGAAATTATTCCAAAACACAAGAAGAACGCGTGGAATACATACCAAATTGTAGATTTTTGAAATTTGAAATGTGATTTTTTTTTGTAATAAATGCCTACAATCATCAAAACCTGTACTTAAGTATTTCAGGACTTCAGTACTCTCAAGTACAAGTACTTGGTACCGGTACTTGTACTTCAGTACCCTGGTACTGGTACGCTTTTAAATGTATTTTGGTACAAGTACCAAGAATTAAGTACTTAAGTGCCAAAGTACTTCAAGTACATACTTCAGCAGTACTTTCAAGTACTTCACCAGTACTTTCAAGTACTTCACCAGTACTTTCAAGTACTTCACCAGTACTTTCAAGTACTTACAAAAATTGTGGTAGCCGAAAAAATGCGTAAGAAGTTTTTCCCTTGTTCCGTAAAACTGTAACAGGGTAATTCAAATAAGATTTGACAAAAAGCTAGAGCGTGTAAGTTGGGTTGCGACAAGAAAAATTCGTATGGAAGGGGAGGTCATTTTCTAAGAAATTGACTTTACACGGAAATAAGGATCTTAAAAAATTGGTTTTCTTAGAAAAGAATGGTTTTTGTTATTTTTAAATTTCTCGAAAAGTTCAACACATTTAACAATCCTGTATAGTTATATTATTAAATTTTGTAAATAGAAGCTTCCTTAGCCTTAGTGACCCTTAGCGTTATGGTTAGTGCGGGCGAGTGGACTTTTACGTCAAAGGTTTAGTAGAATAAAGTAGAAGTAAACAAAATACTTGTGAATTCAGATTAAAAAAATAAAACAACATAGTTACCGCAAAATAAAAATAAATTGCTCTTTTGGGTTGCAAAAAAATGTATTTCCTGTTAACTTCATGTGAACTTAGCAGGACAGCTTTCTCCAGATGAACGATCTTTTTTTTAGCTCAGACAATTTTGGAAGTTATTGTAGCAATTTAAAAAATATTTGTAAATAATGTATACCTACCAACAGTTCTTATTTTGTTGCAAGCTCTTTAAAAAGCACGTACGGTCGTGTCGTCCAGTTCTGCATATTATTTTATTTGGGCATTTTGAACAATTTTTAATTTTGTTTTATTGAACGTTAATATTAAAAATTGGCTTAAATTAAATTTATAACTAATTACTGTACGATACATTGAATTTTAAAATTGCACACACTGTCAATTTTGAAAATAAATTTCGTTACATATGTCAGTATAATAATGTCATTTGTTATTTAGTGGTGAACTCCATGCTTATTCTTTAACCATAGTGGCCAGATCGAAACTGCTTCCACCGAGTCCATTGCTATTATATTATCCTTTAAAAACCTTTGTGCCGTTGCCGTGGTTCATCTTCCTTTAAATAAGCATATTGAGGAGGTTGGCGATGTCTCCCACTAGCTTCTTTGACAAAAGCAATACGTATTTGGCCAGCAGGATTATGCTCGCTTCTGAATCCCTCTAGTGTAGTGTTTGTACTGTTGTATCAACTTTATTGTAGAATTCTTTGGATGTGAGTCGCGTTTTACCAAACAGCTACTATAAATGGTAACTTTGACGTGGTGGGGTGAGCAAGCCGTCTGCTTAAAGAAGGTTCTTGAATTCGGTTGGGAAAGGTTGGTTGCACATTATTGAGCAGTGGAGGAACATACATAGTCCTGATGTTCTTCATTGGTAGTTTGAAGTGTTCCAACCGTACGAATAAGTTTCTGGAAGAGATAAAAGTGGGAATTATGACCTTGCATTTTTAACGGTGTCATATCAACCAAATCTGTGAAAACTTTGTATTTACGTTGTATAACCTTATGAACAAACCTGTACATTTTAGAGTACAAGCAGGTACCAGCCATGTACTCAATACCTTGTAGTTGTACTTGTACCTACTTGAACAAAAAACAAGTACAATGTGCTTGGTACTTGAAAAACACCAAGTACAAGTACTTTTTTCAAGTACTTTATTCCAAGTATATGCACTTGGTACTGTGATTCTGCCAAGTACATTTTCAAGTACTTTTCAATTACAATTCTATTTCGGGTACTTTTCAAGTCCAAGTTCATATTCAAGTACTCCATTCCTGCCAGCAAACACGCACACAGGAATGGTTGTGAGTTGTAAGTCACTAGGCCCTGGTTCTCCACGAGCTGTTGCGCCATCCAATTTAATTTTATTCAACAAAGTAATTGAAAAAGTATTTGTGTTTGGTGTTTTTCAAGTACCAAGTACATTGTACTTGTTTTTTTCATGTACAAATGCATGGTACTTAGTGCTAGCAAAGTAGCTAAGTACAAATGTACTTTACAACTTTGCTTATGAACGGGGTAACCTAACCATCCATCTGATAAATTGACTTTGTAAGAAATAATAAAACTTTTAACTATAGTTTCTACATGTATATTTTTAAAAAAATAAATAAAATTTTTTATCGTGTTATAGCCCAGTCAAATTAGGAAATCAAATCGCATTTTTCGATGGACAAAATTTTTTTTATGGAATCTGTTTGGCTACGTCTCCTGATCATAAAAACGAGTTTTTGGGATTTTTGAGGCTAGGGAAGACCCGCCATCTTGAAAAAGAGATTGATTTTGTTTTTATGCAATAACTCGCTTGCATTTTATTTTACAACAAAACGTTCTTCTACAATCTTGTAGAACTTAAAATGTTGTCCATAGTAATGATAACAATTTAACATACATGGTACGAGGAGTTGCATCCGCACCACACAGAAAGTTGTAAGGCAGCCGGGAAACTTAAGACACCTACATTTCTTGTTGTTGAAAACTGAATTATCTTTTCTCGATCCAAATGTAAACCGAAGGTTGTTTATGTTCACTTCCCCTCACAAAAGATGCGCTACGACAGCATATATTTCGGACGTATCACCAGGTACAAACGTGACTAGGAAACGACCAGGATCCGGAAAAGTGGGGTTGGAAAAAAATACAAAAATGTATGTTCCTGTGATGTGATGACCACCAAGGAACCAGCTCCTCCCGAAATAATGAAGGTTATTTCGGGTTCCTGCCCATCAAAATGTGGAGCGACTTGTGGATGTCGCAAAGCGGGCTTAAAATGTTCCGCCGTCTGTGCACACTGCAGCGGTGAAACTTGCAGCAACATCCCCAAATGTATTACAATTGCTGAAAATTATTGCGAAGATGAAAGTACCCTGCTCTTGCAGATTCATAACGATGAAATGACACCAAACGAAACGATTTTTGAAGCTGATGTATGCGATGATGAAATGCTACCAGGACCTTCATAAATCTCAAAATATTACCCTTAATATTATTTGTCTCCCCTTCAAATACTTTCACAGAGAAAACTTAATGTAAATTACACTTTTTTTAATCATTTTTTCAAATTATTCTGTTAATAAAAACCAATCAATAAATTTAAAATTCAATTAAGTTTTTCTTCGTAGTACTTAGGAAATCGCAGAAATGTAGGTGTCTTAAGTTTCCCGGCTGCTTTATAACCTTCTGTATGGTGCGGATGCAACTCCACGTACCATGTATGTTAAATTGTTATCATTACTATGGACAACATTTTAAGTAATAGTTTTTTTGTACGATTCACCGGATAAACATTTTCGAAAAAAAACATATTTGTATTTTTCTCCTTACTCATAAAGTGTGATCAAGGCCAGATTAACTCTCAACGGGGCCCTAGGCAACCATCAATTTGGGGGCCCTTTTTTTCACGTCCGATGCCTTTTTGAAGAAAAACAAGCCTTTAAGCCTCAGTTAATAAAATAATGCCTGAAAAGCATGAAAAAGCCTCAGTTGACATCGCTGCTCGTATTGTACCAACCGGTTCGTTCGAATTAACTGTGAACGGATCCAACCAAAGTGGCGAACAGTACTCAAAGTTCTTACACTCTCACTCAGATATGAATATGGGAATAGTGTTGTATCTTGACTTTGTTTTGTTTGAACAAAATGGGAAATTCGTTTGGAATTTTTGCACTGAATAGAGTTTTTTTTTTAGAGGAGGTAAGAAAACGAATTTTCTTTAACCTGTAAATAAAAATTTGGAAGTCATTTTTGTTTATTTAAGTATTGCTTTTATAATTTGCTTGTAAAATTTAACTAGAAATTGGCATCAGGTAGTGAAAAAAATTGTTATTAAAAACCGTTGTGATTGTGTTATTGAAAAACTTATAAGCAAACCCTTTTACAAGTGGAATTCAGTAGACAAATCTGCAATTATAGCGACTGAAAGACCTACTCTATTGCTGCCGGACTTGACAACAAAACTTTGCAATAAAAAAGTGTTACTAGAATTTTATGTTTGTAAGAAAATTTTAGGTCTTTTTCATTTTTCGGGGGCCCCCTAAAATCGGGGGCCCCAGGCAACTGCCTATTCTGCCTACTTGTTAATCCGGCCCTGAGTGTGATCCTATGAATTGGATAACGCGCACAATTCGTGGCTGATGATATCGATCGACGGCTCATTTTATAGGTCGATACAAGAACTGAAAATGATTCTGAGACCATCATCCAAAAAAATCAACGGTTACCTAGAAAACTCACGAAAAGTCATGCCAACCCCAAAACACAACCCGTAGGGGAACATTGGTCCGTTATATCTCAAAAATGAAACCACCTACAGAGATCGTTGATAGCTTATTTTATAGGTAATCTTCTACAAGATTGTAATAGGACGTTTTGTTGTAATATAAAATGCAAGCGAGTTATTGCATAAAAACAAAACCAATCTCTTTTTCAAGATGGCGGGTCTTCCCTAACCTCAAAAATCCCAAAAACTCGTTTTTAAGATCAGGAGACGTAGCCAAACAGATTCCATAAAAAAATGTTGTCCATCGAAAAATGCGATTTGATGCCCTTTTTTTGACTAATTTAACTGGGCTTTTATTAAACTTACCTTTAATATTTAAACATTTTTATTAAAGTAAGACAACAATACTAAAAATTGTCATTCTCATTTACTTTATTGAATTATATAATGATGAAGAAGCTTATCGCCGCGGCAGGGTAGATAGTGGCTGTGAATCATTTTTCCACACAACCAGCTAACCACACTGCCAAAGCGCATAGCCAATTATTAAAACTATAGTTGAATAGAAATTTCAAAAGCTATAATGTAATTTTCACCTTAAGAACTTATTGTAATACATATTTAATTTAAATTATAAAATAAAAAGAAAACTATAAAACCCAATAACCCTTTAAAGGATTTACGTTTTATACTTTTAATGCTTCAATACCAAATAAAAATAAAAATAAATGTAACTAACTTTATATGAATTTAAATATTAAAAGGTGCATTTTGTATTAGATTTCCGTGGGAGAACACTCTTGGATAACTCTCCAACGTCCAACAGGTATTGTGGAAATAGCTTAGCCATTTCCATATTTATAAACGCATTTCAAGTGTTTTCTTAATGTATAATGTCCTCATATACTTAGTGACATACATACCTGTTATCATTCATTCTCGGATGAACATGATGAATTTGAGTGAACTTTAAGGTACGTTCAATTAACGATTTATTCAATTCAATGTCACTTGCCAATAAAGAAACTAAAAGATTGCATTACCTTGTTAATTGAACGTAACCACTTAAGAACATTAAGACGACTAATTTTGGTGTTAAGTCAATGAAAATTTTGTTGTTTTTGATTTGGACAACTTACTGTCTCACATAGGCATACTTTGAAATTGGTTTTTAAAGATGACAGAATACTAATTTGTTTCACAGTAATACTATATTTTTTTTTGAAGTTATTAAAGATTCAAATAAAAATATGTAAGCCATATTATAGGTACTTTTTCGGAATGTTTAGTGTGTCCTCCTTGAAGCATGAAACAGATTTAACCGGCACCAGCAACAGCGGCGGCCATTATTTTGTGTGTATTTCAATCGTTCAGCACAGATTAGATCAGCATCAGCAGCACCAAGCACTTAAATTTGCTGTTGTTGGTGCATTGTTGACAACTTTGCAAAAATAAATTAAATAAAGTACCTTGGACATGGAACATGTTGTTTTTGTTTAATACTTTCGTTTCTATGTGAAATGTCAAACGGCTGAAATGACGATGCATGTGATTGAAAAATATTTGCTGGCCAGCGTGCTGCTTTCTACTAACGGTGCTGGTTTAATCTGTTTGGCGCATAAAGGACAGGTCAAACAGAAGGTGGGTCGGTGGTTTTTGTAAAAATTTACAAACAACATTTGTCCGCTGCGTTCTTACTTTCACAGTAAAGTATTGACCGTCCCGCTGGACCTCACTCTGTTTGACCCGGCCTTAAGTTACTCGTAATTTTTAGTACCTGCTCTGTTTGTTTCCCGAGTACTAAACTTAGACTACGGTTACATTACTGCTACAATGGATGCATATTCCGACGAATAATAATTTATTGTTCTGTCACATCAGAAATAATAAAACCATTGAGTTTCAAATGAATGTCATTAGCAGTGTACTTGATTTGTTCGTCAAAGTCCGCACAAATTCGTCAGGAAAGATTCATCGTTCAAACTGATTTGATTTTGTTCAAGCGTTCTCAGAACTGATGGCGTATAGTGACAAAAATGTGTTGAAAATTACATTAAAAAACATTAAACATTATGTCAAAAGTGTTTCTTTTAAGAATATGTAAGAATACTTGTTCGTTAGATGAATCTCTCCGAATTTGAAGATTATCGTCTTTCGCGGTGAAACACAACCATCATTGCACAGTCTTACCTATACACTCACTTACATTATCTAGTTTTGAAGTCTGGTACTCACCTTTCGTAAAATATTAATAAATACGCTCCATTATCTTTCTCAAAAACTGATGAATGAAAAAAACTAGATATAGCTTTTGTCAGAATGGACATACCATATTCTAGCCTAACAACTATTGCCTCTTGGCCTTTGGTAAGTTGGATTGACTACAACCTACGAGAATTGCACCAAAATACAATACGAAAATAAATACAGCAACAACTTATCTGATCCAGTGCCTTGGGATTGCATTTTATTCCAATCTGAACCAACTGAACAGATATTTTTTACAAAAGCGTGTTAAAAAACTATCAAATCGAAGTGTGGCGCCATCTCAATATCGATGATAAAAGGGTGTAAAGTTGTCAAATATATGTACATATGTATATCGAAATTGAAGTGCGACTTTAAAGAAATCAAACTTTGTCACTTGACTGTTAGAAACATCTGTTCAATAGGCATGTTCAGAAAAATGAGATCTCAGAGTCCTCAGCTTACTTTTGCTCCGTCCAAAAGTGAGCAAGCAGATCCAATTTTTTTTTCTCAGTAATCTGACAGTAAAACTGAAAAAAAACTTGAGGAATCCTGTTCACGAGACTGAGATTGTTGAGGGCTCTGAGATCTCATTTTCCTGAACATGCCTAACATGAGTTAGCTCACCGATAATCTGGAAACTACTATGATTCTGCACTGTCAAACTTAAACAAGGCCAATATTATTCTAGCTGTAGGATATTAAAAAGATAAAAAAAACAGTTCCGTATCGGCGTAATGGTTAGCGTCAATAATTAAAAAATAATTCTTGCGAAAGTGCAATTATTATAAATAATGCTAGGTTGACACTTGTCATTTACCAGTCAAAATAACAAGTGGAAATACTCCAAGATTGGTTGTCTTTGAAGTGACAAACACTATATGGCAATGAAAGACAAAAAAAATTGAAAGACAAGTGAAAATAGCTCCATTGACAAACGAAATGTCACTTTGTCTTTGACAAACAGAGAAATTTTTTTGCAACGTGTTCAATTTCTTGTCAATGAAAGACACTTAGGTATTTGACAGCACTGATAAAATTAAATTTAAGTAGGTATGTGATTTTGAAAATTTGGCCGATTTAGTTATCAAAAGTGAATGAAATAAAAAGTCTGATCCTTTACTTTGAATTTTCTGTGATTTTTAGTCCAAACTTCTGTCAAATTTTATTTTTAAATGAACTTTGACAGAATTTTGGACTCAAATGCGCAAAAATGCGCAGAAAATCACGAAAATTCAAAGTAAAAGTCGGACCCAGTTATAAAAAAATAACACTGTGAAATGAGTGACCAAGCTATCCTCCTTCCATTTCAAAGGATGACGATAATGTTCCATGACTGCAAAAAACAAAAAGTCAGAAAGTCAACTATGAAGTGGACAGTAGAAAATAACCCAAAATCGCTGATACAAAAGGTACCACGATTTGATAACATTAGAGACTCAAACCACAAATGGCAAAAATAAAAAAATCTCACATTTACACACATTTCATTGGATATGCCTGTCAGTTCTTAAAAGACTAAACAAATGACGGTGTTCAGACAAGCTTCACGTGCGGCAACTCATTTTGACATCTCTGACTTTTATATCACGCTCATCTCTTGGAAAGAAAGAGATGACTATAAGTGAGGCAGAAAATTTTTAATTTTTTGGAAACTCCTACCTCACCTCGCCATATTTTTCTTTCCCAGAAATAGGAATGGGATCAAAAAGAGAGGCGTCAAAATGAGTCGACACAGGTGAAGCTAGCTTGAACACCATCAATGAATTGACAAAGACGACCAACGCTTTTGTGTCAATTAAAGACAAAAGTTGAAATGAACTATCAGTTTTGTCGTTCAAAGACCAAATCCTGATCTGTCAAACTGTGTCAATTCAAAGACAAGTGGAAACCTAGCATAACCGCGTCTTATGGCATTTGTGTTCTTCTGACCGTAGATGGAACCCTCCAAGAATTATGGTTCTACCTTATCTCTTGTCATGATCACGTGTCTCTAAGTCCCCTTTCACACGAAGAAACAAGTTTCTGGAGATTTGTTGACGTTTTCTTTTGATCGCCTTTCAAAAAAAAAATTTTGAAACTCCCTTTGAAAGTCTATTGGTTGAACACACTTTAACCTAGATGTACAAGGAAATGACAAAAAATCTCTTCAAATCTTCGACTGGGGAGATTTTGTTCACCCCTCTTTCCTTTTGCCCTTCTCACCATGGAACTGAAAGTTGCTGGCAACTAAATTTCCTCGTGTGAAAAGGCACTAAGTGATTGGACGATTGTGGATCACATTCATTTCTGACAACTTACTACACGCAAAAGCCTTGCGCAGTCAAAAATTCATCTATTTCTTGAAATCAGGCAGCGACCTCTCAATATTTGTTTACACTACAGACTTTCTCAATGGAGCAAGTATCGAGTGTTTAGTGGGAACAATTTCGATATTTAAATCAAATCTAACATTACGATGATAGAGAAGTCAAACAATGTGGTTTTCATTATACCGTCCGTTGGTCTGTGCATCTATTGCACATATGTACATCGAGCTACAGCCAAACGGATAGATCAATTTACTTCAAATTTTGTACAGACGATTGCATATGTGATTACCTGAACGAGGAACTCGAATTATTGTTTTCGATTATCCAGAACAGGTAGCTCAATTACAACAATTTTGTTTTGTGATAAGATTTTCTGGAAAAACAGTTCTCACGATTTTAATAAATATTTAAAACCATTGCAATGAAGCTGCCTATTAGCTTTTGTCTAATAGTTCACAACAGAAGTTAGAGGCTTCATGTTCTTGAGAAAATTGCATGATTCTTAAAATTTTGTTGCAATTTTCAAACATTCGTATAGGTATAAGTACGTCTATGAAGGTACTTTGAATAATATTGCATTCCAAAACTTTTTGTTAACATTTTTTTTACAAAAAAGACATCAAATCTTTACTAGAAAGTGGGTTGAACTGTCATGCCGAAGGTTTGGGGTCGATACCCAGCCGCTGTCACTTTAAAACAGGAATGTTTTTTCCGAGGTTCTGCCTCTTGTGAGGAACTGAAAGATCCTCCAAGAGTATACTTTTGTCATGAATAGGTATTTCTCATCTAGCCGTTCGGACTCGGCAAACAATTGTAGGTCCCCTCCATTCCTGCCAACAACACGCATATTGGAGTGGTTGAGAGTTGTAAGTCACTAGGCCCTGGTTCCCCACGAGCTGTTGCGCCATCACCCAATTTATTATTTATTTATAGTTCAACATCACAAATGCCAATTTCAAACATTTTGCTTAGATTTCTTACAAGTGGGAGGTCCAAAATAACTGAAATTCCGACAAAGCTGAATTTTGGTGAAACTTTGTGAAAAAATTTTATTATTCCAAAGGCAAAATTTTTTGTACGATTTGTGTTTGATTTATGTATAAGAGGATGATAATGTTCGTGAAAATAAAAAAAAATAAATAGAGTCAACTCTGGAGTGGACAGTGGAAATCAACCAAAATGGCTGATACGAAACGTACAGAAATTCGATAATAGGTTTGTTCTTTGAGCCTTGAAGTCACCCTGAAAAACCTGAACTCATTCTAACGAGCAAATTCTGTGCTTTTTGAGACCTGGGACCTGAAGAAGTACTAAGTTTTTTGCTGTGGCGAGTTTAGGTAACAAATAAACTGTCAAAATGACATGATATTTGAAGCATTTGTGGTATTGTGGATTGGCGTGTTTCAGGTAATTGTTTGTTTTGAAATAGAAAATAAAAGAATAGACCAATTTTATTTGAATGCTAATAAAAAAAATGGGAAAAATTCAAGTTCTGACTTGTTTTTACTCATTTCAAAGCTAATATTTTTAGTTTTAATTATCAGATCACAGAAATGTGTATTACTTGCTAATGTCAAAAACACCATTAAAAGCCATGGGGAGTTTTTTGAGAACCGAAAAACTCTTGGGGCTGTGAAGAAAACCTGAGTCAACTCTAAATGAAGTTCAACAAACGAAGCTACTGTCACAAATTCTTCAAAAATAGAAAATCCAATAGTTCTCCGCACCACAATTCGCATTGGAAAGATTGACAGCTAGAGAAAATTTGCTCATTGTGCATGTCCAGGAAAATGAGATCTCGGAGACCTCAGCAATTTTTGCTCGGAATAAAGTCAAAAATATTCTGTTGGTGAAGAAACTGGTTCCTCTTCGGCTCTTATGGTCACTTATGGTGCAATGAAACAAAGCTATTCCATTTACTTTCCCGACGTTTCGACAGGGATTGCCGCAAAGACAGCACTGGCAAACCACTGTGTCCAAACGAACCATCAACCAAATTTTGATGAGGTACAAATCCTGCATACAGAGAGACATTTTGCCAAAAGGTACACTCTCAAAGCTCTGCACATCCTTAGGAACAGCAACAACATGAACAGGAAGCAAGACATGCTAAACATCTCTGCAGTGTACTGCTCTCTTGTAACGGCAAAGAAATTTTAAATTTTGTTACAATAATAGACTGATCTTCGTTAGAAGAAGTGCTAACTTTTTTAATTTTTCAATTTATTTCCAAATTAATTGTATTTTTTAATTTATAAAGAGTTCAATGTTTTTCATATAAAAATTAACTTAAAATCATTTTTTTAACTTAATACGTAAGTTTTCTTATTTAAAATCAAATCAATTTTAATTGTTTAAATTTATTTGTACAAATTTGTTCAACTGTGTTTGTGATTTATTGTTTCAATAAAGATCCCCTGAAGAAGACAGCAATCCCTGTCGAAACGTCGGGAAAGTAAATGAAATAGCTTTGTTTCATTGCACCATAAGTGACCAAAAGAGCCGAAGAGGAACCAGTTTCTTCACCAACAAAATATTTATAACTTGGTCAAATAAAAATAATTAAAGTCAAAAATATTCTTAAAGTGGATATTTTTGATTCTTTTTGTATTTATAAAAAAAGAATTAGAATTTAGACTCACTTGGTACTCAAGCGTACTAAATTGCAAAATTGTAACAAAATCAATTGTGTCGTTTTACCAAAAAAAGTTGCATATCTTTTTACGTTGTGTGAATGGCTTGGAAAAACCTAGAACGTAATTTTATTGAAATTGCATAAGACATTAACATTACCTACTTATGTTCGAAGTTTGATCAAAATCGTAGTCACTTTCGAGAAAGTAAAAAAAAAAAACGAAATCGTTGTATGGCAGCCAGTGCCGTAAGACGGGTGTTCAAATCATTCGACTGAGCAGGGCACCACTTCATAGAGGGCGCCAAAGTTCTCACATAAGTATGTATAAAAATCGACGAGTCATTTTCGAAAAAAGTTTGGAAAAAAACGAAATCGCTGTATGGCGGTCAGTGTCGTACAGACGGGTGTTCGAACCGTTCGACTGAACAGAGTGCCACTTCATAGAGGGCGCCAAAGTTCTCACACAAATGTATTCAATGCAATTTCTTGGCCTATGCCTACGTATTTTTGTAATACTTTACGCTGTGCTAGCCATCTCGGTATAACGTTAAAAACTTTTGATTGATAACATTTCACGTCAAGTAGAATTGAAACGTTCACATCATTCGACTTGTGTTAATTGATGATAAGATGTACAACTCTTTTGGAAGAATGCAAACAAAAAACTATAATTGATGCAAGAAACCTTGAAGGTATGTAGACATCAATACCCTATACCCTATTTCAAATTGTCTTGGAGGGTGGGATACTTTAAAGTTTAAACGACAACTTGACTATCGAGACGAAGGTGGATTATAAAAAAACAATATGAATAGTAATGATCCTTAATCCTCTGCCTGACATCTCTATAACAGCAGTTTCTGGAAGATTTAGTCCAGATTAGATCAGCATGTTTAGATGCGGGGATTTCTCTTCAATATAATTGGTAATCTCTCCCGTGGTTAAGAGGCGTCATAAAAGAATTGCATTGAGCATATTATACACATATTTAAGGAACTATCATAAGAGATTTCATTTTTGCCGTCTTTAGAAATTAGTGTTAAATGTCAATATTTGTTGTTGCGTTAACGTATCGCAGTCAAAACATTTTGTTTATTTCTGACAATTTCAATTATGACAACCTGTGGAGAACATTTATATTATCTTAGATTTATGTACTGTGTGCTTTGAACTTCAAGAAACTCTGACACTGATGTAAGCCAATACATTTTTTGAGTTAAAAAGCATGAAGAGTAACAAACAAATCACCGAATCATCCTCATTGGAAGTTTTGAACTTTATAAAAAAAAACAGTTTCGAAAACTTTTACGATTTCAGTCCCTGTTGTAAAAGGCTTAGAGAGTTTTTCGAAATTTAAATTGGTCGTTTTTGAAAACTTCAAATCAAAGTCAATTTGATCATCATTATGTAATCGTCATGCTTCCACAAAATCGGTTTGATCAACGTCATTCAAATTACTATCAAACACATTTGGTGTTTATGAACACGCTCTCTGGTTTCTCAATTTTTTTTGAAGTAAACTCGAACGTTTTACTGCACAGCTGCACCACAAATGATGTTTTCGAACATGTGCCTTTAGGAGATTGCGTTTAAGAACATTCTGCAAATTTGTTTTTGAATTTTGACGTTAATGACGTATTCCAAAATGGCCATTGATAAAAAAGTTGTTTTTCCTAGTTATGAATTTATTGTAAATCATGTTATCAACTAATAATATCATGATACATATGTATGTATATAATGTATGTATCTATTTAGCTGAGAAGTTCAAAAATAGCAAAATAATGGAGGGTGCCAAAAAAATCGAACAGGGCGTTAAATCTATTAGATCCAGCACTGAAGGCAGCTTTCCTTCCTAGATGAGTTTTATGAATTTTTACTCTGGGGAATCACATTTACATACGATTCTCGGTACCAAATTGAAAGGAGTTCTGTCCATCCTTTTAAGCTAGCACTGAGACAGGGATTAACTCTAAAAACGGTGTTATCCGTGCGGATTTATATCACTTTGATATCGGTATAGCTTGCATCGAAACGTCAAAATTATTTTTGAGGTAGGTATCATCCAACGAATTTCTTTCATTAGAAATGACTAAATCAGTCTCTTGGAGTTTACATTTTATGAAATGTTTTTGGTACAACAACTGAATAATTTTGTGTAAATAAATTTTAAATATTTAAATGGATTTTTGTGTTGATCAATTTGTGCTTTGGATGCTTGCATCGCCAAATGACTGCAGAGGTAGTGATGGAATTTTTACTATAATTTCTTCTGTTGTCATTTCCTCGTTTTGTTCGCTTAAAGCCTAGCTTACAGCTCCCATGGGCGAAAACAATCAATGCAAATATTCTCGCATGTCTATGATCAAAGTGAAATACAAAATTAACTGTTTGCATGATTAGTTTACTACAGTTTAATGCAAAAAAGAAAACCATTGCTGTCATGGAATGTCATGCAAAACAATGGACCGGCAATTGTTTTGCATGCGAAAAAAAGTGCGGTGAATAAAATATTTTTTTTAGATTGTCAGCTTAAACTAAAAAAAAAAAAAAATTCACCTCGAAGCATTATTTGCATGCAAATGTTTTTTGCATCCAAAAATAATTATTTTCCAATTTTTAGGACTTTGGTTGATTAATTAAGGGTAAATTAATGACTCAATGGGTGGCTTAGGCCAAGACAAACGTTTTTGCCTTCAATATTATTCAATTTAGTGCACAGAATAGGTGGAAAATCGGTTTGAAAATTTCGATTTTATTTTGGCATGGGAACAGTAAACTATGCTTAAAACAGCAATTCAAAAAGTAAAAATGGTCTTACGAAAGTAGTTTATAGTCATCATAGTACAGTTTAGAGAGAGATTTTGTAGGCATACATGAGTGCAAAATTTCTATAAAATCTTTCAGTTTTTAATTTTTGGCATGAGATTAGTTGACTTTTTATATTGACTTTGTCAAATAAGCCATCTTTTGTTTAAAAATAATAAAGCACATTCATAGATGTTGTTTAAGCTGTTCCTAGACAATATTGGAGTTTACCTGATGAAGTTTCATTATGATAAACTTCATATTTGTCTAGCAACAGCTAAACAATATCTATGAATATGCCCATATATTACGTCGGCTAAGATTTTGATTTGAGATTTTGCATTTTTGACAAAAAATTATTTAAGAAAAAGTGTTCGCATTATTTGAATAAAACAAAAATTAAATGTAGTATTTTTCAACACTCGTTTTTGCTAAATTCAGTGAAATTTAAAAAAATTTGATAGACTTTTGTATTTTTTAGCAATCTTTGAAGTGGTCTATAATGATACAAAAAAATGTGGAGTTAGCCGCTTTTCGCTCTAAGCCGACGATTAGTTAATTTATAAGGTTTCTGATTTATTTTGTTTTAAATATTTCAACTGCATTGCGAAAAAATGCATATTACTGGGTCACACGAATTTTCTCCTGCAGTTCAAGGCCACAATGTGGGGAATAATAATTCTAAAATTATGCAGTTTTATCAAAAACAAAACTTAGGAATCCCTTTTCTGTTAGATGCACGTTACGTCAAGCACCAAAATTAAAGCTTGTTACAATCACTTTGGACATCACAGGTTTGAAGTTTAGTTAAAATCGTTGGAGCTGTTTTCGAGAAAATTTCGAAAAAATACAATAACTCCCCTGTCAAGATGAGTTTGAAAAAAAAAAACGAACATGTTGTCTATTGGCGTTTTTCTTTTTTAACTCAGAGCAGATCACGGAACTGTCAAACAAAAATTCTATGTTTCTTTTTTAGCTCAGACATATCAGAGCATATAAAGTGTGTTTCTTTTTCCATTGGAGCTAGCTCAGAGCTTGCTCAATCAGCTCAGGATTAAATGACCGAGCGAATCGAGCGAAACGCTGAGCGAAGCCAACTTCACTTATTTTTTAGTGATACATAATTTAAAATAGATGCTCTGGACAGTTGCCCGTAATTTGTAGAAAATTGCAAGAAATTTCACGAACTTTACCAAAAGCACCTATGAAATGACAGTTCAGTGCTCAAGTGTATTTCATAATTAAATCTGAGGAATCTGATCATAATCCGCTCGGAGCTCTGCCGCTGATCGCTCAGCCTCTGCTCAGAGCTTTGCTCAGAGCCAAAAAAGGAAAAACGCCATATATTATATCTGAGTGGGACGTGAACACGCTTTAGTTTCTGACTGCTCTGATGAAGTGACTGTCCATGAAGTATGTTTTCATTAATGATAAAATGTTTGAATATAAATCAATGATTAGGGTTTTAATAAAATTCGTACAGCTGTTTTAATAATATGTTTTAAATCTGTAAAAGAAACTTAAAGTAATTTTTAATAAATAAAAAGTAAAAAAACACACATGTCCATATTTATTTTTTATATTTTATTGATCATAGTAAAATAATTTTTTACATTAATCTTAAACCTTAAATTAAAAAAAAAACTCATTAAATAAAAATATTTAAAATAAAATTCTGCGATTAAAAATATTATTTTATTATTATATGTTTTCACTTTAAAACTTTTATATTTATTTATTGTTGTTGTTGTTATAGAGATTATAGAAGATTGTGGGTCATGGAATGTCGTACCAGATAGTGCATTTACAACCTATACAAATTTAAACAATGTAAATGCACACCTGACACGCACTCCAAAACTTAGAAAATTAACTCTGTTGGTTATTGAAGATCGGTATAGGTGTATCACAAAGATTTTTTGATTTTTCTTTTGAAGACTACGAACTTTTTTTTTGTTTTAATTTATAATTTACTAACCTTTCAATAACAGCTCTTGATTGTTAAATATTTTTCTCTTATTTTTTTTTTTTGTTAACGAACTTTGTGTAATTTTTGCAGGCAAAAACAGTGAAGCATTTTGTAACAAAATTATCGCTAGTTAAACTAAAGAAAATTTAATCCGCGTAAAGTGGTAGAAAAAGTGCATTTTTAAATGAAATGAAAGGAAACATTTTGTATATTTATTTCTATAAATAAATCAATAAATATTATGATTGTGTTTCCAAATTAATGGTTGACTAAGAGAAGCATTATGAAGTATGTATGTATGTACTCTACGTGACATGTAGATAGATAATGAAAAATATTTTGTGGTTTTATTCTTTAAAAATATGCATGATATTTTTATTTAAAAATTAAAACAATTAAAAATTGTGGCATGAAAATTCTTTTGAGCTTTGTCACACAAAAATATTGTACGACGCACCTTTTCTCGTCGTCGTCGTTGTACCTAGTCATATATTGTCTGGCAGCGATAAGAAAACATTGAACTTATCATAATATAATATACATAAAAAAAATGTTTTTTTTTTTATTATTCCGACTGTTATTCGAAGATATTTACTTAAATCATCTATGAATAGACATTTTTCAAAAGCTAAACCATGTCAAAGTGACAGATTATAATTGTATAAATAGAATATGGAGCTGATGTTGAAATTTATGCTTATGGAATGAAGTAAGTGGTACACCTGTCTGTCAAGTGAAAAAGAAACTAATGAATTATTTAAATGTTTGACATCAAAGTAATTTAATACATCGTAGAGGGATTTAAAGTAGTTTACAAAATGTACTACGTATGTAATTTTGTTTAAGAACGATTTTTAAAAAAGATATCATACATAGGTTTGACATACTTAATTCACGTGTATATGTTTTTCTAGCGTCATAAATGACATAAAACTATTTTTTTTATCAGTTAATATGATAACACCATTCTTGAAGCAAAGAACAACAGTAGCATTTTGAAGAACTATAATTATTGCTTTAATGATTGTTAAAAATAGTTTGAAGGAATTTATATTATGTGTGTAGCTATACGTATACGCCTACCTACATGTACTTACAGTTTATACATAATATGAAAACTGCAAGATAGCGTTTATCACAGCTATAACCTTCACTACTATTTCTATGTTATTTATGTAGAATTAAATGTTTTTGGTTGGTCTGTTGTTAACCAAAGTATTTTACTTGCTTTTGCCGTGTTTGAAAACAAGAAATCAAAATCACTGTGCAAATGATCATCATTAATTTATGACGCAAATTTTTCAATCTTCAAATATGCTGTTATTGTAAAGTGACTTTTGAAAGCACTTAAGGCATATTCAGACAAGATCATCATCTTGATTTGCTTACTGCACCACAGACGATGGCTGTTTTCGCAAATTTTCACACGAAGAAACAAGTTGCTGGAGATTTTTTTGACGTTTTCTTTTAATCTCCTTAAAAATCTTTTGTTCCTTTCATACGAGGAAACAAATCTCCAGGCAATTTTTGAAATTTCCTTTGAAAGTCTATTGGTTGAACACACCTAAACCTATATGTGAAAGGAAATGTCAAAAAATCTCCTCAAATTCTCGACCGGGGAGATTCTGTCCTCCTGCCCTACTCACCATGGGACTAAAAGTTGCTGGCAACTCAGTTTCCTCGTGTGAAAAGGCACAAAATCAATTTGCTGGCAAATAATCATCATTTTATGCCACATACATGCGTGACAAACGTCAAAGGGCAAGTTTAGGTGTGCAGTACACCCGGACCATAAATTATGGTCGTTCTCGAAAACGTCAGATCAAAATGGTTTTTTGTACAGTTTGTGAACTGCAGCTTAAAGAAGAAAGTTACCAAACAGACATTATGGTGCAACACCTTACAATCGTTAAGTGACTTTGCAACTACACGACTGCCTTGCTGGTGACGTCATTTTTCAAAAACGTTAGATCCAAGTCTATATGACCAGGAAGGGAAGTGATCTTGATTTTATGACGCAAACGTTACAATCTTCAAATCTGTAATCGTCAAGTGACTTTTCTCTTTTTGCAAGCGGATTTGACATATTCAGACAAGATCATGTCTTCTTAATTTTGTTTCTACATAGATGCATCGTAAATGATGGCTGTTTTTTGAAAACGTCAAAGGGAGGTCAATTCGAAAACGTCAAATCAAGTTGACGCCGTTAATTAACTATCTATTGTCATTTTATGACGTGAATGTTACCATCATCAATCGACTTTCTTTCAAGGGCATTTTATATTTTCAGCCAATATCGTCATTTTGATTTTGTTATTGCACAACTGAACTGTAGATGATGGCGATTTTTGAAAACGTCAAATCAAAGTCGATGTGACCGGACCATCGTTATATGACGCAATCATCATGTGACTTTTTTGCAAGTACATTAGACATATTTAGACAAGATTGTCACTTAGATTTGGTAATTGAACGACTGCATCATAGGCGATAGCTGTTTTCGAGAATGTCAAATCAAAATCAAAGTCAAATTGAACCGCAAATTGATGTCATTTTATTACGAAAATAAAACAATCGTCAGATATGCAATCGTAAAGTGTCTTTTTTGAAAATTCATTTGACGTATTCAACTAAGATCGTCATTGGGATTTTATTTTAAGTCAAACGAAAATTACGAACGAAAATGTCAAATAAAAGTCAATGCAAGTGATCGTCATATCGATTTTGTTACTGCACCGCAAATGTTGTTTTCTTCAAACTTGTCACCTGAACAAATCAAATATTCGAGCAAAGTGCGTACTCATTTTAAATTCGTTTTAGTCTTTCGAACAAAAGAATTTTGCCTCGACTTTAAGCAAATGGTATTGACGCAAATGACATTTTTGAAATCGGTTTCTTGCACCTTCTGCAACCTTCTTTCCCCTCTATTTTTCCAAAACTGCTAATTTCTTCCAATTCAACAGTTTTATTAAATATTTTCATACAATTTTCTGGAATTCGAAAATGATATTTTTGAGTAAGTAAACGAACAAACCTAATCAGTAAAAACTAATGAAGAATACTATTTCATAATATTGTTTTTTTTTTGCATTGAGAAAACTTTGTCGTTTTGCTAAGAGACTGGCATTTTTCCATTTATTTTACTCATTTCTTTAATTTGAAAAAAGCCATCCCTGAAATAACGCTGAATTTCGAAATTCGTTTTTATATCGCATTGCTAAAGTGAAATAACGCCGAATTTCAGCGTTTGGTAATATATCGCTTTGATAGAGTGAAATAAAGCCAAAAGTGACTGAGGAAAAAAGCCGAACCGAAAAAATTAAAAAAATGGCTTTGTTTTACTATTGCAAAAATAAATAAAGCCGAATTCTTGAATGGTTTCACTATTCAATAATAGATAATGATTATACCAACTGTACTTCTATAAGGTCTAGGTTTTCAAAACAAAATTGAAAACAGCTAATTTAAAGGGCTATCTCAGCTTCCACTACGCAATTCCAATGGTCTTGCACTCAAAAACTGAGCCTAAGAAAATTAGAGTGGAGTGAAGAAGTGGAGTTTCCCGCGAAAATTTAAATTAATGAGGCATTCCGACTAATAATGATCAGTTCATTTTCACCTAATTTAGGTATTTTGAGCTCTCCCCCCCCAAAGTACTTAATTTTTGCTAACAAAAAAGGAAAACATTAAATTTAGGGAAAAAATCTTCATTTTCGAATAACAATTTTTTTTTTTTCAAATGTGTCTTTAAATTCGAAAACATAGCTTCAGAAACTTAATAACCAATTGTAAGGTAGATTTAGAACATTATTATTTTGAGCGTCCAACATGTAAACAGATTCTTCATCTGTCAAAATGAAATATCTCTACAACAATGCTTTGATTGCTGTACAATGAATCTGTCTCCATTTTGAATATGTCTTTCATTCAAAAATAGGGTAAATATATGGTATATTGCCAACAACAAGCAATACTCATTTTGATCAAATTTATGTTGTTGTTATGGATGATTCACAATCACTTTTTACAAAAGTGATTTGAAGAATAAATTAGCTATTCATAAAGAAGTGGAGTGAAAATTTGTTCAAACTTATTCAAGCATTAAGAATTTTCATATTTGCCCTCCTCTCTGACCATCAGCTCACTTAACAGACCTTAACACTGACATGTATGTGTACATGTGTATCTGTCTATTTTGTGTGAATAGCGATCTTTACGAATCTGATAAAGTAAGAAGTGACAGCTGTCATTTTATGGGATTTATCAAATGCTAAATTGCTAAGGGAATGAACTTAGTGTTAAATTTTATTATTTAAAGACCACTTTTTACAACAAATATCTCATTTTTTAAAACTATTTGAATTAGGTAAATACATACATACCCAAGTTCATTCGTTAAGAAAAAACTTCACTTGAAATGTAAAAAGTCAAAGAAAAATTTGTGAACCATGTCATAAATAACTCTTAAACTAGGCTACAATGTCAACTACTATTATAAAAATTAACACAAACAATGGAATTCAGATCAACACATGAAACAATTATTTAAGTATGTGCTGCAAGTGATTGTTTAAGTTTTTTTTTTTGTGTTAAATGTAAACATTTTAGCTGACACACATGTTCATTCAATTAGAGCGTTCAGAGATGCAGCTAAAACAATTAAAATCTTCAAACATGACTTGAATACTTAAGAATATAATAAAGTGTGCTATACACAGCTACACGCAAGTTGATATATCACCTAGCAGACACAGAGTCATTTTGACAATTGATAGTGACTGTGTGCTGAATAGAAAAAAGAAATAGTTTGTTTACATTTGTCAATGAAAAATTTAATTGATCTTAACACAGCAAAAACTAGCCCCAGAACTACTTTGTAAGGTAGCATTGAAAATTACTATAGGCCTGTTTTATTGAAAAAAAAAAAAAAACTATAGCTAGCACAGTAAAATTTCCCTCGGTAAACAACAACAACCCCAAAAGTGTCGATAAATAAGGGAGTATAAAAGTGAATATAAAAGTTGAGATAAAGTTTCGTAAAGTTGAAACTAAGGCGGTGCTGAACTAAGCTATAAACAAATATTCATTACTTGAAGGTTGGTAGCCTTTGCTTTTATGTAAAGATTTGTTCGAATTTTTAATGGCGAATAGTTTTGACATTAAGTGGCATGTCTGCCAACCTTCAGAAAAAAAAAACAAAGTGAGTATAGCGTTTTATTGGTGCTTCCATTGCTGCGTTAGCTATAAATACCAATAAAACGCACCTTATATCAATGTGTTTAGCCTCTAGTTGCTTGATTATGGAGGATTAACTTTGAGATTCAGTTGCTAAAAATGTATTGAAATCGAAGTGTGAATCTATAGCAAACTTCCATTACAATAGATTTTTGACACGCATCTAGCAAAGGAGGAGCTAACTCAACTAACCAAACTTCTTGACTTCCTGAAACTAGGATGATCTCAAACCGAAAAACTGGACCTATGTACATTAGAAGTGTGTTTAAATACTTAAACGTCAATTTTGTCTAGTGTCACACTAAAACTGTTTAATGACATTTTTGATTGATGTCAAAATGACAGTTCTTGTTCTAAAGAGAAAAGAAAATGCTTCTAGATTTGATTTCAGAATTGAAACCATAGAAGCGTTCACACGTATCGAGTTGTTTTTTTCGGATTACTAATCGAAAGGGCCGATAAGTGTCAAGTTCACAATATAACATAAACACGATGAGACTCAGCCGGACTACTCAATTCAATTTTTCCAATTTAAACAGGGTCTCTGGTCTTGACAACATGTATTAATTATTGAATCTAAATTTCTCTCCATATTATAGTGGAATGCGCCCCTGCTTAAAAAGGTGGCTAACCAAGAATTGAAAGTAATTTTCAGAAAACAATTAAATATTAATAACATTTTCAAGAAACTTATAAGAACCATGTGTTTGACGATCACATTAAGTATTTATGTTATTGAGTCTATTTAAATTTCAGTTCAATTGATGATGTTTATCAATAACATCAAATAAATTAACATATTCAAGCTGCACATGTCGTTTAAGTATAAATGTTTTATTTGTTTAAATTAACACAAAAAAAAAGGAATCACCTGTTCCAACATCAGAACGCATCACAACGATAAATTTATGAACTTCTTAAAAAGTCCAATGACCGAATTTGAACTTTTTTTTAGGTGTGTGTGGCTGTGTAGTGTATTCACGTTTATATCAGAGTACATTCATAAATTTCACTCTATTTTTATGGTGTGTCATACTATAAAGCTCTGAATTAAGAAACTAGGTTACTATATACACTATACTGACACTGAGTACTGACTATAATAATAATATATCACGAATTACTGCATGAATGGTTTGACGAATGATTTGTTTCTTTTTTATTAGCTTTTTTTTATTTTCTAGAAAGCATGGTACAAAATAGATAGGAGAATAAATTTGTTGGGATAAACAAATTATTTTGGAAGATTGGAGATAACTTCCGATTAAAAAGTGACGGTGGGTTTCCTTTTATTATCAAGTATGTGATATTATTTATAGGTATAATCGAATCTCTGTTAACCGGAGAACGTATTCAGTTTTTCATTAACTAATTAGGGTGCATATGTATGTATATTACGAATAATAGTCAAATGCGGATAAAGAATTGATTTATTTATTAAATGGTGTATAAAAAACCAATACGTCGCTAGTCGGAAATAAGGAAACATGAACTAATTCATAAAAATATTGGTGGATCTTTTTATCGAAGGTTTCTTTTCCCATTTGTGATGTGCTTTCTGCTTTCCAACAGAGGTTTTGCTCGTCGGTTTGGCAGTTCTGGTTTTTGAAGAAACTTCAATTTGAAAGGTCTTACAACCTTAAAACAAATTCATTATTAGTAACGAAATATAGCATACAAACTCATGTAGTGATTATACAATATTCAATGATAGACCGGCTTATTAACTAGCAATAATAGATCAGCAAGTATACGCTCCTGGTGTCAAGATCGCAGGTATAAGCCCCTGGTGGCAAAATCACAGGTATAAGCCTCTGGTGGCAAGACCACAGAAAGCCACCCCTGGTGGCAAGATTGCAGGTATACGCCCCTGGTGGCAAGATAGCAGGTATAAGCCCCTGGTGGCAAGATCACAGGTATAAACCCCTGGTGGCAAGATCGCAGGTATAAGCCCCTGGTTGGCAAGATCGCAGGTATACGTCCCTGGTGGCAAAATCACAAGTATAAACCCCTGTTGGCAAGACCGCAGGTATACGTCTCTGGTGGCAAGATCACAGGTATAAGCCCCTAGTGGCAAGATCACATGTATAAGCCCCTGGTGGCAAGATCGCAAGTACACGTCCCTGGTGGCAAATTCACAGGTATAAGCCCTTGTTGGCAAGACCGCAGGTATACGTCCCTGGTGGCAAGATCACAGGTATAAGCCCCTAGTGGCAAGATCACAGGTATAAGCCCCTGGTGGCAAGGTGCATGTCCCTAGAGGTAATATTAGCTAAGCTTACGCACAAGTAGATCACAGGTACCGAAGCCCTTGGTGGCAATTAGACCTAATCGACCTCACTCGTCCACAGCTTAAGTGTTTCACTTATTGAATCAAGTTTACTCTAGCTCTATTCACTTGAGCACTGACTGAAAGAGATTTTCAACAATAAATATCACAAATAATAAAGTGAAATTTGGATAATGGATTAATCAATTTAATTTTTGAGCAAACAAATACCCGATTTATCTTGTTCCAGATTATCGAGAGTTGGCGGTACATAAATGTATACAATTGAAAATAGCGGTTCGGCGAAAAATCTTTTGAGTTCAAAAATAAAACAATATCCTCGGACAACATGATTATTTTATTCAGCAATAAGTATTTTGACTTAATTTTAGCAAAATTTTGTCAAGAAAGTAATGACTTCAAACTTTTCTTTTTTTAGCAAAATTTTGTCAAGAAAGTAATGACTTCAAACTTTTCTAAGAACTACATTTCTATTCAATGAAATATTTCATTAGGAAAAGGGAGATTTAAATGGAAAAACAAGGAATGGACATGCCACGGTACTGACATTTTGACTACTTTTTTCCCAGCCAAGCGGAATAAGTAGCAGTTAAGTCATGATCTTGAACTGTGAATACAAAGAATCACCCATATTTGAATGATGGATGTTATAATTTCATTGATAATGTCCAGATTAAAACAATAATATTGGAATAGAAATTTGAAAGAAATTTAAATCAAAAACTGTTACTTTCGGTTAGCATCAATCTAAAACAATTTAGTTTTAGAGGTGAGACTTGAGATTTTCAAAAAAAAAACTAAGAATAGTATTAATACATTTTAAATTGAAATCCTCTTGAATAGCTTCACAAAAAGAAAAAAATCAGTCCTTTTTTCCCTGAATACAAAAACACGATTTCGAATTGTTAATAAATGCAAAACAGGAAAGACCTGGGGCCTATAACACAATACATACAGTTCTTGTTCAGTGAAAATGTTGAATTTTATTTTAAAATTTGTGCAACACAAAACAACAAGTCTGGGAAAACTTAAACAATAGTTTTGGCGCATTTCAACAAGTGGGACATTTTATAAATCCACCGTTTCTTTAAAACAGTGGGAAATTTCATAAATCCACCATTTTTGAAACTGAATAGTTGATAAACTTCAACTGACGGTTGCGGACTTGTTCGAAGTCAACAAGTTGTAAATAAGCACTTGGAGTAGTGTTTATCTAGTGATGGAATCGAGAAAATTGTTTAGAATTTATTTAATGGTAAATATTTTGGTTTACAAAATGTTTTAATTTTTTATTTTGAATCGAACAGTGGTAATGATTTTCAAAACAGACAGATATATTCAAAGCAAATATTGACTTTGAAATAGAGCCACATGTGTTGTCCGTGTGATGTGTACAAAATGTTGATTATTTTACTGAAAGTTCCTCCTACAAATAACGTTCGTCCACTAGTCAAAGCAAAAGCGCTGATTGTAGATAATATTTTATTTCGGAAACTTCACGACTCACCGTGTACGAATAACTTGTTGAATAAGTCGAGGGAAATTGTTTCAGCTGATAATATTGTTACGGTTTTTATTGAGTAACAGAAATTATTTTTACCTGCTAAACAAACATAGGTACATACATAAAGGGCTTCTAGAACAAGTGAAATTCAAAAACTTTTTAAAATTCGTGCAAATCTAAGCAACAAGTCTGGGAAAACTTAAACAATAGTTTTGGCGTATTTCTACAAGTGGGACATTTTAAAAATCCATCGTTTCTGTAACTAGTAATGACAAGAGTTTAAAAAAAAGAAAATAAACTTATTGAATAGTTGATATATTTCAATCAACATGGTTGCGGACTTTTTTGAATTCAACAAGTTAGAAATAATTCGGAAACTTTACGACTTATTGTGTAAGAATTACTTGGTGAACTAGTTCAGGAAAATTTTGTCAGTTGACAATATGTTACGGTTTTTATTGAGCTACAGATATGATTTCCCATTGTTAAACATATATAAGTTAACAAGTATTTGTTAAATTATTGTTAAAATACATAAAGTGTTTTAGGGTCTTAGGAACAAATGAAATTCAACAACTTTTTAAAATTTGTGTAACACGAAACAACAAGTCTCGGAGAAATATTAGAACTGTTTCGGCTTCTTTCAACAAGTGGAAAATTTCATAAATCTACCCCGTTTCTGTAAGTGGAAATAACAAGATTCAAAAATAGTTGATAAATTTCAACCGACAGACGGTTGCGGACTTGTTCAAAGTCAACAAGTAAGAAATAAACATTTGCAGTATAGTATTAATCAAGTGAATCGGTTATAATCGTTTCGAATTTTTTAAAAGTCAAGAATTTGGTTTGCATAAAGTTTTCTTTTTTAGTTCTGAATCGAACACTCCCGGCTGGAAAAACAATCTAGTTTTATGCGAGGGGCTAGAAAGTTTTACATAGATACTAGCAAGTGCCCAGCAAGAGAAACTCTAGAAATTCTCTAGGGCCTCGCCAGTGAAGTACCCTTTTTCCTCGAGAAACAAAAAAAAAAAAAAAAAATGTCTTTACTGGGATTCGATCCTGCGATCTTCTGATTGCTAGTCCTATACCTTAACTACTGAGCTATTTCACAATACAGTTGTGCGATGTTGAAAATGAAAAAGTATGTATATACTTTAATTTGTCTTTCCATTGTATGATGGGTATTAAATATTTGTTTTTTTGTTTTTGTCATATATGGGGTATTTGTGATGGGATAACAAGACCTATCCAACAAGTTTTTACTAGCTGGGGCCTCGCGAGTATTTGACAAGTTTGCCTTGTCTAGATTTTCCCTACCGAAGCCTTTCCAGTGCCTCGATTAAACTTGACAAAAACTTGCCATTTTTCCAGGCAGGCTGATAAGAATTGAAAGCAGACAAAAGTATTCAAAGAGAAAATTAATTTTGAAATAAAGTTCATTTGTTGTCCGTGTACGGCGTACATACTGATTTTTTGACTGAAAATTAAAAATTACGATCTCCCATTAAAAAAGCAAAACACTGATACAAAACGTTTTATTTATCGAAAACTTTACGATTCATCGTCTAACAATTACTTGCTCATCTGGTTCAATAAATCAAGGAAAATTCTTTCTATTAACAATTGTTACAGTTAATTGTATTATGGAAATGATTTTCACTTGTTGAACAAGTAAATTATTGACTAATTGGCTTGTTGTTCTGTGTTATAGGTCCCAGGAAGCTTAGTAGTTTAGGAGATATTTATTTTACTCAGCATTAAAATTATTTTGTACAAAAACAGAACCTGAAAACTTTAATATTGTTTATGAAAAAAAGAATCCCATGGATAATAAATACAAACATCCTATAAGTCTCTCGACTACATTAAATATTTAAGTATAATTTCGCAAAGTGAAAGAATCCTTGAAACAATTTTAATTGCAGAAAACTCATAAAGAAGTAGCAAAACTCAAATTAAATATTTCGTCCTCTCTTAAACTGAATATGCCTCAATTTGATTGAATTTATTTAAAATTTCTTGATCTTCTTTCTAAACTATTTCAAGTTGGAGGACAATTTTTCAAAAACTAGTTTAAGATTTTTAAGTAGAATGCTTTGAGTTGAAGTTAACTCAATTAATTATCCTCATATTCACTTTAAAATATTTAAAAACGGTTCGTCTTTGTAAGCTGTCATATAAGTGCTTACGTTAAATAACAGATTTTTAAGTATTTCTATACGAAATAAGCATAAGCATTTTTAAGCTTCAGAGCTTTCATTTAAAACTGTTAAAAGTTATGGAATAAACACTAATTGAAAAATTATCTCAAGATTGATAATTCCAACAAGAAAAGTTATTTTAGTTTCGAGGTAAATGAAATGCACATTTAATTCATTGTTAAGAATAAAGTTAGCAAAAATGCTAGTTAAAAAGTGTCACTTTAAGATTGAACTTATTTATTTAAACTCACTGTTTTGTTTGTAGTTTTAGTTGAATTCACTAAAAAAAAGTCTCAGGAAATGTTTACTTTATATCCATTAAATCACTTATAAAATTATATCAAAACAGAAAATATTAAACTAAGAACCTCTTGTCAATCCATCTTCAAAACATTATTGACTGTAATCAACTGAAATAATTTAATTCAAAAATCACTTTCGATCGAGTGATTGTTTTAATTTTATTTATATTTAAATTAAATTATGTAAGTATATATTTGAAAAAAATGTGCCACGTGTCAGAAGAATGTTCAGTTTTAGATATAGGTATGACAATAATAAATTTCCACGTTCCACTTCTCATAGTTGTAGTAAATATATATTGTACATACAACAACAACAACAAAATATTTCAAAACCAAAAACATTTCTTTGTTTTGTGATGAAAGTTCTTTGTGTTTTGTTGGCAACTTATCCACAAATGTTATAAGAAAAAGAAAATGTCCTTTTTGGCAAAACTATCTGCATTGCATGTAATTCTTTTCTTCACTATGACAACTATTATATAGTGAATAGAGAGGTATAACGTCAATAGCATGACCGAATATAGAACAATAACACAAAAATAAAAATCTATTTTATATGAATTCTTTTTGTAAAGTTTTTGTCCTTATTCGATGTTGGCTGTTGGCCAAATTTAAACATGTCCATATAGCCTAGAAAATTAGTTGATACTTAGAATATGCTCAATGGTGGGAAATATATACACTTAAGTATTATCCTCAATCGATTTTGAATGATTTAAAATCGCAAGTTGAAAGCAAAAAAAAAATAAAAACTATTTAAATATGTTTAATAATTTGGGCTATTTATACATGTTTTTGTTTTCATTTTCTATGTTGGAGAAGAATGATGTTAACACAATTTTTCATTTCATTCAATTTTATGTTGAAACAAGAAAAAAGTCGAATAGAAAAGTATTTTTGGAATGTACATAAACCAAATAAGAAATGACGTTTGATATTTGAAAAAATATTTTTTTTTTCGCAAAAACAATATAAAGCCAATGTTTTGAATAAACATACAACTAAGAAGTGCATACTTGCAGTCAAAATGAAGTGAGATTTATTTGAAAGTCCTTGTTGCATATTCTACTGTTTTATTTTCACTTGCGAAAGCTAAATTAAAAATAAAACTAAAAATACTGCAATGAACGTTTTAAATTTTTAATTCACGAAGTGTCAGTATATTTATGTTTGTCGTTTTTGATTGGATGTTTGGAGTACTTTTTTTGCACTTAATTTGCACTTCTTCTACTGTAATGTTTTCGCTGTCTTTTTCTGTTCTCGATTTTAAGAAGGAGTAGATTTGGAACATAAGTTTTTCGACGGATTAATTGTCGAAAGTCATTTGGAGTGTATGTGTAGCTTATCAACACGATGTTTTTATATTTGATTGGGATCAAAAAGGAGTGCAACAGTCAGAAATTCGAATTGAAACATAAGCATTTTCGTTTCGTCATCCGAAAGCATTCCGAAATGGTTCTGAAAGTATGATTTTGGCGTAAGATGACAGTTTTTTTCCTAAGAAGAGCAACAAATTGATTCAGGATATAAAAAAGAATAAGAATCAAATAAAAATTGCAATTGGTTCGCATGCCAAGCCGTATCGGAGAGTTCTTCTGGATAATCAAACGAAATAGCTTTTAATATTTTGTAAGCATTATTTGTGAAATAAAAACGAAAACGGCTTTTAATGTTGTGAAAATAAATTCAAACGAAAGCACTTTAAAGCCTCTCCCAAACCAACGCGAAACATAAGCGAAATCATTCACAATAATACAAAATATGAAAGATACACAATACTAAACAAAAACAAAAAACTATGATTTCGCGTTGGTTTGGGAGAGCCTTAAATCTGTAAGGAGTATTTGTGACATGGAAGACGAAACTGAAGCATTATTAAAATATATTCGAGAGCTTTTGTCAAAAAACTTTAATTTTGTTTCAAGATAGAAATCTAGTTGAATAAGCCAAAAGCGTTAAACAAAGCACTTCTAAGATTTTCTAGGAATGTTTCATTTTCAGAAAGACAGGTTGCTAGGCTTAGGATATGAAAGTATGTACTATCCTAAATAGCATTCACTAATGTCAACTTATTAACTTTACTTTGAAGGAAGAAAAGTAAAGCTGATACTAATTTGATACATTTGTAAGTACATGCATATGTAATTCAAATTTAAATTTTAAAAATTATAAAATTGTTAGAAAATACGTTCCACGATCTCTTTTGTTACGTATTTTTATTAAAATGTTACTCTAAGCAGCAAGTTGGAGAATTGAGGAAAAATTTGATATATAAGAATAGATAGCCATATAGCAATTAGTTTACTTTGATTTAGAACAAAAGCTCTGCAGCTCTTTCAACTTCATGTATTCAGAGTTTTATTTCATATCATTAAGTTAATTGCTGTTGGAATAAATTTATTAAAAGTAAGATCTACCATTATTTCTTTTGAAATAAAAAAATAAAATCAAAAAATTAAGTGACATCATTGCTCTCAAGCTAACTAAGCGAAAAGAATGCTTCCAGAACATGCATCATTGCATATGACAAATAATCAAAACATGCTTGTTTAAGGCTTGTATTCAGAAGACTTATACAAACAAAATTAGTTTAAAACACTTCGCTTAGACAAATCTCATCGAAATAAATGCTTCTCAAAACAAAATAAAAGTCTTTATTCAGGCCTTAATGAATAAGGCCTCAATAAACTATTCGATGGAGCTTCTTAAAGAAAGCTTTTTCCATGCTTTTATTTGGCGGGCTTCTGAAAATGAGTTTGAGGAAGTTGTACACATATTAGAAGTCATCTAACAATAGAGATGTCATTTTAAGTTTCGTGCAATTTTTGAATTTTCACAGCCACAGTTTAACCAGCATATGCAATTATTTTATATAAAATTAAAGGAATGCACAGGACTCTGCAGTCTTAAAACATTGCATTTTCTTACAACCTTGAGCATCAATATCAAGATATACATAATAGATATTTATTTTCGGATTAGCCACGTTATAAAAGTTCAAAGACTGCACTTTGTTACAACCGCGGAAGCCTTAAAAGTTATAATATATCAAGATTGTCTTAACCGTCCTCAAAAAAGGTAAATTCTACCGAAAGAATAACATTTTTGATTAGTTTTTTTTTTATTTGAAAAACTTGATTTGAGGTAAGGAATCACATAGGTTCTTTGAATACCCAGGTTTTAAGAGCTGAAGTACAAACGTTTAGAAGCACTTTGTTGGAGTTTTCTATTATTGTGATATTATGTTATCTTAACACTTTAAACATTTTTGTTGACACAAAACCATCTTTGTCCTAGAGCAAGATTATCAAAAATCAAAAGAGAAATAACAGGAGCTGCGAAAATACATAGGGCATGTGTCATGTCCCCAGTATTTGAACACTAAGTGGTTCATAATAAAGTAATCGTTGACTGTGGGGGAACCATTTAACGTAAATATGTGATGTTAAATTATTTAGTTGCTTAAACTCAAATATTTGTTATAATTTTTAATGTTTTTCCAGTAATTATTACTACTTTTTTTATAAAAAAACTGAAAAAAGCCAAACTTCCCATCCCAGTAGTCGAACACTAGTTTCCTAAGCTCAAACAAAAAGTTTCCTTATTTCGAACACAAAATTTCGTACATTGTTTCAATAAAAAAACATAGAAGTAACTTTCTCTAAGTTTTATTGAACAAATTGTGTTTGTTACTTTTTTATTATGCAATTATTGTATTGAAAACGAAATAAAACAGAAAATTATTTAGCGGATTTTTAGTTTGAACACAATCATTCAAAAACTGTTCGAACAAAGGAAGTTTACAATAACCTGAGTTTCCTTGAATCGAACACTGGAAGAAAAGAAGAAAAAGGTGTTCGAATACTAGACCCAACGTTCTTCTTAATATTTTTGACTGTTAAAAAAATTAGATTTTCTATAATATTGATTGCCTGAACCAAAGAAAACAATTTTGACGAAACTGCCTTTATTCAAAAACGAGTGTTCGAACAGGCAACTCTAGCAAATTTGGTCAATTTATTAATTAATTATTAAGTTTTAAGTTAAAATTGAAAGTTGCATAAATAAAATAACTCTTCTCTTCTTTAGCGAGAAAACATTTAAAACGGGTATTGAAATCAATCTTCACATCTAAATTTACAGGTCCCCACAACACTTCCAACAGTTTTTTTTTTTTCAAAAACTTGAAATAACTGGATTTCCTCTTTTTTAAGTTTTTTTTTACTTTAGAATGAAATTGGACTAGTTAATAGGACTTAAAGGTTTGAAGAAATAAAACGTGCATTAGTTCTCCATTTATAGAAGTTGAAATCTGATAAAATAACACGGATAATAGACTTTTTTTTAAAAATTTGTTCGACTACTGGGAGTGTTCCATACTAGGCGACTACCCTTCATTAAATTTATATTTATTTCTATCTTTTTTAACAAAATGGCGTAGAGGTTTATATGAGGTTTTGACAGGAAGCCGACGATATGTCATAATTTTTGCAAATGGCGTTAAATGTCATTGTAAATACTTTGATATTTATATTTTAGGCAGAGATAGAGAATTATATGAAGAAGAAATCTCCATTTTGATTTTTTGTGAACAACAATTAAAAGTTTAAAATTGACCCCAGTGATGTGTAATGGCATTATGTCATCAATTGTATACCTTTTAATTAGCTTTACCTGAAAACAGAGTTATTTCAATTTCTAACAAAATGGCAGCCAATTCACATTATGATATTATTTTTAGCCCATCTTGTTTAAGGACAAGGAAGGCTTGTGCCCAGTAAAAGGAGGGGGGGGGGAGGGGGAGAGAATACTGCCCAAGAAGGAAGAGAATGCTGCCCAAAGAAGAAATAAAGACTAAGCACACACTTCTTGATTACCACAACCTTCAATCCTAACACTTTACGAGAACGAATGAAATTAACGAAAACTTAACCTAATTGAAAAAAAAGTTCAGATTTGTTTCGAAATTTCAAATTGATTTCTGTTAAAATTAGTCAATTATTATTTCAGTGTAAAGTTCATAAGTATCTAAATTTTTTTTAAAATCAAACAAAGAAAAAAGTCATTATCTTTCAAAATTCTAGGCTAAAATTGGGCAGAATATCGCATTCCATTTAAAATGACTGTTTCTGAGATTTACGACACACAAAATATGTGCATACCTATCAACATAAATAAATCCAAAACACAAATACCTCAGAGCTTGAATCACCGATAAGCTTTCTGACGAAATTCTTTTAAAGAATTTTTTTTCAATGAAGACTGAACATTTTTGCATTTCTTGAGATTAAAATTAAACATAAATAAAAAAAAAAATACCTTCATAATGAAGTTTAAGAGAAAATAATCATAAAAAATCATTCTTGTGATTCAGACAAATTTTTCAATGAAATTTTTCATAGCGTCAGCGTAAGGTGCTTGTACCTAGGTATATTAAAAAAAAAAAAAACAAAAAAAAAAAAACGGCCGATACAAAATTTCGTAACCAATTTATTTTAAATTCTCATAAAATGAGTACCCTACCTTACCTACCTATACCTACTAGGCTTAGCAATAAAAATAAAATAAAACAAAAATAAAAATAAATAAATATTACAAAAATATTCTACCGTAAAAAAAAAAATTAAAAAAATATATCCATGACATACTTTTCATAAATATGTATGTAGGTAGGTAGGTACATATTGTCTGATCAAAAATAAAAAAAAAATTCCGACATAATAAATGCCAACATACCTATATTTCCCAATTTAATATTGAAAAAAAAATATGAGAGAAACACTCTTGTCATTAAAATCGTCTTTTTTAAATGAATCACTATTAGATATTGTTATGCAACTTCTCAATCATTATGACTGCATTTTACTGCAAAACAAATACCAACATACATAACTCTACTCATACAACTAAAGATAGCTGAAAAAAAAAAACCACCCAAGTGCACGTGTGTAAAGTGAATTTCCGTAAAATCCCCCAAGTTATTATTTCATTCAATCAAGGTCACACAAATAGCCTTCAATTTTATAATGGAATTTATGTATTACAACACCGTCGTTGTATACTCATATACCTACACTGGAACAAAAAACAAACTGCAATAGCAATATTCATGCTTAAAATATAGATATAAGAGGGCGGCACATGTCACATTCACAGAGAAACACATAACGATATAATGTGGCAATGCAGTTTTGGAATAAGTAGTTCTGGAAATTATATTAGGTCTCCAGCTAGCAAAATTTACCCACCTATGTACCTCTACCCACTTGTTTTAAAAAGAAAAAAAGCTATTTAGTTAAAGTATCTAATATTAAGGAGAGAGAAAGAGCACGACCCCTTTTCCCCATTCATACATTTTGCAGCCTTATACGAGTACCAACCGTGTAGTTGATATATTTTATTAAAAAAGTATTCACAATTACACTTCCTCCTCGTAAGAAAAATAAAAAACAACAACAAAACCACCATGTGATGTGTGTCTCTAGTGCTGCTGGTTGAGTTGTTTTATTCCCCCAATGTCGTCCTCAAACATAGACAAATAGTGGGTTAGTACTGTGCTGTCAGATACCACCACTCATTTCACCTCACTTCACCCCAACACCAAAACACCAACCGAAACGTCAAGATAAAACTGTCTCCACCATATTAGTCACCGTCCTCATTGAAGTGGTCACTAACTAGAGGCAGATTTTATATATTTTTTTTTTTTGTAATTTAATTTTTCTTAAAGCTTCTGTCATGTGCATGTGTTTTATCCAATATGCCCTCTTTATGCCACGCTATTATTGGATGAAGTTTTCTGTTTTTTTTTTCGAACTTTAAGTGTATATTTACACTATGCAATTTGCAAATAGATGATGCACCCACCACCCTTTTTGCGTTTTCCCTCTGGCCTTTTGGTGAGAGAAGGAAAAAAAGTCAAGCGAACACAATAAGACCCACGGTAAGAGATTTTTTTTTTTAAATAGAATTCTTTTTCCACAAATTTTGCAATAAATATAACAACACATGTGTATAGGCGGTTGTGTAGTTGTGTTTGTAATTTAAATAGATATATGAATGTATATACCGTTACATTATTTTCGTTCGTTACTGTGCGTGTGCATAACACAAAAATATCACACAGTGCAACTGAAAAATTTCTGAAGAGTTGCATAATTGCATTCAATATACAGAGTGACAGAACGAAGTGGGTTAAGAATCACACCGTACGACTACATAGTATATAAATTAATTCTGTCATGAATGTCATGATGTAATGTTCTTTTTTCTAAAACAAAAACTAAATTTGTGTTACAATATGCTTCACTGTTATAACTGCCTGTTTAAAAATAAATAAATGAACGACAGCCGTTACCGTAATTTAAATTTGAAAAACAAAAATTATCAAACAAAAATCCACTTTTTTTATCACACGTTAGAGTTAGAAGTTGTGTTCGTTTCCATGATAAGATTTGTAATCCAAGGAGAATCTGTTCTGTAATCCTTTTTTAAGTTATGGTGTAGATATATCAAGAGCTGTTGTTGATTCAATGAATAAATTAGCACTGATGGTCTAAACGTTGGCTAAGATATAGTTCCGTTTTATTCGTAGGTCTTACGACAAAAAAAAATCACTCGTCGTTTGTCGTGTCTTCTTTGGTTCAAAAGTATTTACAATTTTTATTTCTCTCAGCGAATAAAAAAAATGAAGAACAAAAAAAAAAAATTGTGTCGAATTTGTCGCGTGAAAGGAAGGTGAGAATTATAAAACACGAATCCGACACCAGAATGAAAAACAAGACAAGTGCAGAGAAAAATGTTTTTTTTTTTTTTTAATTTCTTCTTTTTTATTTATCGAAATAGTACCGCGTTACATTTCGTCCAACCAAAACGACCAAACGAATGACTTGGTATAATTAAGCAAAAGAATATCAAACACTGCACAACATCTGGACGATGCTCTAGGCTAGAGAGAGTGACTAAGAAAGAACACTCATTTTCAATATGAAATAGTGTGTGCAACTTTTTGAATTTGTATCTCAAATGATTTTTTTTTTTTAATATATTTTTTTATACTCACTCGTTTTAAGTTACTCGATTTCAATACCGTTAATGCAGTTTTTCTTGTTTTCCTTTGTTTTAAAAAAAGCTTATAGTAAGCTTTATTTTTTCAAGGTGCTTTGTATTGACGGTGGTGTCGGTGTGAGCTTATGCTCGTGTTTATTTCCACTCAAATATAAAATATCTTTGGAGAGAATAATTTATGAACTCAAATTTTATGAGAGGAAAATTTATAACGAGCTTTAAGTGTTGACATGTTTTGTTTTATAATATAGTTGGGCTTAAAAGTTATGGACTGATATTTGATATTCAATGTTTTTTAACTGAATTTAAATATATGTTCATAAAAAGTGCATATTTTGTATTACTTTGAAGGAGTTATGAATAATAATGAACTGTTAGCAACCACTCAATTAGGTTATGAACATTGTATTGATTTTTTATGGTTCACTAAGGCGTATGTGGAACATTTTTCATATATTATTTGTTGGATAATTGTGCTTTGACATGATAGAAGAGGCTGGTAGTTTTGTTTTCTATTGGATTTGTTCAAGATTTCAATCCTTCATGATATATTAGTTATGTGTGTGTGCATTAGTCATGTCATTTTCTAAAGAAAATCGTCACTTTGCCAAGTCATAGATATACGTATACTTCTGTAATAAAAATCACTATTAAATCATCACTTCGACTAAAATCTTTGGGAACAAACTACTAATGTTCCACTGTTTTATTCGAGGTACTGCCTCTTGCGAGGAACTGACAAATCCTCCAAGAGTATACTTGTCATGAAAAAGTGCTTCTCATTTAGCCGTTCGGACTCGGCAAAAAACTGTAGGTCCCCTCCATTCCTGCCAACAAACACGCACACAGGAATGGTTGTGAGTTGTAAGTCACTAGGCCCTGGTTCTCCATGAGCTGTTGCGCCACCCAATTTATTTATTTATATATACTAATGTTCCACTACTTTTTGATAATATTGGAATATGACAGCTTGTCTTTCTAAATTTGCACACACTACACCATTCAAAAAATGTTTTTTTCAAGCATATGTCACTTTGACAAGATCCCGATATAAAAGACCTGTTTGAGTTTGTCTAGGGTTACGTACGAATGACCGACAAAAAAAATGTCAACTGGTTAAAATGTCGACTTTTATCGACTTTTTTGAAAGTTAAAATACCGACTTTGTTTTTACTGACTTATTAAAATGTCGACAGTTTGAAATGTCGTTTTGACAAAAATTCGACTGCCCTGATAGAAGTCGAGAAAAATATCGACTTGTCGGAATTTTTCCCATACAGAAAAGTTGATATAAAATATAAATCGACATTTAAACCAGTCGACATTTTGACTTGTCGATATTTTGTCTGTCGGTCATTTGAAAGTAACCTAAAGAACAAAGCTTTGCCTTAAATGTTTGCACGGAATAACTATAAACTCAAGAATCATAAATTCTTGTCTGATTTTTTAACAGGAACTTAACAGTTTTTTGATGCTGTGGAAAATTTAAGACTATGTTTAAGACACAAGTTCTTATTTGATTCTTATAATAATTAACTTATTTAGGTAGTTATTAATTTTATATTACCTTTTGTTTAGCTTCAAGAAAGTTCAATAGAACGCATTTTTGTTGCCTACCTTCATTATAATTATATTTCGAACTTTTAACTGCCTCATTTTCTGGATGTTTTATTATTGTATTAATATTAAAACACATTAACGACCCTTAATAATAAGACGTCAAAATATATAGGCAACAAAAATTAAATTATAAAAAATACGATTTATTGAACTATGACAATGCGATATTATATAATAATGATCAGATCATAGTTTAGGGATTGATGTTTACAAGCGCGCGCTTCAATGTCGACTTTCAAAATGTCGACTTTTAAAATGTCGACTGTTGAAATCTCGATTCATAAAATCTCGATCACTGTCGACATTTTGAGAATCGACATTTTGAAAAATCGACATTTTAAAAAGTCGGTCAAATTTGTGTCTATATTTTGATCTGTCGGTCTTTTAACCAATCAAGATTTTTTCGTCGAGATTTTAAAAGTCGATCTTTTAGAGTCGATATTTTAAAAGTCAACATATCGTACGCAATCCGTTTGTCTATGGTGCACTCTTTATAGAAATCGAGAAAGAAAAAAGCAGTCCCAAAATATTACTCCCTAGAGCCAATGAGAGGTTTTTGGAGTGTTGCGATTAACCAAAGGAGAGAGAACGACATCATTTTAAGCGTAGCATTAAAACCCGAATGAAATAACATTGTTTTCTCATTATTCGTTTTTTTTTAACTCTGAGCAAAGTAATAGGTAGAATCTGAGCAGACCGAGTAAGATCTGATTGGAGTATAATTAGAGCTATCCGATTAAATTTTGAAACACACTTTAGCACTGTATTTTCATCTGATTCAAATTTTTTTTTGTAACCTTGAAATGAGCTTTAAAAACTCATTAAAAAAATCTATTACTGAAAATTGTTGACCTTTTATTATGTTCTAGTCTAGAGAAATTTCGGATAGTATACAGTCACGGCCGTAGCCAGGATCAATCGTATGGGTGAGCTCAACGTATTTTTGGGTGAGCTGACATTTTTTAACGAATATCATAATATCTACATATTGTCTATAAAATGCACAAATTGTGTTGACACAAATACCACATGTAGTGCAGCCTTATTAACATATTTTTACTCGAAAAAAGAAAAATTGATAACAACAGTTAAACGACTGAAAATGGTGAAGGGGGTTATAAGGAATGTAAGAAAAATCTATTTCCCAGCAGCGGAGTTGGAGGTGGGATTTGAGGGGTGAAAAAGAGGGCGGAATTTCATTATTGCGTTTTCCGACTAAAGTTGACCCCAAAATAGAATGTGTCCGATAGAAATGTTGCAGATCACATAAAAATCTACAACTTTTATATAAATCATTTTTTAACGTTACCTTAAAATTTACGAGATATTGGAGAAAACCCGTATTTTTCGTTAGTTTTTGTTTTTTATTTTTCATTCACCCAAAAATAGTTGAATTTAAATGAAACTTTGTGAAAAAATATCTTGTTGTGTCCTTAATAACCACAATTTTTTTCACGCAAAACCATTGATAAGTTTTTGAGACATTCAATTTTTTTGGAAAAAATACTTTTTTTTTAAATGAACAATCAGAAAATCAGCGCACAGAGAGTTCATTCAAAAGTCGTTAGTTTTGTTTTACATTTATTTCTATATGAAATAATGATAACATAAAGTAACCAAGTACAAAAATGCGAAAAAAGCATAAATGGAAAGCATACGGAAAAAATACATAAACAGTATTTTATTATCTGACCCGAGACATAAGTTTTGCCGTTGCCGCAGTGATATCGCTAGAATTATTCATTTCAATACATACAGTTTTAAATGAAAAACTAAAATAATAGTACAAGAGCCGGCACCAAATTTTGGGAGTGGATTTTTAACCAGAATCTGAGTATGAAAGTTTATAGGTACATGTATTCCGATATCAAATACCAAAGTTTCGCAGGTTTTTTCTCAGACTTTGGTGGGATGGGGGTTAAAAACCAACTTGGTTTCCTATTTTAATGTTATAGTCAATAACTCTTCAATGCACTTTAAAAAAAATAGGATATGATGCTCTGTCATTTTCTCTTAGTCTGAAGACTTTAAGCTTGATGATCCTATCAATAGGACCCATGATATTAGCTTTTTAAGCAAACCTTATCGGCTTTTTTTGAAGACTTTTTTTGTTGATTTTTGTTTTGTTTGAATTATTTAAAAAAAGTGGTGATAAGGTCCGCATTAAATGGTTATATCTTGAGTTTTATACATTTTTCATAAAAGTTAATTTTAAAACAAAACTAATGATCCTTTAATGAACTCTGTACGATGATTTTCTGAAGTACATTTTTCATTTGAAAAAAAGTATTTTTTTCCAAACAAAATTGAATATCTCAAATACTGATCGATGGTTTTGCTTGAAAAAAATTGTGGTTATTAAGGATCACCATTTTCAGTCGTTAAACTGCTGTTAAATATTTTCTTATAAATGTGTAAAAAGCCAACACTAATGTACCTGATTACAAATATTCACAAAATCACAAATATGAGCAAAAAGTATGTGAAAAAGATGGGCTCAGTGTTTACACTCAGTGTTTACACTGAGCCCATCTTTTTCACATACTTTTTGCTCATATTTGTGATTTTGTGAATATTTGTAATCAGGTACATTAGTGTAGGCTTTTTACACATTTATCGTCAAATCTACCCAAAATATCATCCATTTTCATGAATTCAATCGTGTATTTTCGAATGCAAGAAAATAAAGACTGCACAGGCTTTGATCGGTCATTAATCACCATCTCCATCGTATAACTTCTATTTTCGAAAGTGCTGAAAATGATGTCTCATTTCGTAGATGTGCTAATGTATCGATTGCTTCAAAACCCAACTTTAATATGTTGAAAAAATACAACATTTGAAGTTGATTTCTAACTCTGTTATTTTTACTTGCGATATAGGTACTATAGGGCAAGTTTTGGATTCGTGCAAAAAAAAAATTTCGAGATAACAATCAAACATGACATTACGATGATAGAGAACACGAAAAAAGTGGGTGGCACAATTCTGTCTGTCTGTCTGTCTGTCTGTCTGTCTGTCTGTCTGTCTGTCTGTCTGTCTGTCCGTACCTCAACCTACAGCCTAAACCACTGAAGCGATTTTCTTCAAATTTTGAACTTAAGGTTTTTTTGTAACTCTCCAGAGGGGAAATTGAAATTTTTTTTTAGCTCAAAAAATAACGGTACTTGCCATACAACCGTTAAAGAAAAGCTTATTTATCTCAAAAACGGCTCCAACGATTTTGATAAAAAAAAATCAGTGTATTACTGTAGATATGATGTACCTTTTAGTAAGAAAAAAAATCACCAAAAACATTTATTAAGGGTACCTGCCATATAACGGTTTTTTTGATTTTTGGTTTTCTCATTAACCGCTCATCCGATCTAAATAAAAATTTTTTGCACAAAAGCTTTGTTAGAATATAAATAAAACTACATACCAAAATTTTTGAAAAAATAAATTTTGGATTTTTAAAAAAAGATTCAAAATTTTTTTTTGAAAATTCAATATTTCAAAAACGGGTAGATGAATTAATTTGAATTTTCAGTTTTAAATGTATATTAATGTATACTCAAAATTGGCATACCAATTTTTTATTTGAAAATTGTTACAAACATTTTATATATAAAAAATTAATTTTTAAGAAAACGGCTCCAACGATTTAAAATTTTTTTTTTGCATATAATCATATTTTTTCAAGTAATCAAATGGCATACTTTTTTTTGAGCTCTAAGTTATTTATCAGACTGTTTATACAATTAATAGAATGATTTAAATGCTTTTTATACTTTTTCTATAATTACTTGAATATTTTTTAAAGTACTTAAGTCCCACACAACTTGAACATAAGAGCAAGTACGTGCGATCCAGTCGTGCATTTTATTTTGATTTGCAATGATTAAAAAAAGTTCCAGCTACAACATTGTTCTCAATTATGTATACCAACAGAGCTCTCTCCATATCCACTGCATTAAGATTGTTTTTGATGCATTCTTAATCGTCTTCGAATAATGAGGTAATTGATAAATATTTTTCAGTTGGTGTACATTTAAAATTTAATTTTGAAGCAATATTTTGATTTATGTTAAAGATGTCCAAGATCTTAAAATGTCCCACAGTTGTTTGGGTGAGCTCAATATTTTTTTGGGTGAGCTGAGCTCACCCTAGCGTAGGCCTGGCTACGGCCGTGTATACAGTTTTTGAAAATTCTTCACAAGTGAGGTGCCAAAAACCATGACCTTCTGTGACCTTAAAAAACTTGATAAAAAGTTATCTATGGCTTACCATGACCAATTTCTAGGGCTAGTTGACCAATTAATTAGATTGAATTTTTTTTTCAAACTTCCCATATATGAGGTGCCAAAGGCCCAGAGCCATTGTTAAGTACTGAAAATGTTTCTAGAGCAATATGAACAATATAGCACAATTTCCGATAGGTGACTCGAACATTTGGCAGATTTCATTAGGTGTTTTTTTTTTTTTAGAGGTATAGAACTTTAAGTTCCATTTAACCAAATGGATATGTCAATGGACAAAACAACCGCATTCGGACTGATTGTAATCTAGAAGCCAATGACGAAACATTTATGGACCGGTTGATGTGAAATTATTGGTCCATATAATATGTTTTCAAAAATGATGATAGTCAGAAAGTTGTGACATTATGTGTGCTCCTTAACTTTGAATCTGTGATTTTTGTACATATGTGTGAATTTAAGTCCAAAGTTCTGTCAAAAACAAATGGGAGACTGGATTCCACGTACTTGCTCTTACGTTCAAGGGTTTGCTGAAGGTTAATTGTATATAAGGACACACAAATTATGAGAGAAAAACTATTAAAAATATGAAACACGATATTTAAATTACCTAAAACATCTCCTTTAATAGTTTGAGGTTGAGCGGTTTAAAAAAAATTATATATCAAATTCTTAAAACATTTTTAAGGAAAAATCTTGGTTTGTAAATCTTAAGTATTAATTTATGTGCATATAAAACTAAAATTTCAAAAACATTTGTCAACCCGTTTGCAAGATATCGATTTCTCAAAATGCATATAAGTAAATAAATAAATGAAATACATAATTAGTGTTTTTAGTTATTTAAAATAATATCTTTTATTTAGGGTTTGTTTCACAATGTCTGAGTAAAGTTCTGATTTGTTATTCGACAATTAAATTAACCGGAAATTAAATCCTCCCATTAACGAACTTTGCGTTTCACAATGATCGAAGTATTAAAGTAATGTGTCAATTAGCTATTCGTAAGTTATTCCAGTTTTCCAGACAAAATATTTTTGACAGAATGAAAATATTCAAAACAATTAATAATAAACATCATCAAAATTCAACCGAGACTTCGAAATAGATTGCAACAAGATATTTTTGGTGATGACCATTAGGAATACATTCGTCTGCTGCATTTAGTGGTACCATACTGCCAAAAAGTGCATTAAAGTACAATTTTTCTATAAATTTAATTTCATCAAAAAGAAAATTTTTATACTGAGGAAAATTCAATTCAATTCAAATTCATAACCTTTTAACGCCCTCTAATCGTGGTTCCAAAACGACGGACAAACGTTCCCGAAAATATGTGTTTTGGGTGTTCAAATGCAAAGTTGTGACTCCTTGTTCCTTGCGAGTATGCATATGAAAGACGTTAATGTGACCCTCAAACCACTGCAGTTTTTATCGGGTTTGCGGCAGTTAAATGGAAATCAAATAGTTCTCTCCTTATTCATAAATGCATAAATATGTACATAATTGTACATATTTGTTTATAGGGACTCTGGTAGTCCAAATCTTTCGATTTTAATATATTCTGAGAAGTTGAATAAGATCTTTAGAAATTCTTGTAGCGACTTTAATTGCATCTATCGGGGGTTTGAACTTTAACCCGCCCGCTGTATCTTAAGATGAAACAATATACAATATAATGATACAAAAGCACGCAATTAAATAATTTACAGATGCGAGCGTGACCTTTGAAACAAATAAATCTGTGGTGTTTGGTTGAAACATGATGACTCCATTTTAAAATTTGCGTCCTTCCGTCCACTTTACATCGAGCTAAAGCCAACGGGTGCAACAAAGAGCATGTTCATAACCATTCCAAATTTGAAGAAAATCCATAAACTCGTTTTGCTAGAAGCGATGTAAAGTGGAAATAGAGATGCAAATTTTAAAATGGTGTTATCATGTTTCAACCAAACACCACAGATTTATTTGTTTAAAATAGTCTAAGAGCCGACAGCAAATTTTGGGAGTGGAGGTATAACCAAAATCGGAGTATGAGAGATTATAGGTACATGTATCATGATATCAAATACCAAAGTCTGGCAGGTTTTGTTTTCAGCCTTTGGGAGGGGTGGGGGGTTAAAAAGTGCTAGATCCCCTGATTTATTTTCAGGACTATAACCTCTTTAATCCATTTTTAAAAAACCGGATATGGTTCCCTGTCATTTTTTCTAAGCATAAACACCACAATCTTGACGTTCCGATTAATAGAACTCAAGATATAACCATTTTACGTGAACCTCATCATCCCTTTTTTGGAGATTTTCAGCAAAACAAAAAATCAACAAATAAAGTCTCCACAAAAATGCCAATAAGGTGTGCTTAAAAAGGTTAAATCATCCTATTTATCGGATCACAAATATAATAGTCTTGAGACTAAGGGAAAATGACAGAGCATCATATCCCATTTTTTAAAAGTAAATTGAAGTGTTAATGACCCCTCCATATAAATAGGAAACCAAGCGGGTTGTAAACCCCCACCCCCACCAAAGGCTGAGAAAAAAACCTGCCAGACTTTCATTTTCCATATCACGATACATCTACCTATAATCCCTCATACTCCGATTTTGGTTATACCTCCACTCCCAAAATTTGCTGTCGGCTCTTGGTCTAAAAGGTCACACTCGCATCTGTAAATAATTTAATTGCCAGTTAGATTCGATAATCGGTACTTCATCTGGCCATTAAAATACTCAGAACTTTAATTACTAGTTAGTCTTATTCGCATATTGTGAAACATAAATTAAATTTTTAACTGACGAATAAGTTCAAAGTAGCTTAATTGAAACTATAATCAGATATTGTGAAACAAGCCCTTATTCTACTTTTGTGGAAAGAGTATTTTTTTGTTGATTGTAGTAGATTTTCGTTAAGTTTTGGTATTTAACTCAAATAAGCAGTTTATATTTCGGTGGTGTAAGGTACATGATAACCCCAAAAAATGATTTGTGTCTTAATACGGAGCTAGCCTAAACTGGTAAACCGATTTCCTTGAAAGGAGAATGGGCAAATTGGTTCATATACTCAACACAAATGTGACATAAATTTTCAAAAAGGTTATTGTAAGGTTATCATTTCATTGTATAGCCGTTAAGCTCTGACCCATGAGGTTCGCGAGATATTTGGCTCCATAGTACCAAAAAGAACAAAAATGCAACTTTGTATTTGGACATTATCTTTCTACTCAACACCATTGTGTTGTACATCGTTGAAAAGGTTATAACATGTACTTCATTTTGTTATGTAACTGTTAAGCTATAGACCATAGTCTTCGAGAGATATTTGGCGTTAAAAAGGTGAATATAACAATAATGCAATTCTGCATCGGGCACAATGTGTCATACTTAATTGAAAAGGTTAAGGTAATGGTATTGGATTTGAGAGATATTTGGAAAAAACTATAGAAAAATAATGCAATTCTGCATTGGAAGCTGGTCTATCAAGTCAACAGTAATGTGTCGTACATAGTTGAAAAGGTCATTGCATGCACTTTATATTACTATATGGCTGATAAACTGTAGACCATTCTCTTTTGGAAGATAATTTTGTCTAAATTCACCACTTGGTCAAGAGGGAACTTATCTCTAGGTACTCTTTTCAGAAATTCAAGAGAAAAAAAGTGAAATTACATGTGTTGTTAAAAGTCAATATTTTCTATGCAAAACGTTACGATCGTTACTCTTCTCCAAACGTACATTTCCCTGAATGGGAAAAGGGCTGATTTATTAATTTGTATACATTAACAAAAATTTGCAAGCTTCAAATTTATACTTTTTGTAGAAAAAATAAAAAAAATTAATGTTGTTTTTATTAATCCTTTCACTAAATAATATTTACATTAACTTTTTCTAATTCTTGTGTCTCTATTGTTATTACTTACAAAGTAAGCTTAAAATAACGGGGTTAACTACACGTTTTTTAGGCAAGAAGGGGTCAAAATTACTAACCACACACTTAACCCCTTTATGCACCAAAAGCCAAAAGATAAAATACCAAGCAATATATTTTTTTTTTTAATCAAGGTGGTATGTGCACATTTGTTTTGTTTGTTTGTGTACTTCCCAAAACTACGAATTTCTACGAATATTATTTTTTTATATGAGTTTCGACAGAACTTTGGGCTGAATTCTTAGAAATTCGGAGTTTTGGGAGGTACATGAAAAGGCATGTTCACTTTATGCAATACAAGAATAATACCCAACTCTCCAAATTTAAATAAAATTGGTCGATTTACTAAAATTGTAAATTTTTTTAGTCTTTTGTTATGGCTTTTCATATAAGCTTATCTCGACTTCAAAGTTATAAACGTAAGAATTAAAACGCATATAACTGAAAACTTCAAAAATTTTGATTTTCAATTTCTTACAAATTTCTTTCTTCTTCTTATAATGAGCACCTGAATTTCTTTCCAACAAAGTGCAAAACATGGATTGTGATTTGTGTTAATTTTCCCTTTTTTGTTCTCATCTCTTAATAATCATCCGTTATCTCAAATTTGTTTTTTATTGTATGGAGAAGTTGATTTTTTTTTAAACAATTTAAATTTACTTCATATTCTTGATCCATACCAAAATTAATTTTTGCTTACGAATGCTAATATTCGTATATCCTTAATATATGTTTAGTAAACAGATTAAATACATGTGCAACTTTCTGTGAAAAAATAATATTTCAATTAATATTCCACCATCACGTATATAGTTATTATCTATGTACATTTATACTGTCATGTCATCAGCTGATAAATTTCAAATTTATTTTTACTTGCAATAAGTATGAGATAATTCTCTTTGAATTTATCTAATATGTAGTTTAATTTAATTTGAAAATTTCCCAATGCATTTATAAATCAGAAAATATGTGAAAACACCTCATAAGTCATTCCAAATCATTTATTTTTAGTTTTTAAAATTGAGTCACTATGGCGTATGTGGAACTTTTTTTTGGTCTCCATATTATTATTTTATTTACAAAAAACCAGTATTTGATGTCATCAAATTGCTTCTTTTTGATTCATTTTTATAGTAAAATAATTTGAAATTCACTAAAAATAACTTGCGGAAAATAATTAATTAAGTATATTAAACCTTAACACAAACATCGTAAATCCTATACACCCCTTGGCATTGAGGCATTTATATTGGATTTGTCATGTTTTTTTTATGAATGTAACTATGCATGTAGTGTACATAGGTAATGTAATTGTTGAAGGATATAGTTGCTTGTATATAATTTAGAATTATATAAAAATAATAATAATTAAGAATATCAAAACATATGTGTTCTTAAATTTCTTTGCCAATGAATCATTTTAACGAGTTTACTTAACAACTTTGTTTGACCTGGATTATGAACTGAGGATATAGGAAAATTATTTTTCATTTAAGTATTGCTCATGTAGAATAACATTCTATTGCTATGAATGTACTCTAAAATTGACGATATTAACTTCCATATAATAAAATAAATTCATTTGTTAGTTCTAAGATATTAATTTATAAAGCCAATGATGTAGTTAGTTAATAACAGTAGTCAACAAAGTTTTTTTTTTCAGAGAAAAGGTTTCTGAAGATTTTTCGTGTTCTTAGCTAGAAATTAAACTGAAGATATATTTTCAAAGTTTTTCAGGTTATGTTACAAGGTGACGTAATTTGTTTCAAGAAATTTGTTTAATGATTTCTGTAATTGTTAAACACCTTTTTCAAAAGTCAATTAAAATCTTTCAATATATTTGAAGTGTCCAGGGGAAAAACGGCTCAAGTCCACTTTTTGAAAAAATTAAACTAATATATAGATATAGATTTGTATGAGTACTATCTGATGTAGTATAGCTCTCTTCACATAGGAGTTTTAAAACTCGTAAAATAGTACACTTTTTAAAAAACTTTTTTCCAAAAGTATCTTTTTTGCTCCAAAAATTAAACAAAGCGATATTTAAAAAAGAAAAACTTGTGAATAGACCTAGCGACACATCAGGTAAATAATTAAAACAAAAAAAAATTGATATTCTAACTACAACCGGTCGAAGTCCTGTCTAACAAATTGAATTGCAAAAACGGTCCAATGTCACGCTTATGGAAATAACTTTATTTTCAAACTTTATTTTGAAAATATAGAGGTGTCTGAATAAAAAGCAAAAATCGTTTCCAATTATCATGTCCGGTTCTTTTAGAAGAAAATTTCAAATAAAAAAATCAAAAATTTGGTTAAAATGTCGAAGGCCCTTTTGACTCATGTCAGCTTATCATGCAAAAAATTTAAGATGTTAAAATCAATATATGTTTGTTGACTTACTTGAGTACTTCGTGTTCAAGAAAAAAAATTGTTAGTTTTATTTATTTTTTTTAAATTAGCCATTATTTTAGGAACATATTTACAACTTCGTTTTCTCGGAATTAATTCAAGTGGACTTAAGCCGTTTTTCCCCTGGACCCTTCATTTGTATTTGTGTATATTTTTTTTTTTCAAACAAGTAACCTAGTGAAGTGGTTTGAACCAATATATAGTGAACTGTATTCATAAAAAGCCAACGTCTGCTAACAAAAAGGAGGTTTTATGCAAAAACGATAGACGGTAACATAGACAAGATTTCGACTGTTTATTTACTCTGTGTCTTAAGGTTTTAATCAAATATCATAAAATCATCACGTTTAAGTTAAAAGTGTGGTTTCACTTCAAGACTTTTTAACCTTGAATTTCATATTATCTCCAACACACATAATATACTACTATGGAGTGACTACTTCTTAAATTTTGTAACTCAAGAGTTCCACAGGGAAGTCACTAAGGGCCTCTTCTTTTTATAATAGCTATCAATGATTCGTATCTCTCAGTAAACGTAATAGCAAATTTCCTATTTTTGAAGATGATGTAGACATTTTTGTTAACAACCATAAATCTGCCAATGACAATTTACTTGTGTAAGAATACGCGAGATAGTTTAAACAGATTTATTATTTTGCGTAAAAAGAACGGCTGGAATGTTAAACCAGTTAAATATCTCATTGAAGAAAATCCTGCATAAAAATAAACTTTTCGAAGGAGGTGCTTCATTTTGGTATGAATAAAATATTCGAGAAGGTGCCCAAGAAGCAGGTGCATCTACGAGGATGATGAAAGCCTCCTCAAGGTAAGCTCCAGTAAGCAAGGTATGAATAAACTGAAGCAAGTGCCCTATTGAGAGACGCACCTGCAGCGCAGCAGATGTGGACAGCGTAAAAGGTGGCGCACGCAAGTGGAAGAGGACCTCAACCAACTTGGTGTGCGAAACTGGAGACAGCTAGCTAGAAACCAAGCCGGCTGGAAGAAGCTTGTTGGTTGAGGCCCTGGTCCACCCCGGACTGTAGCGCCACCTTAAGTAAGTAAGTAAGTAAGTATAGAGATAATTCACTTTGATTTTATCAAAGAGTTTAATTTAATTTGAAAATTTTCCAATGCATTTATTCATCAGAAAATATGTGAGTACACCTCATAAGTCATTCCAAATAATTTTTTTTTAGTTTTTAAAATTGAGTCACTATGGCGTATGTGGAACTTTTATTGCCCTCCATATTATAATTAATTTATTTAATAAAACTTTTTTTTCAGTAATGGCAGAGTTTATGAAAAACAAGAAATTTCAATTTGGAGATATCAGAAAATTCGATTTTGTTTTCGAAAAAAAAAGTTCTAAGGAATGACAAACACTATGGAATTGACAATCGGCTAGTTTTGTCCCTCACGCAAATGGAATTTCCAAAAGATGGAAAGCTGCCAGGCTTACGTTTGATAGTAGTTTATTTGATCTTTTTCAACTGACGATTGATACAAAACGGTTTTGTATCGATGTGTCATCAACTTACATTGTATATGACACAACAACATGGCTGACGTTTTTGTTTTTGCTTGCATGAAGTTTGAAGAACGAAGACATGTGTCAGATCATATGTGGCAGTCTGTTGAGTAAATTCGGAATGTCAGCCACAATCGCTCGATGCACTATGTATGAACGAAGAATTGCAGCATGAGCTGGATTTCAATTGAGTCGAAATTTTTACAGAAGCTCAGTCTTAATTTTTATCGACGTCGTGTTTTCTTAACACTGTTTGTTGTGAATTTCTATGTTTACCACAAATCAGGTTAAATTAACTTTTTTATGGTTATTATTACAAGTTTTACCTATTGAATTTAACCTTGCTTCCTGTTAAAGTAGCACTTTCTTTCAATTCATCTTAACGTCACACCAGTGTAAACGCAAGCACATACACGTCATCCAAATAAAATGATTGAATTTAACCTGGCCTGCTGTTAAAGTAGCACTCTGCCAGTTCATTTTAACGTGACACCAGTGTTAAAACAAACATTCAAGCCATCGAAATAAAATGATTTGAATTTGAATTTAACACGGCCTCCTGTTAAAGTAGCACTTTGCCAGTTCATTTCAACTTGACACCAGTGCTTAACTACACACACAGGCCATCCAATAAGTTTCAACTTATTGATTTAACTGATGATTGGCACCAGTTTTTACTTGCGATTATAGGTACTATAAAGCAAGTTTTGGATTCGTGCAAAAAAATTTTTGAGATATCAGTCAAACATGATTTTACGATGATAGAGAACACCAAAAAAGTGGGTGGCACAATTCTGTCTGTCTGTCTGTCTGTCTGTTCGTTTACAGCCTAAGCGGCTTGATCGATTTTCTTCAAACTTGGTTCATAATGGTTTTTGGTGATTTTGCCCACACGTTTTTTTCATATTTTTTTTAGAACCAAAAATAACGGTACCTGCCATAAATTTTTTTTTGTCAATTTTACATAATCGCTTTTTTCTCAAAAACAGCTCGACAACTTTTCTTTAAAAAAAATCAGTAAATTTATTTAAGTAAAGGCTTCCTTTGGGTGGAAAACCATTTTTCAAAAATGGTTATTAATGGTACCTCCCAAAGAACCATTTTTTTTAATTTTTGATTTCCTTCAAAACGGTACAACCGATTTTAATTATTTTTTTTATACGGAAAATTCCAAAAAATATAAATAGTTTTGTGTACAAAAATTTTTGAAAAATTATTTTTTGGATTTTTAAAAAATGTTTCAAAATTTTTTTTTGAAAATTCGATATCTCAAAAACGGGTTGACAATTTTTTTTCAAATTTTGTTTTTATATGCACATAGATATATACTTTAGATTTGCATACCAAGATTTGTTCTTTAAAATGTTTTAAGAATTTTATATATAAAAAAATAATTTTTTTAAAAACCGCTCCAACGATTTTAAATTTTTTTTTCCCATACAATCATATTCAATCAAGAATTAAGATGGCATTCTTTTTTTCCACATCAAACTGTCAAAAGAGTTGTTTTATCCAATTTAAAAGTCGTATTTCATGCTTCTCTACATTTTTCTCTCATAATTTCTATGTTTTTACGTACAATTTTCTTAAGCCCACAGTGTCTTGAACATAAGAGCAAGTACGTGCGACCCAGTCGTGCATTTTATTTTTTAGTACTCATTAAGGACGAAATGTTTCGTAATTAAGAGTTTAAATTGTCATTTATTGTTTGACGGCGCAAGAAAGAAAAACAGAGAATACTGGTGCCCTTTGCACACGTTTTTTGTTTATTTTAGGCGAAGAGAAGTTCAAGTGAAACTCATAATAGCTTTTAAGATTCCGGGGGAACAAAACATTTTTGGGCGAAATATTTTCCGTGTGAGACTCATATGATAGTTTATCAGCGCTTCCATGACCTTGGAAAGAAGGGACATAAGTGCAATTGGACGATAATTAGTGGATGAAGAAGATTCGCCATTTTTAGGGACAGGCTGGACAAATTCTGTTTTCCATCCACTCGGGAAGAGATCTGTAGAGTAGGACAGATGGAAAAGCTTTGCCAGCGTAGAAGAACACCTCTTCAGAACAATAGGACTGATACTATCCGGGCCAGCGGATTTGTGTATATCAAGATCTTTAAGGAGTCTTGCAACTACACGAGTGCGAAAGAAGAATCATCCCATGAAATCGTTAACGCTCTCAAGTACAGGAGGAGTCATAACACTCTCCGGCAGTGTCGAATTAACAGCGAACTGTGCTGCAAGCAAATTGGCTTTATCTAGTGAGCTGACGTAGGGAGTGTTATTGAAGACGAGCGTTGGAACCAAAGATGAAATAGTATTACGAATGTTGTTAACAAATGACCAAACATTTTTACTAGCATTGGGACATTGTAGTATTTTTTGCTGCAGTTTTTGGTCATGCAAATATTTGTTTCTTTGAATATGGACGTTACAGGTCTTCCTAGCTTGTTTGAACTTATTCCGGTTTTTCTCAGAAGGGTGGGCTTTATAACAACGGAAACTTACATCTCTAACCCTGATAACCTCCTTACAGCTCGAATCAAACCATGAATTTTCTTTCGGTCTGGTAGACCGAATAAAATTTCTCATACCGAGGAAGCATAGTGACCAATTAAAGTTTCTGAAGAAATCATTGAGACCGTCCCAGTTGGCTTTCTCGTATTGCCAAACGGTTCTCTTTGGCCTTTGTTCTTTAACTGGATTTTGTTGGCACGAGAAATTTGCAGGTATGGTTCCTGTAACCTTCAAATTGCAAGTTGAAAAAGGCACTATGAAGATTTTAAATTAAAGGGTTTTACACATACATAGATCAATATTTTTTTCAGCTTCAAAGATTTTCATCTTATATTATCTATATATACAATATTAAAACCTAAACAAAGAATACCCAAAAACTACCTTGTCCCATGGTTTTCATTGACCTTTTGGATGTTATAAAATATATTACGACAGAAAAATTATATAAACTGTTTTCTTCAGAGAATATTTTGGGAACTAAATTAAAAAATAAATAGGGAATTTACAAAAGATATAACAGGTCCAAAGCTCTGACATAATACTGAGTTCAAGGTTACACACGTAGTCCCGCACAGTATACCTTTGTATCTTTTTTTTCTTCTAGATGAACTTGCAATCTGAAATCCAATTTCATTTTTTTTTTGTATTTCTTCTATTTTTCCTCTAGTTATGTACGTAGATAAATATTGTAAATTCATTTATACCTTAAAGATATGTATACATTATGCAAGTGAAATAAATCTGGTGCCAACTTTAGAATCTATACTACCAGAAATGAATACAAACGTGTAAATTTTATATACAAAATACAAACACTCTCAAACTACATATAACAAAATAGACAATATTTTTTGCATTTTCAAAATTACACATTTGTCACTTTTCGTGTATATAAAATGCAACCAAAAGACAAAGAGGATTATAAATCTAATTACGATTGATATAATATCATCAACTTAACAAAATAGAAATCCAAATAAAACTCCCATGGGATTCAAATGATATAATTGGCGGTCATTTTGGGACGACCGGCGACGACAGTGTAGCTGATGGACATAAGCAAATTGCATCCGCAGTGCGATAGCAATTGAAATGAAACACAGTTCAAGATGGCTTAAGGAAAAGGTGACAAAATTTAGAATAAAACTATAAGAATCTCCCAAAATAAACTGCAAGATTTAAGTCGAAATAGTGCCAAAAGTACAACGCCAATTTGATTGCTAGCCAATTATTTACGGCGTTATTTATAGACCGTACCACTATTCTATGGTACAAATAGAAAGTTTAAAGTAGGTGCAATAAGAAGGGGAGAAAGTAGAAGAAAGAGGAAAATATATAGAAAAAAGAAAGAAACAAATATTGCACAAGCTTTCTGTATACCATCATTATCACAATCATTATCAGCCAACATTGAGTTATCTTCATTCGAAAAAACCAATCTCTTAGATACGTTAATTTAGATGGCTCAAATGTGTGTATATTTGGTTGAAGCAATTAAGTGCATCTCTAATTACTTAAGCTGTTTTAACATAAAATCATCAAGAAACAAAAAGCAAAATCAAAACGTAGCAAATACATTCAAAAGTAAAGTGCATCTATAATGATGTGCCAATTAATTAAGATTCCTACTATTAAGTGCAGAATCTTGTGATCAATGCCTAAGAGTCTGCCAGAATCGGTTTGACCGAGTTTTCGTTTTTATTTTACAGCTTTTTTTTGTTGCTTAATTTCTCTCCTTTATTGCATTTTACTGTTTAACATGCAATCAGAAACATTTAATATGATCTGATAAGCATTTAAGTTAATCATTATTTTGCCTTTCGAATCAGAGTAAGTAATCTCTGTCGAATGAGAGCTTTAGGAGGCCAAACAATTTGAGGTGTTAAACTATTATAGAAACTTTTGGTGAAGTTTTGACTCATTTAATTGTAACTGGCCAAAAGAAAACTTTTTTTTATTTCAATGGTCTTAGTCAAAGAACTAATAGCTTTTGAGTTGAATGCAATTTAAGCATTTTGAAAAAATACAGGTTGTCACCTGACACTATTCAGTGGCAGATTTAAAAGATTGATTGAACGTGATAGGGCGCCCTTAAAAGAAAAATTGCTGGGAAATTTTTATTAAGAATGAAATAGTGGAGCGGAGAGCACCACGATTTTGCCATCGCGACAATGACGCACAGTGGACCGTTTGTTGAACTACGGTGACAAAAATAATTTACCACGCCAATTCTTGATACAAATTAATGAAATTTGGTATAATTTATAACTAGGGAATGGAGTTCAGTGGTACTGCCTATTTTTTTCTACTTCAAACAGGGGCTTCACAAATTAGGTCAAAACATATGGTACCTGATTTCAAAGTTAAGAAAAAAGGATTGTAGAAGTCATGAACTGAGTCAAGTTTATGTTTGAAATTTCCTAAAATATGTGCTTAAATGTATATTTTCACATAAAATGACTCCACTATACTGATTTTTACAAAATTTAAAGAAGATAGTCCAAAATGTTCAGAAATGTTCCCAAGGGATTAGAACTAATTCTAATGCTTATTTTTTATTTTTTTTTGTCTTAATGGAGATTATTTTTAGACCTAATCTGACCGAATCAGAGAGAGATTTGAAAATTTTGATGGGTTGAAGTCGCTAATCAAATTTTAGGTCAACTAGGTAGGTACTCAAAAACTCGACAAAATAAAAAAAAATCTAAATTAAATTAAATTGATAGTCTAAATCTGAAATCAAGCTAAGAATTCTGATAGTTGACAGTTAGAAAAACTGTTAAAATAACATTATTTTGAAGCAATTAAAATGCATATCGTTGGCTTGGAGTGAAAAGCAGCTAACTCATATTTAGCATTTTTTTTTAAATTATTTAAAAAAATGTGTTTGCATTACATATTTGAATAAAACCAAAATTACATTTACTATTTTTCTACACTCAGTGAAATTGAAAAGATTTGATACTTTAAGCCGACGATATTCTTATATTTTAGAAACAGTGATAATTTAACAGTTTCTTCAACTGTCAACTATCAGAATTCTTTGCCTGATGTCAGATTTAATTAATGCAACCAAAAAAAAAATAACAATATTATTAAAACTTTTACCAAAGATTATTTTTGATTTATTTGAGTTCTTGAGTATTTGAGCTAAAATTTTATTCGCAACTTCCAGACGTCAAAATTTTAAAACTTCTCTCAGATTCAGTCAGACTAGGACAAAAAAATAATCGTTATTACAGCAAATTTTTACAAAGCAGGTCAGAATGATTTTTTTTTTTTTAATTAAGGATTTCAAAATTTTGACCTACCCTGTTCTTGAAATGCAAAAATACTAAAAATTTTAAGCCTTACTGCAAGTTCCTAGTATGGTTGGTTCCTGAGATACATGATGTGACTTTGCTAACTTTATATTGAAGTCAATTTTGAGAAATTTTAAAATTGAAGTCAATTTTGTGAAATTTTTCAAATTAAGAACTTCAAATTTTGACCCGTTGAAATGCAAACAAAATTGCAAATTTGAAGCCTTACCGCAAGTTCCTAGTATGCTTGGTTCCTGAGGTACACAATGTTTTCTAACTTTATATTGAAATCAATTTTGAAAAATTTTGAAATTGAAGTCAATTTTGTGAATTTTTTCAAATTAAGAACTTCAAATTTTGACCCGCTGAAATGCCAACAAAATTGCAAATATGAAGTATGCATGTTTATAGTTCCTGATATAGAAAATGTGACTTGCTAACTTCACAGTGAAGTAAACCTTCCGTTTACAGTTCAATATCACTTCCATGGTCAAGCTCAAGATTCGAAAATCGAATTCCTGTGTTAGTAAATCATTGTCATGCCGAAGGTCTAGTTTCGATTCTCAGACGCTGTCACCTACAAACAGAAATGTTTTTTTCCGAGGTACTGCCTCTTGCGAGGAACTGACAAATCCTCCAAGAGTGTACTTGTCGTGAATAAGTGTTTCTCATCTAGCCATTCGGACGCGGCAAAACAATTTTAGGTCCCCTCCATTCCTGCCAGCAGTACGCACCCAGGAATGGTTGAGAGTTGAAAGTCACTAGGCCCTGGTTCTCCACAACCTGTTGTGCCACCAAATTTATTTTAATTTATCTATTTATTATAAATCACCCCCATTACAGAATCCGACGAATGAGCCGCGGAGCGAGTAAGACTCAATTTTGACATTTAACTCTTCATAAAAATGTCAGAATTGAGTCTGATTAACTCCGCAGCTCATTATCGTCTGATTCCGTAATCGTGGTGAATATCTTCAAAAAAACCGGAAATGTATCCGCGATCAGAAGGGGTATGTGGGCCCTATCTATCTATTCCAGAAAATAACGAGATTTAAAGCATTGTTTAAATGCCATGATGACCACCATGATTCAAGATTTTCTTTTGCCTGGATTAGAACAAATGGAGCTGAAAGATGTCTGTTTTTAGAAGGACATGGCATATACAGCTGGAGTTTGCATATGGACATATGCGTGAGAGAATCCCTGAAGCAATTTTAACTGCTCGGTGTTGTCTTCTGATTTGGCTTCTACAATTATTTCCTATGGGGATACCTAAAAGTAGCCATCAAATACAACATTCGAGCCCACATCCTTGAAATTTCTGCTTGAAAGAATTCATAAAAACTTAAACAATATTTGAAGTGTGAAGGCTGCCATTATGTGCCGATACATTTGCTAAAAACTGTATAAACTTTCATCCCATGTAAATAAACTAGAAAAAAAAATATATTTTTTGAACAGTATACATTTTATTGATTTTTTAAATCTATGCACCTCTCTCATCTTACCCATTTGGACTTGTCAAAAGCTTGAAGGACCTCTCCATACCTGCCACCATCATGCACAGAGGTTGAGTGTTTTAGGCCCTGATTCTGCACAAGCTGTTGGGCAACCAAACTAATTTATGAATTCTATTTGACACTCATAAACCGTATGGGTGAGGCAGGCATACGCCACATAGGCGTTTTTGTGTACATCTTCCTTTTGATGCTTATACATACAGCAAAATTCAGCTTTATTCATGTAAAACGATTTTGGTAACCTCGGATCCAATAGTCTTAAAGTTTCTTAAGAAACATCAAAAATAAACTATTTACACTGAAATCAAGCCTTTCCTCAAATTTTTTCGAGGTCAAAGTCTTAAATGACTGCCCCGAAATCAATTTTAAATGTTTATTGTAAATTTTTGGGCCAGTTTCTTAATTTTTTTCTTTTTAAATATTTGTTTTTTTTTCAGAACTTTGTCTTTTCACACTTACAGTCAGAGAAAAACGTCAGATAAATAATTAACCTCGGCCTTGTTAAATTAACAAGGTGCATAATCCCATATAAATTTAGAGACATTTCAGAAACTTACCTGATTCTAATAACCCTATACTCAGTGTAAAATCAGCTGGTGGCCTTGATTGTAGAAAATGTCCTGTTATTGTAACACTAAATGTTTGTAAATATAAAACTTTGACAAGCATAAAGTGTTAATTTTAACCAAGGTCGTGTTTTTCAACAGTCAGTGTTGAAAAACACACACACAGGACATCCAAACAAAGTGAGTTTCAAATAATTGATATTAGCAGCATTAGAGACGGAACCTCGACGTATGGATTCAAGACATATATACAGGATACAGGGTTGATTCAACATTGAATCATGTTAAATTAACTAGATTTTCGTGTTAAATTTACAGGACATTGAACATTGAGTAATGTTAAGTTAACCAGATTTTCAGGTAAAATTAACTAGATTCTCCTGTAAAATTAACAATTCATTTATTTTAAGGCAGTGTTAAATTATCCGAATGGCTATACAGTTTACCTGATCTACTATGTTGAAAAATAGCAACCTGCAAATCAGGTATAATTAACCAGAAATTAGTTAATTATTCCTGCTTTTTTTCTCTGTGTATTTTTCTTAGACCTTAGTCTTAGGAGGGGGAATTTTCCAAAAAATACTTAAAATAAAAAAAATATATTCAAAAGCAGTACAAATATTATTTAAAAGCTCTTTTTAAAGCTAGAAGTCCATTCTTATGTTTTGTATTCAAATTAAGCCTCTTCAATGAATATTTTCGGAAATAAAACATTTTCCTGATAACTTTGTGAACAAATAGGAAAAAAAAATTAAAAGATTTTTTTTTACAAAATAATGTATTTGTAGCTAAGTTCTTATTTGACTTTAAGTTTTAATGCTATTACTAATTTGTATTCAAATGCTGAAAACAATATTTGTGTCCTAGCTTATGAGAAAATTAAAAAATAATGGCCCAAATTTTAAAAAGCCTTTTGTTAAGAGCTAATCATGATACTAATTAACAACCTTTTAAATATTTATTAATTTACAAGTTCTTCAAAATTTGTAAACCTAACTAGTACCTATCATACTAATTCCATTTTATTTAAGAAATGTTAATCCGATCTCTTCTAAACAGTGAAAGTTCGTATACAAAAACAAAAGAAACAAACCTTTTTTAGCTATTACGAATGTCAATGTGACAGTCCCACAATTTTTCTTTAAATTTACTAGACGAATGTTCACCTGAAATTAATTCATTAATTGGCTATAGTGCCTGGTATAAATATCAAACTGAATTAATTCGCTAGAATTCTTGCATTTAATTTATGCAATCTATTTCAATTCAACTCTGAAAATGACAGATGTCATACATTTAGCACTATACTTAAATATTAAAATAACCATTTGGTGTTTTTAACTCTAGTTTAAAATTATCAAAATACTCTTTGTAACTTAGTATCATGTTAAGATTGCTTAGGCATCGTACTAAATCGTTTAAGATTTTGGGTCAATATAGTAAAAAAAAATCAAGATTTTGAGTTCGAAAACTGGATTTGTCAAAACCGTATTATAAATTAACTCGTGGTTTTCAAAAGAGCTATTTAATAATTAAACATTATTTTAAATAATATTGTAAGTGTTGCCGTTGTTTTCATTTTTTCCATTTAAAGTATTTTTTTTTGTTTGGATAGTTGCCCCTTCTGCATAAATGGAGGTAAACAGCCCCCCATCCTGGAAGATTTTTTCTTTTCTGGTTCTAATCTATACGATCTGATATTTTTGTTGGTGTTTTAGGAGTTACCCTCTACCAAATATTAGTAACTCAATGTGGACAGAGGGAGACGAAGGGGGTCAAATAAATATCTGCAAAAAATTAGGAAAATTCCGTTTTTTTTTATTTAGAGCCATTTCATATCCACCTAACTTGGAATTTCAAAAGCCCCAATGTAAGGACTACCCTATTGCATACATTTCTTTTAAATCAGCTAAATGAACTGGTAAAGTCAATTTTTCCTTAACAAAACGGATACCAAGAAAAATAAACGTTCCAATTGTAACATTTCTCCGAAGTAAATTTTTCTAAAGGGATACAATGATAGGGCCCAATATATGAACACGTCCAAGTTACTGGCCCAAATGTAATGTAGCGTAATCTCTTGTGACATAATCCTATTCTTGGTGAAATGGTAAAATAAACTGACCACAAATCTATCTATCACCTGTCAAACTTACTATGTCGCTTAGAACAGTATTTATAAATTTAAAAACCAATCTTCGATAAAAAATCACCTTTATGATTATTTTTTTTTACTACCACAGGTAGAATGTATGGTAATGGTATGTGGATGTCAAAAGCAGATAAATGGAAAATTGCTATCACCCGATTCCAACAAAAGTATATATCATAAGACTTAAATTTATAATTTAGAAATTATTTATGAATGTCACTATTTTAGGTAAATAAATATAGAAATAATGAAAAAATGTATGTGCTTCCTTCATATAAATGGCAGCACTGCATCATTATAAATTAATCATGAACATTTTTAGATTATGTAAATTTCATGTTTGAAAATTAACAACAACAAAAATAAAATAAAAATGAATAAATATAAATTTAATTTTTAATCGCAGAATAAATTTTTAACTGTGTTAAACAAATTTTCTGATAATCATAATAAATATAATAAAATATTTAATATCCTTTGTCCAAATGATTTAGCTCAAAGGTTCTTTTTTTTGCATTTTGCTTTTTACTTTTTTCGCAGCTGAAGCTAAAAACAGAATAAAGCAATAATTTTAATTTAATTGAAATAATTTCATTTTTGCATATAATTTATAATTAAAATAAACTAATCTAGATGATTGATTTCTTTTGCAATTATACATTTATGTACTTCTTCGTTTTTTTTCTTTCTCAACTGCAATAATGTTTTAGCTAAAGCAATATTTAAAATAATGTATAAAGAAAGATAAATATAAACATGTATGTTGTATAAGTATATGTATTGTAAGTATGTATATGACTTACCCGTGCACAAAAAGCTTTCTTTAGCTATTTTGTTTTTGTTTTTTTTTTTAGTTCTGCTCACCTTTTCAAAACTAGCAGCTTTCAGATGGCCTTGAAGAATTGTATGCAACTGCAACTGAGATACCACCAGCTGTGTTCACTAGAGAAAATAGCAAAGTGACCACAGGGTGTATCCCGGTAATAGATGCATTGATTTTGTGTTGAGTTTATTTCTGCCTTGGTTTCTTTTTTTTTTTTGTTTTATTTTTGTAATAAAAACTTAATTGGTTGTGTTCTTTGATTGTAGCTTTATGCAGCTTTTTATTCTGTTCTTAGTGGAGAACTTTACCAAAATTTCAAATTTACAGTAATGTTTGATAATTTGTTTTCACTTTGTTTTTAAAAATTAAAAATTGTTGAAAATTAATAAAAATTATAAAAAAATGAATTAAAACAAGATTATAAAAAAGTAATTATTATTTTTGGTTCTATTGAAAGGTATACATATATGGTTTAGTTTTTGACTAATAAAATATTGATTTGTTTGTTTTTGGAAAATAATTCTTTTATTGACGTAACTTGATAAAGGGAAAATATTCTTTTAAATAAAAGACAAACAAAGCTCTAAGTTAAGACTATAGATAAGTTGAAAAAATGATATGAGTCAAATGACTAACTATTGAGTCGATACACATTTGTACTTAAAAAAAACTAACTTTTTTGTCGAAAATTCAATGTTTGTTTAGTACAGTCGTACTAGATAATTAAAGTAGCAAACAAATTCCAGAAAGCTTAGGAAAGAAACTGTGAGGAGTCCTCATCGATTTGAGTGCCTCTAACAATTTTTTGAGAGGACAACGTACGCAAAATACAACGTTTTTGTCAAAATTCTACAAGTGTAAGCGTTTGGTATAATATCCTTTTCTACCTATATCATAAATAAAATATTATAAAATTCAATTCCTCATAAAATCATTTCTTTCACATTAGGCAACTGGTATATTTCGATAACGATTGTTTTTAGGAAAAAAAAATCCTTTGTGTAAAAAGTTTTCTTTCAAATATTATTGTTTTTTTTTTATGTAAAAGCGAAATAAGTTTTATCGAAATCGGAGGAGCTGGTTTTGAGATACAAAATATTTTCCTTAACGGTTTTTTATCTTTTGTATAAATAAATATTTTAGAGTGTTTAAAAACTCTTAAGTGAGTGAATGAATTGGGTGGCGCAAAAGTTCGTAGAGAATCAGGGCCTAGTGACTTACAACGACCATTCCTTTGTGCGTGTTTTTGGCAGGAATGGAGGGGACCTACAGTACTTTGCTGAGTCCTTGAGAAGCACTTTTTCATGACAAGTATTACTTACTCTTGGAGGATTTGTGAGTTCCTCCCAAGAGGCAGTACCTCGGATAAAACATTTCTGTTCTTAGGTGGCACGGCTGGGAATCGAACCCGCACCTTCCGCATGACAGTCCTACGCACTAACCATCATGCCACGAGGTACTACAAAAAAAAACTCTTAAGTACTGGATTAAAAAAAATAATCAACTATGTCGTTTTCGAAATATTTGATTTCCCAAAAAAAAAAAACACATTTTATTTTAAGTTAGAAGCATCTGTAAGATTATTCATACCGTTTTGAAGAAAATCAAAAGTAAGAAAATAGTTCTATTTTCTGAAAATGGTTTCCCACCCAAAGGTTACCTTTAACTAAAAGGAATTTATTGAATTTTTTCCTAAGAAAAGTTTTGGGGCCATTTTTGAGAATAATACGATTAAGTTAAATTTCTAAAAAATTATTTGGCAGGTACGGTTATTTTTGGTAAAAAAAACTGAAAACAACATGTGGGAGGAATGGATAAGAAAATTTTTTACCAAATTTAAAGAAAATCAATTTAGCCGTTTAGTCTGTTGTTCAACGAACAGACACAGAGAATTGTAAGATTAAATTTGTATATGTCTTCTCTGTCATCGTAATAACAACAAGTTTGATAAAAATCTCGGGATCGATTTTTTACAGCAGTGCATAACTAGTCACATAGTACCTATGTACATTATATCGCAAGTAAAAATAATCAACATTTTTTTGAAATATCGAATTTTCATAAAAAAAAATTTAAATCCAAAAATTCCATTTTTTTAAAATTTTGGTACCAACGCAATATTATTTGAACTTATTTGAGATATGTCTACAAAAAAATAAATAAATTTAAACCCAGAAAGCCGATAGTGAAAAAACTTGAAAAACCAAAAAAGAACTTGAAAATATTTGGAAGTAGATCGCACTAATTTTAGCACACCGATAAAATTTTATTTAAATATTGTAGGAGCCATTTTTTTGTATAAATAATGGTTTTTTAACATTTGTATGGAGGTACCGTTAGTAAAATATTTTCTTAAAATATTCTAAAGAGTGTTAGAAACCCTTTAAGGTACCGGGTTAAAAAGAAAATCGAAATATCGCAAATAATTAGTGTTCAAAAAATAATTTTAAAGTGCATATTTTTAAAAATCCAAAATATATTATTTTATAAAAATTGTATCTTATTTAATCAACAAAAATTATTATTTGGGAGGAACCTACCATTAATAACTATGTTTTGGAAAATTGTTTTCTACCCAAAGGTAGATTTCACTTAAAGGAATTAAATTTTTTTAAATAAAATTTGTGGAGCTGTTTTCTAGATAAATATTATGTAAAATTGCTTAACAAAATTGTATCCTGTTATTTTTGGATGGAAAAAAATTAATGACCAAAAATCGCTATGTATCCAAAGTTAGAAGAAAATCGATTCAACCGTTTACGCTGTAGCTCAACGGACAGACAATCAGTACCCAAGGGCTGAAACAGGAAATTCTAAAAAAAATTCGGTCGTTGAACAAATTTTTGGCTGAGAGTTTTTCAGACGAAACCATCGAACAGGAGCTTGTGCATTCGAAAATAAGGATTTTTGGGTATCGTACATCTCGAGTTCTGGTATAGTTCAAAAACCTTATTTGTGTAAATGAATTTATTGGACGTTTCTTTTGAGAAACACTTTAATCCAAAACCTTCCCATACCACCCATGAGTCATGACAATGTACACCCAGAAAACCTGGATTAGTGTCTTGCTCAGAATTTTAGCTCTTAACAGAGTGCCAAACATTTTATTTAATCGTTTCTGGATTGATCGCCTATACTTCTATAAAATGATATCAAGCTGAAAAATTATGTGAAGTGCTTCTTCAAAAAGTAACGAGAAAATTTTTGAAATTCTCAAGCTGCACCGGAAGGATTGAGTCAAAACTTTTATCATAATGGCTTGATTTGAGGGAGTTACAATTTCCACTGAAAATAACTTTCAAAGAATGAATCTGACTCAAACGACTAGAGGAGAGCTGGCCAAATGTCACCAATCGAACTGTCACCCTTTCCGCTATAATCACATATTTGTCAAATCAGGTATGTGACAAATTTCGAAAAAAATTCAACGACACTGCCAGCTTATCCTTCTTTTTCACAATTCAGTATGCGAAATAATAGACGGGGGATTTCACTACGCAGGGTGACATGACAATGCGCAAATTACGTGAAGTTAATTTTCAGAAACTGCAAATTGAACCAAGCCAAAGTGTGCGATGGCTTCCCAGAACACTAATTTTCATTCAAAAATAAAAGGCGCTCAGGGGGTCAATTCTCGATCTGTGAAACTGTGAAATGAAAACAAAGTTATCATTTCAGTTTTCACAGAGTTTTATCATTTTATCACTTCACAAACACGCGCAAGGCGATTCCCGAACTCGTTATGAAAAACAGCTGTCAAAATGAGTACTAAAAAGTACTAACATGACAAATGCTACCTTTTGCTCATAGAAAAAGATGGTTGTGATGTCATAGAATGACCAAGATGGCGACTTGGGTGTATCAAATGAGCACAATTTGTTTCTGTTTATCTTTTTTCTTTTCACAGAATGAATTGATTGTGATAAACGAATTATCATATGAAAAAATTTTGGCATTTGTTTTCATTTTTTCACATTTCGAGAATCGCATTTGGCGTGAAGGCGTTATCACTTCACAGTTTCACAGATCGAGAATTGACCCCCTGTTCACTATAAACGTTGACGCGGAGTTGAAAAGAACAAAAATGAATCATTTTGTACGATGACTATCACACGACATTGGCTGTAGTGTTATAGAACAATTCAATGTGAATGGATTAAAAAACTTCTAAGAAATCTGAAATTTTCGCAGTTTTTTACTGTTCAGGAGAAAGGTGATTTTAGGAAATTTAAATCTAAACACACCTTTTCTGTCAAAATATAGTTCGTCTTCCATCTGTCAAGCCATCAACTGTCAAATTAGATTGAAGGATGGCTTCGATGTCTATGGATAAAAAAAAATCTAATGTCGTTTTTGATTGAACGTTCGGAGTACTTACTCCTTTTCCACTCCATTTTAACTCCTACTACTCCAAAAGCCTTCGATTGGCTGTTCCGAGTAATGTTTTGGAGTCTTTTTCTGTTCCCGATTTCAAGATGGAGTAGATTTGGAACAGTACCTCGTGGCATGATGTTCGATTCCCAGCCGTGCCACCTAAAAACAGAAATGTTTTATCCGAGGTACTGCCTCTTGCGAGGAACTGACAAATCCTTCAAGAGTATACTTGTCATGAATAAGTGCTTCTCATCTATCCGTTCGGACTCGGCAAAAAACTGTAGGTCCCCTCCATTTCTGCCAACAACACGCACACAGGAATGGTTGAGAGTTGTAAGTCACTAGGCCCTGGTTCTCCACGAGCTGTTGCGCCATTTTTATTTATTTATTTGGAACACACGCATACATATACAGTTTTTCGTCGCACTACTTGTCATAAGTAATGAATTCTTGAAGCCATTTTATAATATGGCGTCATTCAGTAGTTTGCGTGTAAATTTGACAACACGGTGTTTTCATTTTCTATTGGAAAAAGAGTAGAACAGTCAGAAAATCAAATCGAAAATGACATAAGAAATCAGAATTTTTTGAAATATTTCTTACTGCTCCGAAAAAAGTGATTTTAAGGCAATTTGATGACATTTGGACTTCTGCCGTAAAATATAGTTCGTCCCCCTCATATGTCAAGCCATCAACAGTCGATGGATCCGCTGTCAACGTTACATGCCGGCTTCACACGGCATGAGCCTTGCTAGGACTATGAACATGTCTTGAAAAAAACCAATGGAGCCACAAAAATCCATGTCCGAGCGATGTATCCATACAAATCGTTCTGCTGATTGGATTTGAGCATCGTTAATGTCAAGTGGAGCCGGCATGTAAGGATACAGTCAATGCATTGGTGAGTAGTCGTCAAGATGTCCTTCCTGCATTGAAAGGGTGATTACACGGCCAACGAAAATAATCAACGCTTTGACCCTTAAATTCATGACAACAGGAGTGCCATCGTGCCAGCTTTGGGACAGAATTTGACGTCACTTTGAAGTGAGAGAATCCCTTGACCATTTGTGTTCATCAACTAATCGTAGCCTTACAGGCATTATATAAAGCTCAAATTATCTCCGTATTTTTATAATTTTGGTAATAACTGATAGAAAAAATTATATTTTGGTACAAATTAAGTTAACTATATGATTGCAAAAATTCCGTAGGTATTTGAAAAAAAATTAGGGCAGTTAGTTTTCAAAAATTGAGGAAATTTTGGGTTTCGATTTTAATGAGTTTTGTACCGAATTTTAGATGTAGTCATAAAAGGCTACATTTGTACCAAAATTAAAATTTTTCTACCAATTGTTTCCAAAGTTATTAAAATTCAGAGTTTAATTGAACATTTTACGAGGGCTTTCTCATAAAAGCTTCATTCGTCTTCTTTGTAGAGGATTTTTTTTTTAAATTACTTAAAAGAAATTACGGGTGCGCACCAGCTTAAATTACCCGTGTTTTGTTGGAAAATCTATCAATAGTATAGTAGGATTTTACACGAATAACAAAAACAATATCCGCAGTATGAATACTACCGATAAAAGTTAAAGTAGAATCTTACTACGGATGGGTTTTTGACATTTATACGAGTCTCGAATGGATCTTATGTGATTTCATTCTCAAAAGTTGGTACGATTGATATTGCATTTGTATCTCGATGGCTGTGTTCGTTGAGTAGTTGTGCATTTGGAATCATGTATTTTCCATTGGGGAAAAAAATCAATCTGTTACTGTTGATATTATTCAGTTTTGTTAATGAAAATGGACTAACTGGGCTTATTTTGCAAGAGAAAACAATAGAACAGATAATTAGGTTTTGCTATGTGTCCACTAAAGGTTTATCTCAGTTTAGATTAAATAAATCTTTTTGGTGTTTCCACCGCACAAGAAGATTTAAAAATGATTAAGTTTCACAGCACTTTCTAAAATGCAAATGGTGTTTCTATGTTTATTATGAAGTGCAAGTGAGATAGTTTGATTCGTGTTAAACAATGAAGAACTGAATAGTTCAGCACCATATAAGAATATGCTACCTACTCCATGTGCAATTTTTTGTTTTTTAATTTGATTACAACAAAACTATATTTTTTGTACACAAACATGCAAATAAACAGACCATAATGCATTATCTGTGAAACCAACTCCTCCACACAGGTTTTTCTTCACAAATTTTGACTCGACTCCGATCCCCGACCGGAATCGAGTCGAATCAAGCTCATTTCAACTCGATTCAGGTATGCAAAGAATTGAGGCGAGCTTCAAGCTCGCTTCAACACCACATGTTAATGTAGTAGTCTACGAACAAACCCCCTTCTTGAAGTTTTTATTTTATGTCAAATTGTTTGGTTAAAACTTTGAAATCGACCGCCAGATTTCCAAATGTTTTCTTACCATATCTTCTTGAAAATTGTCCATTTTATTAGTTTTAGTTAGTTTTTTTTGCTGAAGTTAATTTTAACTTTTGATTTTCACAATACTTTCTTCTATTTGTGCTTTTTTTTTATTATTATTCTGACAGGTCTTCTTTCAGTTGTACCAATTTTTAAATACAAAAATCTGGCTACTGCCGATGCGTTTTCTTGGGAATTTTCTACTATACTATTTATAGAATGCCAAAAAAACACGGGTATTAAACAGTGAGTTTTTTAAGGACCACACTAATTTGCATACACATTAAGGTGAGTCAAATTTAAGGCACTTCCTTTGGGTATCTTGATACCATGAAAAGTAGGTAGCTTGGAATTCTAAAACATTGCTCTCAAATATTGAGATCAAATTTTTTACCTTAAGAGGTCCCTCATCGCCATTTTGTTTTTTTTTTCATACAAATTGTACATGTATCATTGTATATCCACTCTATAGTATTCTCATGAAACACGATTTTGTAGGTTGACATTTGGTCGATAGGTTCGCTGTGCTCGCCTTACCGAGATCCCTTAACAAAAATTAGAATTGCATTTGGACGCATAGATGGCCACGAGCTTTTTTTCTTCATGAGAATACTATAGAATTTATATACAATGCTTGTATGAAAAAGTATGAGAAATTTTGGAATTTTATAGCTATCTAACCGTTGAACCTGGAAGAATTTTGTTGACATATTCGAATACAAAATTGAATATTCTAAACAAAAGTTCATAGCCAATTATACCGTTAAAATTATTGAGATATCACTACCTTTAACGTTAACTAAACCGAACCTTTTAACTTTGTTTTATAATTGTCTTAAGGGCTAGTTTTTCAATGGTAGATCATCCTACTTTCAGGGTTAAACCAGAAACGTATCTGTCAATCAATTGAAATTCTAAGTTACCTAATTAAGTACCATTTAGATTTTGATAGTGAAAATTATTGTCGGTGCAATTCCGCTGTGGCACCATCTCTATTTCGATGCGTAAAAGGCGTACAAGTGTGATATCCATAGTATCGCACATCGATTACAGTGGCCACCTAGAAAAACAATCTAGTTTTTATGGGGCACTAGAAAGTTTTACATTGACCTTATCATGGCTCTAGCAAGGGTAACTATAGATTTTCTTTAGGCTCTTGGGCCTCACCAGTTAAGCAATCTTTTGCTTCGAGAGACAAAAAAAAAAGAAAACAAAAGTTGTCTTCATTGGATTCGATCTTCTGATAACCAATTCAATACGCTTACTACTGAGCTATTTCACAATAGAGTTGCGTAGTGTTGAAAATGAAAAACTATATATGTACCTACATACTTAAATTATTTATCTTACTATTGTATGATGGATATAAAATATTTTGGTTTTTGTCACATATGGGGTAGCGCAATAGATCCACGGAGTTCCGAGTGAGTTGATGCGACTTACTGTATCATCACACCTTTTAACCTAACAATATATGGGGTATTTGTGATGGCTTAACAAGAATTATCCGACAAGCTTTTACTAGCGAGGGCCTCACGAGTATTTGACAAGTTTTCCTTGTCTAGATTTCCCCTACCAAAGCCTTTCCAGTGCCATGTCCCACAGGTTCTTACTATAGCGAGGGCCTCACGAGTATTTGACAAGTTTTCCTTGTATAAATTTCCCCTACCAAAGCCTTTCCAGTGCCTTGATTAAACTTGACAAAAATTTGCCATTTTTCCAGGTGGGTAGATTTTTGACAACTGAAAGATGAAGTTAATCCTCAACTTAAAAACTGTTCCAGAGTTAATTTATTTTTAGGATTAGCTTACACTGATTTAACTCAGAGCTAACCCTGAAGTGAAAAACTTGCCCTAAGTACCTACATTTATATTTAAATCGGTTTACTGTTCACAAACTAAGTCAGTATTCAACAACAAATTATTAAAGTACAAAACAAATGTAACAAAATAGTAGGTACATACAAGCTTAAAATAAATTAAAATAAATAAATACAAAATACTTACGAACATACATTACTAAGGTAAGCTGGGATATTAAAAAAGTTCATCAACAGATGATTTGGATAGTATCTATACATACTTAGTTACTTATATATGTATGCAGGAATCTTTACACGTTTATCAAGAACTTAAAAGCACTTAAAATTGCTTGCGGCATATTTCTTAGAATTATTATTATTTTTCTTTTGTAGATAGGTACCTACATCCAAATCTATAAATGTGTGTAAATATGTCTGTATAAGTTAAAAGCATTTAAGAGCAAAGTAAAGTTCAAAGTAAAAAATATTTATGTAGAATGTATGTACCTACCCTATGTCAATAACAATTATAGAAATCCCAATAATTTACTATTAAAATGTTAAAAAAACTAATAAATTTACCATAGGTAGGTATTCAATAGAACCAAAAATAACATATGTTTGTGTTAAGTGTATACAATATTTAATTACAAATTCATAGAGAAAAAAAAGAAAACTTACCAAAGTTTAAAAAGGTATACAAAACAATTAAATATACATATAAAAGATACAACAAAAAAAAAAACACTTCTTGATTTTTTTTTTAATATTTTTTTTTTTTTTTATTGAAATCTCAGCACTTTTTGCACTCGTTCGTTCGTTCGTTCTTCAGACACTTTCATCCGGAAGTAAAAATAGACACTTGTGCAGACATAAAAGTGCAATTCAAACTTGCGATAATGATAGAGGCAAAGAGAGAGAGGCAGAAACGCAATGCGAGGCAGCTTTGTTAAAATGTGTAGATACCAATATAAATCAACTTTTCTAGGCAACTTTATGTATGTATAGAGAGGTAGGTAGGTAGATTTTATCCAGAAAAATAGACCTGCCATGTTTTTTTTTTATTTTTTTTTATTTTCTTGCAATTGAATTCCATAACACAGATGAACACTTCTGATGGGAATCTATGAAGTTAGGTATATTTTTTATTTTCCAGACCGACCGACCGACCAAGACCAACCGACAAAAAGATGTTAAGGACAAAGCGGCCAATCAGGCATAGCAAACGAGCCAGTAGATACCAGCAGTTATGATACCAAAACTTTAGAGAGCCGAAAACCACCTACGCAATAGATCTCATTTTTTGGTTAAGGAAAAAAAGTATCTTTTACGTTGTTTTGTGTACAAAATGATGAAAGTACAAGCTGCTCCTAGAATGAAGATAAAAGCAGTTGTTGTTGTTGTTTTTGTTTTTATCAAAAATCAAGATATGACATACATTTTGGCCAGAGTATATAGAAGCTTTGAGAGCTTTTTGGAGCTTGTTGGGTACACACATTCGAGTGTGGGTGTTGTTATGACACACACCGGAAAGAAAAAAGTATATTGGTGGAAAAGAATTTTTACTCTCACTTTACATTATGGCGAGGGTTTCGCTCGGTCTTGTATATGTATTAAACTTTTGATTTTCAAAAGCTTATAAAGTCTGCCATCACATTTGCCTAAATGATGAAAAAAAAGCTATACCTACGTTCTCCACTAAAGAAAACCCACTCAGCTGAGTAGGTATGTATTGTTTTCTCTTTCAAACACACTCTCATAAAGAGAGACACTCACACACACTTACTATAATCTATTTGATTTAACTAAGTATATAATAATCTGAAAGTGAAGCGTTTTATTGATTTTACTTTTGTAGCCTCACTTACCTACCACCATACATTAAGAATGGAATTTTCAAGTTCAAGTTGAACGTTGATGCGCATGACTTCCGCTGATGAAGCACATTCTTTTTATTTCTTCCATTATTTTCCATATATTCGGCTAAAAGCACCAGCAACTGCGCCGCGCCGTTTGTGACACATAATTCATTTTTTTTCTCCTCTTCTTCTTCTTGTTGATCGAAACGAAATGAAAATGAAAATTGAATTTCATTGAGTTTGCTGGAGCATCAGGAATGTTCTCCTTGTATTGGTATCCCTATCTAACAGAAAATTTCAGTATCTGCATCAATCTGAAACAGCAAACTAACTAACCAACCAACCAACCACCCATCCACCCACAACTTCCGCTTGAGCAGAGGGCGCTTTTGAGACACGCGTCATCTTTTGTTTGCTTGCCTTGCACATTGGGTACATGCTGCATCCTTTGACGTGAGTAGCAGCCTTGAGATGTTTAGTTAGGTAGATGTGTTCCGATTGTAGATTTTTTTTTCATTTTTATACTCTCGTATGCTGTGTATACGTTTTGATCTGAAATGAGATAAAATAACATGATTGGCATTATAAATACATAAATAGTTTATTTGCAACAAAGTTGCAAAATAGATTGATATACCTAGGTTTTTTTTGTTTGATATTTGTTATAAAAATAGCTTGGGCATGTGCATCACTATAAATGCAGATGTTGGGGGTTGTTAGATGATTCTTTTTGAGGAAAAATTTCACCTGAGACATTTTGGTTTTACTGTAGATAGGTAGGTAGTTGAAAATAGTTTAGAATTTATATTAATAGGTACCTACACTGGTGAGTGCAATTCATCACAATTTTGATTAGCGATTAACTTTTTTCACACAGTGTGTGTCACGGTAAAATTTACCGCGACAAAACAGTTCTTTTCACATTCCAAACTCGTTATTCCTGTCGCTATTTCCTTTCTTTGTCTATAGGTGTTCCCTTCAATATACTGGGAGAGAGTAGGAAAACAATGGTCCATCAGCAATTAGTACCCTTTCCCAGTATCTTGAAGAAACAAGATAATAGACGTAACTAGCTTTTAAAGTGAAAGAGCAAACCACTAGGTATATTACAAAATAACAGACGGGCGGTCTGTGTTGAAATGTACCCAAAAACTCAAGAGGTGCAAGTGGCAGCTGATCCCCGAACGCCCTTAAAACTGACAGACTGGTGGTCTGTTCAAGTCCATAACAACCCAGACAGACTGGTGGTCTGTTCGAATCCAATTATTACCCAAAGAAAGGCGGTTAACATTTGGTCCCCGTCTATTAGATGTTACTCTTTTTGAGAAGGGCTTAGTGCCTGACATAATTTTAACTTTATTATTGTAAAAGATGAAACGTTATCGTTTACTCCCTTACTCCCCCAAATCTATCAAAGACCCACTGTAGGTTATATTTTATTTTATCGCGAGTGGAACATAATTTTCAATTTATCTTTCCTCATTTTAAGTTACTAGTTATTGGTCTTCTCTTTCTTATCGCTGGAGTAATCTTTATACTTTGGGTTCTCTTTTTATAAATTTGGAGGGAGAAATGATTTTACAATTTCGAAATTGATTTGTTCGATTTTTGGTGCTTTCATCTGGTTTTCTCTTAAAAAGTTAGAAATAGGGGGAAAATGACTGAATGCGTTCATCGTGTTCGTGCGCTCCTGGAAGTGCAAGTGACACCACTGGAAGTGCAAATGAATTCCACGATGACTTGGATATGTTAGGATTTATGTGCTAGTAAGTAGGACCGCTAGATTTCGTCAACGGTGGCACCGTTCAGAAACATAGCTTACAGTTGTTGCTTACAAATGGCGTGATTGAAGTCCGTGGGCTCCGATTGGCTGAAAGCACAGGGTAAGCAAGTTAAAGATGGTTCGAACAGACATTGAAAAACCTGGAAGGACTCTTCTTGACTGAAGAGCAGCGAATAGAGATCATTTAAGAGATAATTAGAGGAAAGTTGTGAAGATCTAAGAAATAATTTTTGGGTGTTGAAGTAGAAAAAGTTGAGTGGAAAAAATTGTCAATTTGAAATTGGAGGTATTTTGGAGAAAGTTGAGGGTGAGCTTAAGGAGGAAAGACGTACAAGGAAGAAAATCTACTGACGAGAAGAAATTGGAAAGATAAATAGAATTTAAAAATATTTGTTAATTTTTTTTATTCAAATTTAACTCGTTAATTTTTTGTCCTTTTTGATGGTTTCTATTGTGCTAGTTTTAAATTCGGTTAGTTTTTGTTCCGTTGGCTTTCTCCTGAAATTGAAGGACTTGCGATCCCTTTAGTAAAATCGTCTTTGGTTCTTTCAGGGCAAAGTGAAAACGTTTTTTTCTTGATCTATTATAACTGTTGTTAGATTCGATTAAAAAGATCTTAAGCCTTCCGTTTGTATGGTTTCACAAGCAAAGTAATTAATATATAATTTTTGAACTCCATTCGAACCTTTCATTTCAATCATCTTTTTATCGTCGGGTTCTGCTTCAGAGGTTTGTGATTTCTTTATACTGTCACCCATTTTTCTTCTTTTCAGTTTTGGGAAAAGAAGTGAGAAAATTAATGAACCGAATAATTCAAAAAAGGTAATCAAATTTGGTATTCGAATATTTTTTACTGAAATCACACTTGCTGAGCAGTCGGAGGTGGTAGCATCAAACGTTCGAATGCCTTCTTTTCTTCTCCGCCAACGAAATCCATTCCAAAAGTTCGGACTAAACGTCCTTCTATCATTTTTTCTCGTGGTCACGCAAATCGTTTCGTTGTTCGGAAAAAAAAGTTACAAGTGATTTGAAACGAGCTCATATAGTAGGCTACTGATCTTATTGGTAAGGCCAGTAAAACTGAAAAAGTTATCGATTCTTAACACTTTGAGGAGTGATAAAAACCGCTAGGTTGCCAAATCATTTAATATCCTGGTCAACACTCTTAAGCTTGATTCACACTATAGTTCTAATACTGATACAGTCTCAGTACGTGCTCACTACATTAAAATATTCTTAAACGAGAAACAATGTTTATATTCACACAATCGTTATCGCTCCAAAAACGATACGCTCTCGCTCCGATTTCGATTTGTTTGAAAGAATATTTTATCGGAGTGAGAACTCATTTTTCAATTTTCTATTTATTTTGATGTGACAAATCGATGACAAAAAAAATTAATTTGAAAATAATATATGAAAAAAAGAATACAAAAAGATATGGGAGCTGTATCGATATTGGTATTGGAGCCGCAATGTGAATACTAGGGTTAAGTATCGGAGGGAGAACGTTTTGAGAATTTATCGATATTGGCACAGTAGTCTGAATCAAGCCTTAATGTGGTACTGGACGACAAAAGTAAAACAATTAGTTCCAAAATTGAGAAAAATAGGTACCTCTTTTCAAAAACAAATGTTCGAACATCTGTCTTTGATACAATAATATAAATAACTTTTTCCTACCTCTGACCCTGATAAATACACTATTAGTGTATTATCGCCTCTAGGCACATTAGATCATTGTATCACATCTGTTAAATTCTCGTGCCAAAACAATCCAGTTAAAGAAATACCGCCTATGAGAATCGTTTGGAAATACGAGAAAGCCAATTGGGACGGTCCCAATAATTTCTCCAGAAACTTTAACTGGTCACTATGCTTCCTCGAAAGTGAGACTCCAGTGAAGATATGATTACAAATTTAATTCTTCAAGATATCAGAAATTTTATTCCGAACAGGATATAATCTATCAAATTGAAAGAGAATTCATGGTTCGATTCAAGCTATAAAGAGGTTATCAGGGTTAGAGAAGTAAGTTTCCGCAGATACAAAACCAAGTCCACTGAGGAAAACCGGAATAAGTTCAAACAAGCTCGAATGACCTCCAACGTTCATATTCAAAGAACCAAATTTTTGCATGATCAGAAATTAACGCAGAAGATACTGCAATATCCCAAAGGTGGTAGAAGTTCCTCCTGTATTTGAGAGCGCTAGGTAATGATTTTATGGGATAAATCTTCTTCGCACTCGTGCAGTAGCTAGATTTTTAAAAGATCTTGATGTACACAAATCCGCTGGCCTGGATAGTATACCTCCCCAATTGTTCTGAAGAGGTGTTCTTCAACGCTGGCAAAGTCATTGCTTTTCCATCTGTCCTACTCTACTGGTCTCTTTGCAAGTGAATGGAAAACAGCATTTGTCTAGCCTGTCCCTTCTTATAGGTACTACGTTTTCACCGAACACTTAACCGAGATTTAATAAGATTTACATCAAATCTTCTTTAAATCTCCAAGATAAATGCATACGAATTGTTTTCGTTAATCTACGAGATTAAAAATTAATCTTGTTGAATCTCCCTAGAACAAATAGTTGAACAGATCAAACTAACCTATTCTTATATGGCGCTGAAGGATTCATTCGTGATCGTGGCTGGATTCAGTTCTCCATTGATTGACACAAAAGAAAGATATTCTATCTCACTTCCACTTCATAAGAAAAAATGAAACCCCTTTTGCCTTTGAAGTGTGCTGTCAGAGTTAGTCTTCTTTTTAATCTTTTCATCCGGTGGAAATACCGCATCTTTTTCATTAAATTCCAGATTATTTTTTGGTGAAAACGTAATAAAAAAAGGTGGATATTTGTCTCCATTTCACTATGGACGTACCTTCGTTCATGGAAACGCTGATGAATTATCAGCTTTTGAAATATCTCGAAGAACGGTAAGCTGGCAATCTGATCGTATATCTCACCGAGCAGCGGAACAAATCTTTACATCGATTTGGAGAAAGTAATGCTATGTTTCCACCTAAGGGTAATCTCAGTTTAGATTAAATAAATCTTTTTGGTGTTTCCACCGCACAAAAAGATTTAAAAAAGATTAAATCTGACAACACTTTCAAAAATGCAAATGGCGCTTCAATTTTTCTTATGAAGTGCGAAAGAGACAGAATGTTTTATTCGTATCAAACAATGAAGAATTGAATCGAGTCTCGAATGAATCGTTCAGCACCATGTTAAAATAGGTTAGTTCGATTTGTAAAACTATTTGTCCTAGGAAGATTTAATAAGATTAATTTCTAATCTCCAAGATTAACGAAATATATTTGTATGGTAAATCTTCAAGATTTTAAGAAGATTTGAGGTAAATCTTATTAAATCTCAGATTAGCGTTAGGTGGAAATGTAGCATAAGATTGTTGCACTTGATATTTCAGAGGCGTTTGATAGAGTTTGGCATCAAGCACTCTTATCGTGCATTCATTTGGTATCGATGAATCTCTTCTTCGATGGATTATGCTCTTTAGGTGGAAAAAAATATAAAAGAAAACATTATTTACGGTGTCCGGTAATGCGTCAATAATACATTTTAGGGCATGATTCTTGGGTATATTCTAAGAAAAAATCGTATGGGGGAAAACTCTATTATTAAACTATATTCATTAAATTAAGTTATTATTGAATACATGGGTTAGGATTTTTTTTTTATAAAGTAGAAAATAAGTTACGATTCTTCATTATTAATATAAGTAGGCAGTGAGTTAAAATTCTTCAGCTATTATTTTGGCCCTGTAGCTGGAGGCTTCCTTACAAAATGCGGTAAGAGCTTCCCAGCCTTCACTTCCGTTCAGAATATCCAATGTTCTCTCCAGTGTGAGCTATGTGCAGTCAAAGAAAACTCTTCTGATCTCTCTAAGGATAGGGCATATTGCTATAAAATGAAATACGTCCTGCCGAGCTCCAAGGTTGCATAAAGAGCAATATAATGGAAGATCCTGTGTGGCTTAAAATTCAAATTAAGCAGTTTCCCTCTGGCTTTAAAGATGGTTGAGATAATAAAGGGGCTGTTTTCATCGCGGAAATAGTTGTATTCGGCTTAGTCGTGTGCAGTAATATTGTCTGTAAAGTGATGACTGCGCCTGCTCTTTAAGCTCCTATCTAAGTTTCTCGTCCAATCTATTTTTAAATGAATACAACTGATCTCTCCAGTCATTGAAATTATCAACGAAAACATTAAGATGCAGGCCGTATCTACGCCAAAAACTGCCACTTCTTGAAAAATAAAGATTTCAAGGTGATAGCATGCATTACAATAAGCCTTGTCAGGCGGTTCACAGGATGATACATTGCTTTAACAACGAAATCGAAATGAAGCTTCAGCGTTGCGATAAAAAGAGGTGACATTCCTGTTTCCAGCAAAAGCATATAGTTTAATAATTTTTTCAGAAAAAATCTTAGCAGTTTTTCAACTTCTTCACTTTGTTCGTATCCCCAGACTTGCGCTGCATAAAACAATACTGATTTCGAAGTTGCCTCAAATAGTTTATACTTGGCACTAAACTGAGTGTACTTGAACTGATGCAGGATCTCCATGTGCTATTAAGCGCTGTTTTTGCTAATTGAAGCTTGTTGCCAAGATAAACTCTTCATACTAAGGTTAGACGATATTTTCATTCCGAGATACTCGTACTCCTTAACGATTTCAATTTCTTCACTAGCGAATTTCCATCTTTAATTTCGGGCGTAGTGTCCTCCGGCTTTTCTGACTATCAATATTTTTGACTTACTAGAATTGACAGTGAGATTTCATTTCGCACAGTAATCTTCTAGGTCCAAAATCATGCGACTAACATAAGTACTCTAATCTTCCTTTCAGCAAACCAAATTCCACCGCAATGCACTTCATGCAGGTCTTCGAGAAATATAATAAACAAAAGAGTACTCAACACACATCCCTGTTTTACACCAATTGTTGTTGAAAACCATTCCGACATATTTTTTCCATTCCACACCGCTGGTTCTGTTTCCAAATACACGAGTTTGAGAATATTAAGCATCTTCGTTGACTTTCCAATCATTGACTATTTGTAAAATAGCGACCTTCTATCGATAGAATCAAACGCTGCTTTAAAATCTACGTAAAAAGTATAAAGTTTCTTTCTTTGGTCGTGAAATGATTGTGCAATATTCATAAGGATGAAAATTTGGTCAATTGTTGAATGATTTTGCCTAAATCCAGCTTGAAAGTCACTAATTAAGTTTGCATCTTCAACCCATGATATTAGTCTAGCGTACAGAAAGGAAGAGAAAATCTTTAATGAGCAGTTCAAGAACGAAATACCTCTATAATTCTGGGTTGCAGTAATGTCACCCTTTTTAGGAAGCGGAAAAAGAATTGCTTCGCGGAAGCCTTGCGGTAAAATATTTTAGTTAAATATTTGATTGAACGTAGAAGTCAAAATATTATTAGAGCCTCTTCAGTTAAACTTTTATAGAACTCGAAAGGTATTCTGTTTTCCCCTGGCGCTTTACTCCCTGATTTCAGCGATAGAGATATCACCGCCGCAAGGCTCGAAACGGCCAATGAGGACGTACTGGCTAGTGTCGGCGTATCTGGGCCATGACCACCTCGGCCCTCTCCCCGGCCATACACTGGAGAGACTGATCGCGCATGCAGAACGGCAGAAGATATGCTCATCATTGGGAGTGATCTTACAGTATGGGGAAGTACTGATATCAATGATAGAGGTGAGTCTCTTTTTGATTTTATTTTAAGTACAAACCTTATAGTAAGTAATGTGGGTAATGAACCTACCTTAATCAATAAAAACAGACAGAAGTATTAGTACTACTCTTGTCTCAAATACCATTCATTCATAAGATCTCGAATTGGAAAGTGTCGGATGAACAATCGTTCTCCGATCACAGATACATTCAATTCAGTCTCATCGATGAACCTCCTTGCCGCGTAGGAGTTTCGAAACCCTCGGAAAACCGACTGGCCTGAATATAGGATTACACTCCAGGGGCTATTAAAACCAGATCTCTTTAATCCTCCTTCTAATAATAATGAACTTGACTGCAAGGTCAATGATCTTACATTAGCCCTCAACAAATCTATTGCTACATCCTGCCCACTTACTCTAGTTAGAGGGAAAAAGAAACCACATTGGTGGGATTCTGGGCTTGAAGCAAGATGCCTAGAGAGAACAAATCTTAGGTGGAACGATATCACCTCTTGTTTGGCAACAAAACAAATCTAGCCAGTAATGGATTTAAAGCCATCTAAGTGTTTGATATCTCTAAGCAGATTGCACATCAGCTCCATGATTGGTGTTATAACCGGACACTGTCTCATAGGCAAGCACGCAACGCGTCTTGGCGTATTCGCTAACGATTTTTGCAGAAAGCTGCATGGATGAGGAAGAGATAGAATCGATCCCTCACCTTTTATGCACGTGCCCTGCTCTATCTCATAGACGAAGACTTCACCTTGGTGAGTTCTACTTCAATGATCCTAGTGATCTGATAAACTTAGACATTGGCAGTCTATTACGCTTCATAAGAAGCTCCAAATGGTTTACCGAGTAAGGAAAAGGGTTTCCTAGATTCATGTGGTATCACAATGGACCAACTAACCTAACCTAACCCCTGGCACTGTGTTTAACTTGGATTTTGCTACAGCTTCCTTGACTTCGTCCAAACTAATGTCGCGGTCTAGATAGACATTTTCTATAAAAGGGCTGGCGTATTGCAAAACTAGGCCATTGTTAACTGGGTTAAGAAGTTTGCAGAAATGCTCTTTAAGGATATTAGGGTGTAAGCCAACTCCGAATGTAAATGATCTTCCAGTTATTCCTCTTATGGCTTTCCAAAAACTTTTAGCATTGTTTGCGTTTAAAGCTTCCTGGACAAGCTGGGCAAAATAATTTTTCTTTGAAACCAAGCAAGTTCGTTTAAAATCTTTATTGACTTTTAAGTACATTTTCTTGAATACATCCGTGTTGAGTTTACGAAATAATTTAAGCAACCTGAACGCCTTCTCTCTAGCCTTTCCACATTCATGACCAAACCATTTGTTTTTGCGAACGCAGTGTCTTCTTTGGTTATTTTTTTCGGAGCAGCTTTAGCTATAATTTCATCAAGCACATCCAATTTAATGGGTTCTTCAAGATAAAGACGAACTTGGGCTTATTCCAAAGATAAGTTCTGCTGAAAATCCTCAACTTGGTGCTCTCTTAAGGCAATTTTCGATAAAAGTTGCATCTCAATTACCTGTCTATCAGGCGCGGATCCAGGAATTCAGCTTGGGAGGGGTCATGAGATTGAAACATCATACCTAATTTGAACTGAAACCTTTTGAAATATATAGCCTTGAATTTTTTACATGGTGATCACAAAAAGTCCAATTTTATCAAGAATTTATTACAGTCGAAGGCATGATCAGAGGTCTTTGCCGCTTTGTCGCTCACTACGTGACCAGGCCATAAGACTTTATCCTCCTGCTTAGAGTAATAGTGCACAAATTTCTGGCTGCTGGAAAACTTATTTATCAACGTTACGTGATTTAACTCCATTTCATACTCTTCACCCAATTATGAGAGTATAATGAACGTATAAGACTAGAAGAAAAATTTGCAATCTAAAAGAAATAGTTGACAGAAACTAAAAAAAGGAGTTATTCAAGTGTAAATTTGAAACGAAAAGATAGAAATAATTACAAATATGTGGTGGAATCCATGCCGAAAAGACAAAAATTGTTGTCAATGCAAAGAGGAGGGTATTTTCTTACATGGACATTTTTTTAAAAATTTCGTTACAAATTTGAGTACTGCACCAAGTATCTGCACATATTTTTTATTAAATACAATTAAAGGAGAATAGGACAAAACGGTCTACAGGACCAATAACGACGAGACATATGTCGTTGGAAAGGAAATTTTATGCACTACAATAGTTAATGAGGCAGCTTATTTCAAATCACTGTGTGAAAAAAGTTATTCGCTACTTGTTACTCATGCTCCATAAATTTTATCTGTACCAAAATTCCCTAAAACAGCGAATAACTTTTTCCACACAGTGATTTTAAATAAGTTGTTATGGAAACTATTATATTGTTCATAAAAATACCTTTTCAACGACATACATATAATTGTAATTGGTAAGACCTGTGGCCTATTGCACCATCTTACAAAATTGTAACTACAATTACAAAATTTTAATCCACAAATTTGTTAAAATTCGAGGTTTTATGTTTTATATTCTTTTTTTTCAATACAAAATTATACTTGTTTCACAAATTTGTAAACAATCCTAATTTTTGCTACACAAATAAAAATTTGTATTTGTAAGAAAATCGTTTACAATTTTGTTCAGTTTGTGAAAAATTTCTACAGGTCAAAGATCGTATGTAAATTCTTCTACAAATTATACAGTAAATTGCAGTCGAATCTTACAATTTTCTCGTTTCTTCACAAAATTGTCAACACACTCAAGGCAAAATAAAAATTCAAATACGAAATTTGTGGATAAAAACTACAAATTTGTGATTGTAAATTGTAACTGGTGCAATAGGCCACAGTTTGTATAAAATTATTCCACACTGAAATGTACCAAAACAAAACCTTGGTTAGTAAATAACTTTTTTCACACAGAGATTTGAAATGAACTGCCATAGTGACTTTTGTAGCGCATAAAAATACCTTTCCAACGACATACGACTCGTTTTTATTTGTTCCTAGACCACCTTCCATACAGTTTTGCCGATTGTTCTTTGTATGGAGTTTTTCAATGCGTTTTTTAACATTCAGTTATAATTTTTCCAATAAAATAGAGTATCAGTATTCGCTGATAAGAGAAGCAGACATATTGCTTTAGTTAAAATTATTTTTTTTTTTTCGGAATTTTTTCAAAGCCTTTTTCAGGCCTTTTTTTCAAAATTCCATTATAAATTCATGTAGGTACTGTACCAGTATAATTTTTTCTGGTTAAACAGTATAATGATTTAGGAACATATAAAAGAGTCAGACATACTGATTTAGTTAAAATTGTTTTTCTTTTTGCTTTTGAAATACAGGAGAGTTTGTATATGGAGTTTTTAAAAGCCCTTTTTCAAAATTCTGTTATAAATCCAAGTACTGCAACATATGGCTTTGTTCTAACAAAATAAAGTATAAGGATTCATATAACAGAGAGGTAGACATACATATGGCTTTTGTTAAATTTTTTTGTTTGTTTTTGAAATACATCAGAGCTTGTATGAAGTTTTCAAACATTTTTTTTTTTAATTCCGTTATAGATCCAGGTACTGCACCAGGCTTCTGCTATAATTGTTTTCTAATGAAAAAGAGTATACAAATTTATATATCAGAGAGGCAGACATATTGCTTTAGTATACAAAACAAACTGTCTTTGCTTTGAAATACAGTGGTTTTGTATGAACATATTTTTTAAAATTCCGTTACAAATCTGGATACTGCACCAAGTATCATTACATAACTTTTTTAATAAATAAAAATTAAGTATTAATATATTAAAGAGAAAGATGTATTCCTTCAGTGAAAACAGTGCTTTTTTAAACTTTGAAATATAGTAGAACTTATATGGAGATTTTTAAAGCCTATTTTTCAAAATTCTGTTAAAAAACTAGGAATTTCACCATTTTTCTGCCAATATTTTTTTCAAATATAAAAATTAACAGGAAACACATTTTATCTTATTTGAAAAAAAAAAACAGTTAAACGTGAATGGAGATTTTTCCCTATTTTTTGTATTTCAAAATTCCGTTTAAAATCCTGGTGCTGCAACAGGTGTCTGAAAATTATTCTTTTGGTTATACTTACTACTTTTTATTGAAATATTAAAGACCCAAAGGTATAACTCCAAGATATACTAAACCCTATGACTGCCTTTACTATTTTTGAATAGAAACAACTATAAAGTCTTACATATCAAGGGGTGGACATACTGCTATCACGTTTCCAGGTCGATTTTTTGACTTTTGTTACTCCGGTGGAATGCCCATTCCATGTTCAGGAAGTCTAATGGCTCTACTTATCGTACTGAAATACAGTTAGCCTGCCGACCACTGGCTCTTAGACTATAACCACCGCATATGAAAACCATGACTGGCGGACTCCCTATATATCGTCGGTTCAAAGGTAAAACTCTCTAACTAACATATTACACTTTTGAAGGAAATTTAATTGATTTTGGTTTAATTTTGGTGGGGGCAAAACCCCCATTTATTCGGCTTAATACAAGCTAATTCTTAATCTAACTTAAAAACTAAGAACTTAAGCTAAGTTTCGTGAGGCGTTGAGCGGTTCAGGAGTCGGTTTTTTAAGGAAGGAGTACTTAGGTTAAAGTCGAAGGAGCACATGTTTGAATTAACAGCCCGCAGCATACGAGAGATTGGTTCGTTGGAGCCATAAGAGGTTCGGTGGGTGGGTATATAAAAGAGACGAGGATTACGTGTATTACGAGGGTTAGTATTAAAAGAGACAGAGTTGTAGAGCGATATGCAGTCAACGGAACCAGAGAGAAGTCGATGAATGAAGAGAATGTCTGATATTTCTCTTCGTTCTTCCAACGAATTCAGGTTTATTAGTTTAAGGCGATCTAGGTAGGGGGGCAGGATCAGAGGGTTGTTCCACGATAGACCTCGAAGAGCAAATCGTAAGAAACGACGCTGGATGCTCTCAATTCTTGAAATGTGAGTAAGTTGGTAAGGGGACCAAACTTGAGAGGCATATTCTAGGAGAGGACGAACAAATGATATATATAAAGACCGGGTAACATAGGGGTTGGAGAATTCTTTGGACCATCTTTTGACGAAGCCGAGCGCTGAATTTGCTTTGAGAATGATATCGTCTATGTGAGTGAGAAAATTAAGCTCTGGGTCACATACAATGCCAAGGTCGCGAATATTATCAACTATGGGTATGGGTTGATTATGGAGCAAGTAAAGACGGGGAGGAGATTTGATACGTTTGCGTGAAAAAGTGATTGATTGGCATTTGGCGACGTTTAGCTCCAAGTTATTTTTTAGACACCAAACTGAAAAACTGTCAAGATCCTGTTGAATAAGGGAAGAGTCATGTGTTGAGATAATGGTCTTGAAGAACTTGGTATCATCGGCGTACAGAGAGATAGAAGAATGTTTGATGACCCTTTCAATATCGTTGATAGCGAGAATAAATAAAAGTGGGCCTAGGTGGCTGCCTTGGGGGACACCGGAGGTAGCTAAGAAAGGGCAAGAGGTGGCAGATCTGAAACATACTTATTATAAACTGAAAAGTCACGTTCCGAAAAAATTTTTAAAAAAGGTTCCCGGGCATACATTTCTATATTCCTATAATAACCGTGCAAAACGGGACTTTTTGGATTAAAAAAATGCATTTTATTCTAATTTTCTTGAACATTTTTCTCTGCACTTAGTGAGTTTTACCTTTGAACCGACGATATATTATCTAAGAGGGTGCGTATCCAGGGCTACCAATAATTTTTGTCAATATTTATTTATTGACCATATCATTAAAAAACAAATAAATTAGGTGGCGCAACAGCTCGTGGAGAACCAGGGCCTAGTGACTTACAACTCACAACCATTCCTGTGTGCGTGTGTTTGTTGGCAGGAATGGAGGGGACCTACAGTTTTGTGCCGAGTCCGAACGGCTAAATGAGAAGCACTTTTTCATGACAAGTATACTCTTGGAGGATTTGTCAGTTCCTCGCAAGAGGCAGTACCTCGAATAAAACATTTCTGTTTTTAGGTGGCACGGCTGGGAATCGAACCCACACCTTCGGCGTGACAGTCCTACGCACTTACCATCAAGCCACGAGGTACTACCATACCAAATCATTACGAAGTTAGAATTTGCTAAAGAAAATAGAAGCTAACTATTAATAGGTCATGGTTTTGGTATAGTTTACTAAAATATATGGAATTACCCAAAAAGTTTATCTCTATCTTCTTATGTGTTGAATAACAAGTAAAGATTGTTCGTATTCCTTCTTTAATCTGGAGCTCTGGGGGGGGTCATGACCCCCATGACCTCCCCCCTGGATCCGCCACTGCTGTCTATATACCTACCTACATAGATTCTTTAGAAATATAATTTTCCAGTTAAAATTTTTTCTACAAGCAGAGGGAATTCCTATATGGTAGTTTCATTTTTAATTTATTGTTAGTTAAAATTCATGACACATAAGTAAAATAAACCTGTTTGCAACATTAAAATAAGCGTATAAATGATCAGTGTACCTGCCTCAAGAAATAAGAATTAAATCCTTTATGCATGACTTAAATAATGCTATCGTTTCCCCTCCAATCAAACACAGCTTTATTGTTCGAATTATGAAATAGCGTCAAACTCATACTTATGTACTGTACATACATTTCTGAGCATTTACTACATGGCATAGGTACATACCTTCTTCAATAAACCGGCTTATGAAAGATGCTTCAAAATGTGGACTACAAAAAACCTGAATTGCAAAATCAAGACAAAAAAAAACAACAGAATCGCAAATTTATGATTGTAAGTAAAATTAAGCTGCCATCACCAGAGGCTATATGCTCGATATTTTACAATACCAAACCACTAGCCTATAGCCATATATAGCAGAGCCATTACAATCTATCTATATTTTAACCAGCTGGCAATGTATGTATTTAGATATATGTAGGTATATGTAGATAAACAAAAAAACAAACATAAATAATATCATAAAAGGTAATAAATAAAAGAATTCTATACAAAAAGAGACAGTGATGCCATTCTGTTACAAAAAAAAATAGTAGCAAGTTGGAAACAACGTAGCTAAAATAAAAAGGGAACTGTACCTAAGGACATTTTTACAATTTTGTTAATTATCAGATCTATAACTGCATTATACCTATTCACGAAAAACTTTAAAAACAAAGTCACAGTTTAAAAACTAAGTATATCTACCTAGTACCTTAGAATGAATTTAGTTTGACAGTTGTTGTTAACAAAAAGGCTCCTCATGAGTCTAACATTTTTTAAATGCATTTGCAATGCACTTATACTTTTTTTAAGCCTTTATTTCGTAAGTTCAAAGCGATATTAAACAAAAAAGAATACCTGAAATAAAAAATACAATAAAGTACTTTATGTACATTTCTGAAGCAAGTTAACATCCCTGTTTTATGTTAAATAAAAAAAAGAAAATGAGGCACTAAAACTCGTTCTAGTTTGATTGCGCTGAATGACGGACGACTCATGAACACGGGCTGGGGGCTCACGAGAGTTGTTTCGACAAGGCGAAATAAAAATGCTTCTTTACCTTGAACTTGAACTAACTTAGCTACCTAACCTCTTTCATTTTTTTGTTTGTTATTTATTTGTTGTTTCATTTGCCCACTTCTTTCGTTTTCACTTTTTTTTTTTATTTTCGCATTCGTTTTTTTTTTTATGATTATGCTTTTGATATCACTGGTTTTGCTTGAATATGTTGGTTGATGGCGTTTGTTTGACTACAAAAATATTTTTTTTGCACTGTGAGCAAAGTGCACCTTGATTGTATGACTAGATATAAAAAAAAATTACATAATGTTAAATGCATTACTCATTGCTAGGCAAGATTATAAAAAAGGGGATAGAATTTCTTTGTCCACTCTAGGGAGTACCTATGCAACTTATGTAGTTAATGTAGTTAGAAGAAGAGGTTTGATGTTAGGCCTAATGGTTAGGAGAATATAAAATAATTTGCCATTTATGTTTATGTGATTAATAAAAAGTAGGTATGACATATGAAATGCATAAAAAATCAATCTTATTTGTATGTGTATTTACTACATAAAAGCTCTCACCTTTTATTAGTGTTTTTGGCAATGTTCTAGTGAATTATTAAAATTGTTTCTGGTGAACTATGTATTCAAACAGTTTAAAATTCTAAGCACTCACAAATTTGTCGACACTTGTGGGTTGTGGCCCAGGGTATACCTATGGTTACTTAGTCTAAAGATCTAAATTTTGGCACGTATTATTGATTGTAGGTATAATATAGGTACCTATCGAGTTTATTCAACACAATCGTGTTTTTCAAGTGAAATTCAATTAAAACTGAAATTCAAGTGAATTTGTGTTACCTACATGTTCAATATTTCGATCGATTTGATAATTTGGAAAGTTTTTCGAATAGGTAATACGAAAAGTAAGCCAAATTACGGAAAAAATTATGGAAAGCTGGACTTTCGTACAAAGCATCCCCATGGCGTTCTAAGAAAACTATTAAAAGTCCCCACAGATATGAGCATCGCTTACAATTTTACCGGGGCCAAAAGCCTCCCGAAATTTGTGAGGAATACCTACCTTCCGAACGGTAACTCTTGCAGAAAATATCTCAAGAAGTACCTACCTAGGTTGTAGCTTTGAGTTTGAAAAATAATTTGGCAAGAGCACGATAACTCAGGCGACAAGAAAAAATAACGGTTATTTGTAGTTTTTTTTTTTAACAATATGCCTGTAAGACCTTTGGGTCTCTTAAATGCAACCTGAATTGCACGGCACTAGTTGGAAAGAGTAGGAGGATAGGAAAGATTTGGCACAGTGGATTGAGATAAAGGTGTTTATTATCTCATTAAATCTCACGGGTGGTGTCCAGTTAAGCTGGGAGAATGTAGAAAGAATGCTGCCTAAAATGGGGCTCGAACCCACACCTCTAAGTTAGCAGTCAAGCACTACATCCACTGCACCATTGCCACTCGCAAGCATTTATTTACTATGGGAGAGGGGGTCTATCACACCCCATTTGGGCAGGAGGAAATGGAAAAAAATATTAAGAAATAACGGTTTTACTTAAAATTAAGTTTTGCACATATTTTTGAAGCTTAAAGTTGGTTATATCATCTTGTTTTTAAATCAATTGATTTCCATCAATATTTTTTCAAAAAAACTAATTTCAAGCTCAAAATTTCGGAAAAAAAAAAAAAAAAAAAGAGTTCATATTATCTTCAATCCAAAATGTGAGACTCCATAAAAAGGAGAATGAGCAAAAATGTATGGGAGCTGGTCCATTTCTCAACAAAAATGTGTCATACCATAGGGTTCGCGAGATATTTGGCTTCAAAGCACCGACAAAAAAAACAATACCGCAACTTCGCATTCTGACATTGTCTTCCTTCTCAACATCGATGTGTCGTACATAGTTGGAAAGGTTATAGCATGTACTTCATTTTTGTATGTGACCATTAAGATGTAGACCATGGGGTTCGAGAGATATTAGGCAAAAACGCGTTATAGAACAATAATGCAATTCCGCATTTGGAGCTGGTCTACCAAGTCAACAGTAATGTGTTGTACATCGTTGGAAAGGTCATTGCATGTACTTCAGTTTATTATATGTATAGTTGTTAAGCTGTAGACCATGGAGCTCGAGAGATATTTGGCATCAAAAAAACGGCAAATAGAAAAATAATGCAATTCTGCATTTGGTGCTGGCCTACTTACTCAACACGAATGTGTCATACATGGTTGAAAAGGTTATTATGAGAACTTCATTTTATTATAATGCCATTAAGCTCTAAACCATGGATTTCGAAAGTTATTTAGCTTAGTATGGATGGTTTTAGTTTTAAAGGGAGGCCGCCCCGGATCATCACACACTGGTTCAATCTTTAACTGGAATAGCTTCAGAGTGAGCTCAATAGCTCCCGAAACCCATGGTTTAGAGCTTAACGGTTATATAATAAAATGAAGTTCTCATAATAGCCTTTTCAACCATGTATGACACATTCGTGTTGAGTAAGTAGGCCAGCACCAAATGCAGAATTGCATTATTTTTCTATTTGCCATTTTTTTGATTCCAAATATCTCTCGAGCCCCATGGTGTACAGCCTAACGACTATATAATAAACTGAAGTACATGCAATGACCTTTCCAACGATGTATGACTCATTTCTGTTTCTTGGTAAACCAGCTCCAAATGCGGAATTGCATTATTGTTCTATAATGCATTTTTGCCTAATATCTCTCGAACCCCATGGTCTACATCTTAACGGTTACAAAAAACAATGAAGTACATCCTGTACCCTATCCAACGATGTACGACACATTGATGTTGAGCAGGAAGACAATGTCTAAATGCGGAGTTGCATTATTGTTCTTTTCGGTGCTTTGAAGCCAAATATCTCGCGATCCCCATGGTTTAGAGCTACACCCCAATGAAAAAACTTCTGCACGGTGATTGTAGGACTAAATTTAAGATGATATTTATAATTCAAGTTAAAAGCTCAAGTGAGCTTAACTCCATAATTGCGTTTCGCCCAGGTATGAAAGTTGGGCTCATCAGTTAGATGACTATAAGACGCTATTTTGTATCGATGTCTACATATTTTTTTTACATATTTTCATATTCTATTATTATAAGAAGATATTTTTGGATTTATAAGAAGTTATAGCATGACATTGTAGGTGTTACCGTTGTTTTTAAATAATATAATTTTTTTTCTATTTTAAGCCAATTTCTTAGAAAATTGGCCTTCTGGCACCACCACAAAGGTGGTGTAAAAGAGTACATTTTATACAGAAACTTAAAATCCGTAACTCTACCGATTGAATTATTTCAAAAACGGTTACTCTTATGAAAAATAATATTCTTTATTTTTTTATATGGAATTTTCTAAGCTACAACCTAAACCTTGACATTATTTTCGGTAAGAGTTACCGTTTGGGAGATATTCCTTAAAAGTTTTTATTGGCGCTCATATGTTTGGGGGCTTTTTACAGTTACCTTTGAATTCCTAAGGAGGCTATATACTAAAATTCTGCTTTCCGCCATTTTGTCTGAAGCAAAAAGCCTAAATGATTGGAAAAGGAAATCATTTTATAAACCTTCCATTGGATGTAAAATAAGATCCCAGGGGCGCCAGACATATGTAAAAATTAAATTGGATGGCGCAGCAGCTCATGGAGAACCAGGGCCTAGTGACTTACAACTCACAACCATTCCTGTGTGCGTGTTTGTTGGGAGGAATGGAGGGGACCTACAGTTTTTTGCCGAGTCCGAACGGCTAAAATGAGAAGCACTTTTTCATGACAAGTATACTCTTGGAGGATTTGTCAGTTCCTCGCAAGAGGCAGTACCTCGAATAAAACATTTCTGTTTTTAGGTGGCACGGCTGGGAGAATAGACATATGTAAGTAAGTTTATCAAATCTGAAATTTTTTCTGTGAATGCAGACTAGGTATGAACGAATTGTTAATACGAACTTTGAACCCGGGTGCATTTCGGAGGTATTAAGTGCTAAAAGTGCACAAAATTGATGCAAAATGTATTTTATCAAAGCTGGTTTTTTGATATGTTTTAAGGTAAGTTGTGATAAGCTTATTTTGACACATGCCCAGACACCTACAGTTACAGTGTTATGGTAAGTCTTGGGTGATGGTTAGTAAACAAAATAAAATATATTTTAGGATATGGGTTGCAAAATTCTCCTACAAATTTAAGTTTTTAACATCGGATTCATCTAGACTATAAAGACCCGGCCCTATCAATGTGTCTTGATCAATTGAACACTCAAAAATCCCTTTATACGGCTGGCAGTAAAGTTATGCAATTATTTTCAGTTCAAGTCATAGCTAAGCAGTGTATACGTCAGAAATATCATATAACACTAGTACTTATTTATTCATGGCTCGTTGCACATCTTTTCCAACATAATAATTATTTTTCTTACGTAAGTAGTGCAAAAGGTACCTACTTAAATGCATTACAAAAAAAATACAAAGTCACAAGTACATATAATGTTTTCATAATAACTATATGTACATTTATATAACCTATATTACCCTATATCTATGGTGACTATAGTTTAAGGAGCTAAAGCCGGGACAACAATTTTACTCTTTGAAAGAAGGTTTTTTATAATTAGCCTTATTTTGATATAATCAGATTTTATTTTTTCCCAGGAGTTGAATACTCTCATCGCCAATCTCCCCCGAATAGAACTTCTCCCGGAAATAACATCGAACCAGGTTCGAAATATTTTGAGAGAATTTTTTAATTTAAACTGTCAAACTTTGTGAATAAATTAATGAAATACAATTATTAGGTCTGTTCCTTTACTTTGAATTTCTGTGATTTTCTGTGCATTTCTGCGCATTTTAATCCAAAGTTGTGTCAAAATTCATATAAACCTTATAAAGCTACATTTTTGAAACATTCAGATCGGTATTTTTTAAAATCTATAATAATCCTTCAGATTAACCACCGAAGAAAGCGATCGGAGAAACCTAAACAGAATTCGCAGAAACTTAAAGGATAGAAAAAAGGTATCGTTTGCATTGATTTTCAAGCTCACTTAATACTTTTTTCATGCTTGTATAGGTTTGTAGGGGACTGCATTTTGCAAAAAAAAGATAGACGTTACGTGACGATCACCTTTACGATAATCGTTTTGACGGTTATCATTTTAAAAAACTAAGGAATGACCCCCAGCTATCACATATTTACTGGATATTAAAATAAATTTGGTGCTACCACCCAAAAAAAGCATTTGGCATACCTTATATCGTCAAAGTGCATGTCTGCGTTTTTTTGTGTAGAAGGTGGCTACCAAAAAGGTGGATCAATCCAGCTTCAGGGAAGTCTTGGCAGAAGTTTAATACATTGTTGAGAGAGAGATCTGCCCCAAATGTATCACTTTGAACACGGAAGATAAAAATGGTAAAATAAACGGACGAAACTGGAATAAAAAAGACAAAAGTAAAACTTACGTGTTATATTTTCAAAACCCTCCAGCTAGACTTAAGTGAATTTTTTTCCAGGGAAAAATCATTAATTTTCTTCGGAAAAAAAACTGGTGATACCTACTTTTTTCCTAGGAATTTGTTCCTTTTTTTCGAATATTGATTACGATTGGAGAGTATCACACGGTGGAAAAAATCCAGGGTAAAAATTTTCGATAAGGCTATGTAAATACTACTGAAATAAAGGCTCTCCCAAACCAACGCGAAACATTCGCCGACGATGCGAAATCATTCACAATAATACAAAATATGAAAGATACACAATGCTAAGCAACAACAAAAAACTATCTTTGCGAATGATTCGCCATGATTTCGCGTTGGCTTGGGAGAGCCTTAAATCAGCCAAGAAGAAGACTTAGCATTAAGGATTGGACATGTTGAATTATTGATTCAAAAAATCTTTTAATGGCCTTTTAGTCCTACACATTGGCGTTTTTGTTGATGATCAGGAATTCGAATCTTGTTGGTCATGACCCCCCTCCCCCAGGGGCTTTTCCAAAGTATAAATAAATTTAAAATACATGAATTCCATAATTTAAAAATGGTTTCACAGCTTAAAAGACAAAATTCATCTATGTACGAAAATTTGTGCATATTTAAGGACATTTAATGCAAAAAACCCGAGTAAAAAACGTCACAGAAATAAAAAAAAAATCAGTCTTCCTCCAGTGAAAAAAAAATGCTTAATGGTCATTAAAGTTATTGTAGGTATACGGTATACGGAATGACCTTAAAAAAAAACTTTTAAAACTTATGCAGTAGTATAACAAATGCCGATATATCGAATGATCGATATTACGAACACTTTTTGAAAGCCCATTAGATATTATGTATATGTAGAGAACAAAATAAATAAAAGTAATAGAAAATTACATTTTGTCATTGAACAAATATATTGAAATAACGAATTTCATAAAATTATACCAAAAATTTTGAAGAATATTATTATTATTATTATTATTTTTTATTAACAAGTAATTAAAATTACATGGTAATAGTAAATTAACGAGCCTAGCTGCGGAGACTATTGGCTCTCTTTTTTAGTTTTTATATAATAATTTTTGCGTTAGCTAGAAAATCTGATATTTTTTCTATATTTGTGGGACTAGGGTTTTGAAGAATTTCATAGATTGATACGTTTTTAAATAAGTTTTTGATTATGGGTTGCGATACAGAGCAATGTTCTAAAATATGCGTAAGGTCTAATCTGGTGTTGCAAGTAGCACATACTGGAAAAGTGTCTTTGTTAAGGAGGTGCTGGTGAGAAGATGATGTGTGTCCAAGTCGTAATCGTACAAAGTTGGAGATTTTGTGTTTGGAAATGTTTGTTGGGTATACGGGGGTGAGTTTATCTGGGTTTACTTTTTTGTAGTGATGGTGGTATAAGCTCCATTGGTAATTTGTGCTAAATTTTGATGCTTTTTGTATATGTTTTAGCAAATCTAATTTGGTGTAGGTATTGAAGTTGAATACCGGGGAGTTTTTGGCCGAGTTAGCTGCAATGTCAGCATACTCGTTTCCCTGAATTCCAACATGCCCAGGAGTCCACATCAACTTTAAATTGTTTGGCGATTTGATGAGTTGATATCTGATTTCAGATATGAGTTCAGTGTTGTTGTTAGGGTTTTGTATAGCGTTAAGGAAGAATAATATTTTATTTTTAGTCAGGAATACGAATTACTTTACTTATCAATATCAAAACAATTCCAAATCATGACAGAAATTTGGTATTTAATGATTACTGATTAAAATAAGGTGGGTTCACTGGTCAAGTTTTCATACATTTTAATTTTGTGATTAAGTAAGTAATTAAGAGAAAACTTGCCAAGTAAATCCACCAAATTTTAATCAGTAGTCATTAAATACCAAATTTCTGTCATAGTTTGGAGTTGTTTCGATGTTACTCCACTTAAGATAGTTGATATTAAACTTCATGAACTTAAAACTTGGCATATATTTTAGATCTCATTACTTTTTTTGGCTGACTTTTTACGCACAGGTTTATTGTGCATATAAGAACTTGGCTGTTTTTTAAACATTTATGTTTTTGTTGTGATTTCACTCCTTTTTGCAAAGATTTTATTTTGCCAGGTGAAAATCAAGCCCTACAGCTCTACAAACTTTTACAATTCTACGACAACCAAGAGTGCTCCATATAAATAAGAGCAATTCTGAGAAAGTGGGTGGGTCCCACGCTCCCTGAATGGAAAATATCAGTTTTTATTTTTCTAAAGTCATACCGTTCTACCAATTTTCATCGTTCTACAATAGTAAAAAGTGCATTATATAATTGATATTAATTTTAAAAAAGTGGGTAGATGCAACGCCTCTTTAGCTTAAAATCTTTGTATACACCTAAGTCAAACCATAACGCTCTACCAATTTTCATTGTTCTACGACAATCGGAAGTGTTCCATATAGTTTATAACAATTTTTGAGAAAGTGGGTGGATACCACGCCCACTGAACCAAAAATTCCAAATTTTCTAATTTTTTCTTTCTGAATACTTCAAGCCCTACCAAACCTATCAATTTTCATCGTTCTACAACAATCGGAAGTGCTCCATATAATTTATAAGAATTTTTAAGAAAATGGGTCAATGCCACGATTTGTGCTCCAAAATGTTGATGATCTGTCAATGAGTCAGTCAGTTACGGTTTTTGTGATTTTTGATGTCCTATATTTCGGGAATTGCTTATGCTAAGGATTTGATATTTGGTGAGCCACCTGTGTTTGATCAGTTATGAAAATACTGCGAATTTGAAGTTTCTGACTTTATTGGTACTAAAGTTAGAAGGGGGTTAAAAATCGCCTAAGTTTGTTCCTGTAAAAAGGGTGTAGTGCCGCGAACTTGGCTGGGCACTACCGGTGCCTTTTGATATTTTGATATTGGAGATTTTAAATTGTGAGATTTCGGTTTATTTGCGGGATTTTATTTGCGAATTGTAAATGAGAAATGGTTAAAAAATGGAATTTTTTAATTCAAAGATATTAAATTGAAAAAATGCGAGACTTAGTTATTCAAGAATATTTGGCTTGCGGTATTTTGTAAGGCTCTTGGCTTTTTTTTTTACACATCAGATTCTTTGTTGTAGTGAGCCTAGAGCAAGCAAAGGCTTATCATGCATGTGTTAGTGGTTAGTATAATTAAGCAAACTAACACAAGCACATGTATAACTACAAAATTAGAACAAATACAAAATTAGATATACTATATATGTATAAAACCTTTAAACTAAACATACAAAGTTAAAACAATTAAAACATTAACGAGAGTGGAGCACTGGTTCGAAATAATGTTTTTAATCCTATTTTACTCATGTTAAAATCAACAGATGAGGCGTTCAAGTTAAAAAGTTTGCACATGCGATTGCGAGGCTCGTGTGTGCAATAGTTTGTTCTGTAAAAAGGAACGTGAAAAAGTTCAAATCTTCGCAGGTGGTGGGACCCTCCCTGGTAATTAATGACTACATGGGCTAACAAGTCAGGCGCATCAATTTGACCATTGATAAGTTGATGAAAAAATACCAAATCATTATTGACACGCCTTTGATATAAAGTTTGAAGTTGAAGAAGCTGAATTATGTGTTCATAGGGTGGAAGGCTATACGGATCAGCCCAGGATAGGCAAAACGAATGAATCTATGTTGTATTGCTTCAACACGATTTTTATGAATTTCGTAGAAGAGTTTCCATACTTGGGAGCGTACTCAAGATGGGGTCGTACATAACAATTGTATAAGGAAAGAGCAACATACGGATCGTTAAATTCTTTTGTCCAGCGTTTTATAAATCCAAGCATGGAACTTGCCTTATTTACAATATAATTAATATGTTCTATGAAATCTAGATCAGAACTAAAGTGAACACCCAGATCTTTGAAACTAAAACACGACAGAGTATGTGCTGTGGAATGGAATAATCAAAAGTACTCACTTCTCGTTTTTTAGAGAAAGTTATAGTTTGACATTGGTAACTAGTTCAAGAGAAAGACCATTATTCCCACACCAAATATTAAAATTGTCAAGATCAGCCTGCAAAAGAATGTGGTCAGGACTAGAATTTATTACTTTAAAAATGTTCATATCATCAGCATAAATAAGAATATTACTACATTGTATACATGAAGCAACATCATTTATAGCAAGAATGAAAAGTAACGGGCCCAGATGGCTTCCCTGGGGTACACCCCAGTGAGTATTGAATGCGTTTGAAAGGACGTTTCTTAATTTTACTTGGTAAGATCTATTCTTAAGGTAGGATTTTATCCATGCCATAACAAAAATCGGAAAACCAAAAGCTTTGAGTTTGAATATAATAATGTTGTGACTAAGCTGGTCGGATGCTTTAGAAAAATCAGTGTATATGCAATCAACTTCATTCCTGTTTTCTAATGCAAACGTACATGTATGCAAAAACGTAAGAAGATTTGTTACCGTGATTTTTTTCTCACAAAGCCATGCTGTTGATCACATATTATTTTCTTAGTATGAAATGCTAAGCTCTCGCAAACAACTTGTTCGAACAGTTTTGGAATGCAAGAGAGCTATGCTATGGGCCTATAATTTTTGATATCAGTTTTTTCGCCCTTTTTAAAGATTCGTGTAAGAAACGATTTCTTCCATAAATAGGGAACACTGCCTGTCCTTAAAGAAAATTCAAACAAAAATTGAAGGGGTTGAACTAGTATATGTTTACACTTTTTCAATACTATAGGAGGAATTCCATCTGGTCCAGATGAGTAATCATCATTTAATGATGAGAGAAGGTCTAAAACAGTACTCGGGGGTACTGGGATATTATTGCAGCTAGTTTGGGCATATGTATGTAAATCTCTTAAATAATCTTCGTCAACATCTAAAGGCTTGTCAATAAAAGAATTACGAAAGTTTTTTTGCAAAACGGTTTTCTTCAGCGAACAATTTTCATAAATGAAATTGGCCGGATAACCATCTGAGTTTTTTTTTTCGAATTAACAAACCTCCAAATTGTCTTTGGGTCATCTTTTAGAGAACTACCCATTTCGTTTACATGGTTAGTGTATAGATTTTTTTTAAAGAGTTTTAAGTTCTTCAAAAAGGGTAATGTATTAGTTGTGGTCTACTGGCGAAAGAGTTAGCGTCTGAAGAAAATACCAAATCGAGAATTAAATGTTTAGAGTTTTTAATACTGCTTATTTGCTGTAAGTCAGTTGAAATTATTCTATCAAGAAGCAGTAACTCATTTTGAGAAGAAGTTAAGGAAGCTTCTTGATACATTTTGTCATCAGAGGAAACCCACTCTATCTGAGGTAAGTTAAAATCACCAAGAATTATTATGTTGTTGTTGAAGCAAGACAAGTCAATAACAAAATCTTTTCAGATGGTACACATTTTTATTTGCGATATAGGTACTATGCGGCAAGTTTTGTATTCATGCAAAAAAAAATGTTAGAAAACACGAAAAAAGTGGGTGGCGCAATTCTGTCTATTTGTATCTGGATCTACACCCTAAACCAATGACGCGATTTTCTTCAAATAATGAACTTAAGGTTTTTTTGTAACTCTCTAGAGGGGAAATTGAATTTTTTTTTTAGCTCCAAAAATAACGGTATACTTGCCATACAACCGTTAAGGAAAAGGTAGGAAACTGCTCCAACGATTTTGATAACAAAAATCAGTGGTAATTGTAGCCATGCTGTAAATTTTGGTAGAAAAAAAAGTACCAAAAACTGTTGATAACGGTACCTGCCATATCACAGTTTTTTTGATTTTCGATTTTCTCATCAATGTCTTAACGGATTTCAATAAAAAATTTTATGGAAAAGCTTATTTGAAATGTCAATAACACTGCATATCAAAATTTTGAAAAAAATAAGTTTTGGATTTTTAATAGAATATGAAACATATTTTTTTTTTTGAAAATTCAATATTTCAAAAACGAGTTGATGAATTTTCTTGAAAGTAGGTCTTTAAATGTATTTTAATATTTTTAAAAAATTTTCATCCCAATTTTTTTTTTAATGTTTCTAAAATTTTTTGTATAAAAAATTAGTTTTGAAGAAAACCGTTCCTTCGATTTAAAGTTTATTTTTTGCATATTATACATACATATTCCTATTTGTTTTTTAGGTAGTAAAATGGCATACTTGGATTTGAGCGCTAAGCTATTTAAAGAACGATTTAAATGCTTTTTATACTTTTTTAATTTTGTATATATTTTTATATAATTACTTTTATATTTTTAAAGTTCTTAAGTTCCAAGCAACTTGAACATAATAACTCACAAATTAGGTGCCAAAAGTCGTGGGTAACATTGAAAAGCAAATTGCGGTAGCATTTTGCTTCGATTTGCCGGAGAATATAATATGATTGCTTGAACTCACCCTGACGTACAGCTGCGGCCAAAATAATAGTATTAGGTAGTAGTTCAAAGAATCAAAATTGAAAAAAAGTTGATCGCTTAATTTTAAACAAATTAATACCCATGTGTTTTTAAAATTGGTGTTTTTCAGCCTTTATTTTCGAAAAAAAAATGCAAAAAAGGAAAGTTAGGGCAAAATTTGTATCATAAGATGTAGTTGAGGGCTTGAACCTTAAACTTTACATTTAATTGCAGGGCCCTCGTAAGAAATAGCAGCAGCAAAATGGCGGGCGTTGCATCGAATTTATCAGGTTTTCACACCTCCATGAGTGCTGTACAGCTTCTTAAAAAGCTTATTGTTAGTTGGCTGGCAACTAGTAATATATTTCCTTGCATAGCACAACAAGTTCTCAATGGGATTTAAGTCCGGTGACTGTGTGGGCCAGTCCATCACATTACATCAAATCTTCAGCATACGGTAGCTTTACTTCCTGCATTGCTTCCTGTTGAAAAAACACCATAGAAGGAAAAACATGCCCAAACCATTATGCTGGGTCCTCCGTGTTTAATTGTTTTGCTTTGAACCGTCGATTGTATTCTGTGTTTGGTGGCCTTGTTACATAATGACGTGTTCCATTTCCACCATAAAAAACAATCTTCGACTCATCTGACCAGAGAATATTTTTTCTCCAATTTGAGGCAGGCCAGTCAAAGTGGCTCCTTTGCAAATTTCAATATTTTTGCTACATTGTTTTTTGTCAGCAATGATTCCTTTATTGGGCTGTGGGCTGCTTGCACATGTTTTCGTAAGCTTCTACGATAGCCGTTTCATTGCTGGCATCAACACAAAATATGCCTTTAGTTGCAGAGGAGACTGGATGTGAATAGATTTCAACGAGACTTAGAAAGATAGTAGAGCAAATATTTCAAATCCAACTTAATTCTGTAAAAGTGCCTAACCATGTGTACCGAACTGTACCAAGTATAGAAAAGAAAAAAATGTCAATTTATATGAAAATAAATAACAATAACAACAACCCACAAATTATTGTGGGAGAAAATATATACTAGAATGGGTATAAAGGAAGCTTTTCAATCTGCTAGCCCTACTCTGGGAAGTACATAAATATGTATATTATTTTTGCTGTCAAGCTCTGTCATAAAGCTTCTTATCATAAACAGCTTCTCTCTAATCCAATGATGGCCGCAAGCTGTCAATGCACCGAAAAGTGCATTATGCATATAATAATCGATCGGTTGGTTGCTTTGCTAAATTCGTTACAACAATTCCTATTTTTGAACTTCGGAACGTGTTTTAAATGCACATTTACATATATCTGTATCTGTATCTATGTCATATACCTACAAATAATTATGGTGAGATATTTACGTAAGTACAAACTATTCGCGGAAAAATACAATAAAGCCGACCCAACCGACCGACCGACCGACCACACAGAGTAAATTCTAATTTGTAATTCCATTACGTGTGGGCCGATATGTGAGCTGTGAATGTGCTTTCTGTCAAAGCAATATAGAGACGAGAATGAAAGCCATAAATAGACTCTAAGTTCGACAGACCATCATATACCTATATTCCGATATAGAAAAGTATCTTATTGGCACGTAGGTACCTTGTTTCATTATTGTGACAGTTTATTCACTGATGGATACACTGGCTCTGGCTGTTGCTATAGTCTATGATGGTGGTTGAAAAGCGTCAACGTCATTAGCGATTAGGTAAGTAATTGCCCTACTCCAAGGTTTTCACAGTGCGCTGCCATCACTGCCAGAGAGTGCCACCCTATAACTGACGCGTTCTTCTGTCCTTGTGCATAAACTATACAATATGACTCAGAAACTTTTATTAACTTATATGGAAAAAAAAACAGATTTTCTTTATGCTTTCATTTACACAACGAGAATCCTTGAATGCTATCTGTCATTTTCTGGAATGACGCAATTATTGCCAGGGAAACACTGAGAATAGAAAACGAGCGTTGTTCGTTGGTGATAGCATAGAGTTTACTGTCGATCTGGATTTATTATGTTATCTATATGAAATACTCTGGAAGAAAATTCTAATCTCATATTGTTACTAGGAAATTGTGATTGCTTCTTATAATGTGGGATGCTGCACCAGTGGGATGAAATATACATATTTTTGTATAGTTACTTGTATTTAAAAGGAATATTTACAAGAACTTAAGGAAGATTCGAAGAATTTAATAAAATGAAACTACATATTTTTATGAATTGATACAAAAATATTGTGTTGATTTTTGCTTTGTTTTGTTTTGTAAAGAACTAAGATACTGGAAGAGGTCTTTCTTGGAAATAAGATTTTCTTTATAATACTTTACTCAGTGTTTCCCTGAAAAGAAAAACAATCTGCTTATAACTACTGTTTTCAGAGATAAGAGTGAATATGATTGTTTAATAGCAATGCTCAAGGATTCGAAAAAAAGAATTCTTAGAATGACCTAAAAAAAAGGACTCAAATTTTAAATAAAGTTTTGATTTAAGTGTTTTTTTTCTTAAGAGAAAACTATCTTTACTGAAATATCTCATTAAGTTCAGTCATTTGTTTCTCCATTAAATACTTTCGATAAGCTTTTTTCGTTTTCTCTTAAGTCCATTTTCACACGAAGAAAAAAGTTGTTGGAAACTTTGTATATCTTTTAATTTCATTTATCATCAAAGGACTTAGATCAGACACCAGTGATGCGCAACATTAATCCCTTGAACGAATATTTTGAATATAGTTTTGCACTATAAGCTATATGCAATAAGATTAGAATTTCTAATGCCCAAGGTTAGGCAATTTTCAAAGCCGATTTTGAAATCGATTTTTTAACAATTTTTTTTTTAATGCATACAATATTTCCTTGAAAATTTTGATATGCAATTTTTCTAAAACTTACTGTAAGTTATTGCATACAAAAACTTACCAACATCCGATCAGCCATAAATGAAAAATTGAAAATAAAAAAAAACATTCTAGGACAGATTTTGTTAATAGTTACCTAGCCTTAAATTGTGATTCTTTTTTTTTTTTTTTTTTCAAAAACTAAAACTTATTGGAAACAATTTTTGATTCGTTTTTCTGGCTTCATGTAGTCAGAGTATCAAATCTGTAAAAGCATTTTGCTACAACTTCCAAAGAACAACAAAAATAGTGAAATGTACTAACACTGAAATAGACGATAATGAAGCTCTTTTACTTTTTTATTTGTATTTTGTTTTCTCTCTTTTTAAACATATTTTTGTTGAGACTCTTGATTAACTGTTATGTTAAGACCTCTTGATATTTCTACATCTCTTATTTTCTTCTTATGTATAACTTTTTCGTTTTTGTAGTCTATTCTTCTGAATGGCAACCCTTATCATTGTGCTGGGGTATTACTTAGTTTTTATTGCACGGAATAATTTTTGTTTGGTTCTTTCGAGGTGTTGCTATCGTTTTAATAAAGAAAATTGGTAGAAAGTAATTTAATTAACGTTTACGGTGCCACGGTACTGACATCCACGATACTGACATTTAGATAGTTTATGTGACCTAACTTCTCTATGCTAATAAGAAAAATAATTTCCAGGACAATTTTAACATATGTTGTTAAAAAGAATAAAAAATTCTGATAATCAACCAAAACCATGTTGTAACATGCTTACAAAATACTACCACGGTACTGACAAAATAATTTGTGACACACTTTCTTCGAATGAAAACATATCACTCTTAAAGTACAAGAACGTTAAAAAAAAGGCTGTTGTTATCTATACATAAATGATGCCTCTTTTAAAAAACCACCATATACAAAAAACTAAAACAAAATGGCGGTTCATCGTGAAATCTTTTGAATTCACAAATAGAAGAAAGTCCTCGGACAATATTCATTCATAATTATTTTATTCAGCAATAAGTATTTTGACTCAATTTTTGCATAATTTTGTGAAGCAAGTATTGCACTAAAACTTTTCTAAGGACAACATTTCTATTCAATGAAGTATTTCATCAGAAAAAAGTAGATTTAATCGGAAAAACAAGGAACGGACATGCCACGGTACTGACATTTTAACTACACTTTTCCAAGCCATGTGGAAGAAGTAGCAAATTTGGTCATGATAACGAATGAAGATTGTAGTTTACATAATACAAACCAAAAATATTTGCGAACATTTTAGACTAAATAACAAAAAAAGCACTGGACACAAAGAATCACAGTTGGGACGGAATCACCTATATAGTAAATCGTTTCAATTTTAGAAAATTTTATCAAAAAAAAAAAATTGGATTTTTTACATTTTAACAAAAAAATCATTTTTTAAATCCAAAAAAATATTTCTTTTTATATTTTGGAAAACAATACTTTTAAAAAATTTTGAAATCCCACCGTTTTCAAGAAACTCGAAAATAAAAATAAATGGTTCTTTGGCAGGTACCACTAGTGATTATAAACTATGTACTACTAAAAGTAATTTATTCATTTTTTTTAAAGAAAAGTCGTGGAGCCTTTTTTTGATAAAGATTTGGTAAAATTGCTAAGAATTTGTATGGCCGGACCGTTAATTTTGGTTCTTAAAAATGAAAGAAACATGTGGGGGTAATCACCAAAACCCATTAGGTATCTACCAAGCTTGAACAAAATTGATCCAGCCATTTAGGTTGTAGCTGAACAGTCAGACAAACAGAAATTTGAGATTCACTTTTTTCGTGGTCCCTATCATAGTAATGAGAAGCCTTATCAAAATCTCGAATTAAATTTTACTTTCGAATGCATAACTTGCCAAATAGAGCTGTGTTCACTTGGCCCGCAAAATTGTCCGATTTTTGTTTAGTAAAAGATGACCACTTTTGACCAACCTTTAACTTTTTCTTTTCCACCCATAGTTTTTGAAAAATGGTGGGCCAAAAGAACGCTGCCCCTCAAAAATTGATTTAATAAAATTTGATTAATATTTTCGATAGATCTGTTTTTGAACATCAAACTTTTTCTGAACTCCGCCAGAGATATTTTGTTTTATTGTTGAAATTCTGAATTTTGATTTTTATAGTTTTCCAAAATGGTAATCTTTCAAAATTCGAAAAAAAAAGTTTTGTTAAGCTAAGTTATTTGGTCAAAAGTAGTAACATATTTGAATGATAATCAGTAATCACTTACAAAAAATGATAAAAAAAAAAAAAAAAAAAATGGAGAACCAGGGCCTAGTGACTTACAACTCTCAACCATTCCTGTGGGCGTGTTGTTGGCAAGAATGGAGGGGACTTACAATTTTTTTGCTGATTCCGAATGGCTAGATAAGAAAAACTTATTCATGACAAGTATACTCTTGGAAGATTTGTCAGTTCCTCGCAAGAGGCAGTTCCTTGGATAAAAGCCCACACCTTCGGCATGACGGTCTAAAGCACTATAACCATTATGCCACGAGGTACTAGGATCCTCCTTACAATCATTCTAAATAGCTGCACCAAACACTGTTACTTCCCTCTGAAGTGGAAAACAGCGAAGATAGTGGCAATCCTGAAGAAAGGAAGCTTCATCTTGGTGACCAACCATAGGCCTATATTGCTTCTTAACAACATCAGCAAAATACTGGAGAAAGTAATTCTCCGGAGGTTCCAGAGGTTCTGCAGTGAAAACGCGATCATCCCTGACATGATGCAGTTTGTCATTCGAGAAAAACACTCGACGCTGCACTCACTGTTAAAAGTTCCAACACGATATCACCTCAGCGCTCAACAGTTACCTTGTCACCATTGGATGCTCCCTGGATGTCGGGAAAGCATTCGACAGCGTATGGATAGAATCACTTATCCTGAAACTACCTCCATTACAAATAACCTCTTCCACTTATCAATATTCTTTGTTCTTGTATTTCTTTCAGTAAATTTTTCGTTTAACTGGACAACTTTAAATCAAACATAAAGACCAACAGAGACGGAACAGATCAAGGATCGAAACCTGGCCCTTCCTCTACAACTTGATGACATCTGACCAACCTGTCCCAACTGGATGTGAGAACCTTCTGTGTGCTAAATGCCAACACCCCAAGAATCCACACCAAAATCACCAAAAGATAACCGGGTTGGAACACCCCGAGGATGAAAAAGTGAAACGAAATTTAAATAGTTTTGACATGTATTTTATAACTATAAAGCATACAATTTTAAACTGAAGGAATAGAATTAAGTTAGGCCCTCATAAAATAAATGTAACAAATGTTAAATAAAAGTACTCATACGCCACAGTTAACACATACAGCAAATAAAGCAGGTATGAATTTTCGAAGGGGTTTTTATGAAATAATATGGAAGACTGAAGCAAACAAAAAAACTATATTTCAATTGAAAATGTAATAAACGGAGGTCACAGTTCAATAATAATGATAGAAACAATTAAACCGGGTTTAAAAAGAGTTTGTATGGGGCATATTTATTTAGAACGTATCTTAAAAAGTTACCAGAAAAAAGTAAGTTTTGAAATTATTCTGCCTTAATGATTATAAGCTTAACCACTGATGCTATTTTAGGACATCAAAGATATTATCTCCTAAATTGATCCAGCAATGCGGAGATGAGCTTGATGCAAGCCTGAATATCAAGTAGTTAAAGACCGCACCCTTATCTGGGAGCCAGGACACATTGGCATTGGGGAAAATGAACTGGTGACCAAATTCGATAGAAAAAGATCGGCCCTTCATAGTTTACTAGCGGAAAGAGTCAACATTCTTTTTAGAACTGTGAAGGGCAATGTATTTTCAATTTTTCTTATTTTTATTTTGTAGGTGAGACTGTTTAGCCAACAGCAAAATATCCAGAAGGATCTATCCCTCCTAGAACTAATCCCAAACAATTGATGTGGTACATATGAAAGCCCAGGCAAGACATAAGCAGGATTGTTGCAACTTGAACATGCAGCAAGGGCAAGGCTATGCATTTTTTACAATACTCACTATAATTCTAACCTGAGGGAGTCAGAGAAAGACAGAGAAAAAAAAATCAAAAACTTTTCTTATCTGGGATTTGGTCCAGGGATTTTCTCTAAGCATGTCCAATACTCTTACTACTGGACGAAATCGCAATGTACATATATTGTAGTTCTTGTGCAATGCTTAAATTAATAATATTATACTTTAAGTTTTCATAGTACCACTGTATTGTATGGTGGGTATAATACTTGTTTTTTTTTTTGTTTACAGGGTATTTCTTATGGAATTTCAAAAGTTTCAAATTAAACAAGATAAATCGAAATATATATAAAAAATACTGCGTCAAAGTTTTTTACGATTTTGTTAAAGAGTAAATCTTGGAGGGTCTCAATCTTAATCCACAAAGTGCGAACAAAAAACAGAACATGCACTTATCGCCATTTCGAAAAAAGTGTTGAAAAACCTAAATGCGTTTTTCTCGGCTTATGTTGGATGGCATAGCAATATTTTTTGTTTGAATTTGAAGGCAAAAATATCTTATAGGACTTAAAACAATAAAAAAATTTTGACATCTCTTTCCGATAAGAATTTATTGTAGAAAAACTGTCAAAAATTTTAAATAAAAATAGAAGAAATACTTAAATTGTTTTTTGTAGAACAGGTGATTGTCCACAATTTATCTGTATTTAGATTTCATGCGTAACAAAAAATGTCTTAAATAGTCCAGTCATATAAGCTTTTTGCTTCGGAAAAATTGGCGAAAAGCTGAGTTTTCTCATGTCTCCATCGATATGACCAAAATGTATAGCTGGCATTGTAAGTAATACAGTTGCTTTTTAGTATTTTTTTTTTGTTTTAAGTCAATAAAATTTAAGTTCAATTTAAGTTAGAAAATTGCCCCTCCCGGCTAAAGGGGGTGGCGGATGGAACCCCTCTCATCACAAGTTTATTTTTCTTTTCTCAACCCACCCTACATGCTTTGGATTTTTGTCACATTTTATGCTGATCACCCTGTATGAACGAAAATACTATTTTTCGAGACTTTGGACCTCATATGATTAATGTTGTAGAGCCCGAATCGACTGGGAACTTTCCCAAAACCTTTAATTAAATCCCTGTAGGTATATATTTTTATTACTATTTTCTAATTTTCCTGGGAGATACCACGCAAGAAAAACTCACCTTGTACTCAAAGGGGGTGTAAAAGTGCACATTTTGGACAGAAACATAAGATTTGTTGGTTTTTCCAACCAAAATGGTTGGAAAAAATCCCTTTGGTGGGAAAATATTCATAGTGGGATTTATGGTTAGAAAATATTTCAATAGTCTCTTTTTTTGGGGGATAAATTATTATTAGCATAACCGCAATTAATTATCTGCCTATCTTCGAATTTTACTATAGCGATTTGGCACAAAAATCTTTCTTGAAAACAGAACTTGTAAAAAAAAAATATTATTATTCGTGAATATCACACGAATGAGGTACCAAAAATTCATTTAAATCTATGGCTGACCAATTGCTGACTTTTTATGACCGTTAAGTGATCTTTCAAATTGTATATTATCTTTTTATATGACCCAAATGTGGTGCCAAAGTTGTCTTGTGACCTTGGAATGAACGAAAAATTCATAAGAAAATCTATGGCTGACCAATTACTGAAAATATTTGACCTTTGATCACGATCAAGTGATCTCTTGGATCAGTTTACATTTTGTATGAATATTCCACAAATGCTGTGGTAAAAATCGTGTGTGACCTTGTGAATCTTTAAGTCTTGATTACAAGCTTTGTAGGGCTGAACAATTTCTAGGACAAGTTGACTTCTTTGACCAATTACTGACCAACTAAATGACATACTTTTTTGCGAATATGAAGTGTCAAAACTGCAGAGCCAACTTTTTTGTGTTTTTTTTTAGGAAATCGTTACAGTAGAAAAAGTTATGATGTGTTTTTTTTCTTCCAGTGCAAAAATGGTGGGATTTTTTTTGGAATCTAGTGGAATTCTATAAATCTCATTTGGCATCACTATCCGTAACTCTAGCGATTGAACTACCTCGAAAACGGTTACTCTTATGAATTACAACTTAGTCCTTGACATTTTTCTGTAAGAGCTACTGTTCGGGAGATATTCCTTAAAAACCGTTTGGGATGGCATTTGCCCCCCCCCCCCTGTAAAATTGTTAGCGGCTCTTGACTGACTTGACTTTAAATTCAATATCCAGCAAATAATTCCTTATGGGAGATTACGTTTTGTACGACAGTGCGTTAATCATCAGAAGGGTCTCTTCCGTTTAAGGATTGCTCTGCGATCAATAAGAGCCAAGAAAATCACGCTTATGTTTTTCAATGCTTTTATAGAAATGGCGGACAGCGCATGTACTTTTTTTTGCTCGAACTTTGTAGATTTAGAATCTCTAAGAGGCACTCTTAAAGAAACACTAAAAATTCGACGCAGTATTTTTTATATACATACGAGTTAAATAACAAAAAAAAATAAAATTTAAAAACCAGCATTATGTATTACAAATTTGTACTTTTTAAAATTCTTCAATTTGTACTTTTTAAAATTCTTCAATTTTTGTGGAATTTTGAAAAATATGTGTATATTCATGACCAATTTTGTGTATTCAGCTAAATAAAAAAAAGTTATTAGAAATAATAAATTAAATAAACAAAAGGGCACATATTGGCACACGAAATAATAGACTAGTGCTATTCTCTCAGATGTACATATATGTTGCGCAGGATGATATTATCGTTGTACTGATTTTTTTCCCAAAAAGTAAACAAAACATAATTTTAGTAGGTAGGTACCTACTCACAAAAAACTACAAAATATCACCATTGATTAGATTTCTTAATCTTTTTTTCCTTGAACCTTACTTTTATTTTCACCACCAGTGTCAGAGATTCGCCAGGACGAAAATAAGACTTAATTCATGACTCAGCTTAAAGTAGTAAAATCTGTCCAAATAAAATGGTTAATAAAGGTTTATAACTACCTATATACTTTTTCTTCTAGAAATTAGTTTTTTCTATATGGGCGTGGTCATTTGCTATAGTAAGGCTAAGGTACCTTCTGTATAGGTACCAAGAATACAAAATTTAGAATTAAATTGTTGGCTTTAAAATAAAATCAATAACAGCTAGCTATTGATCAATATTCCAAAGAATAACAATAAATTTCGAAATGTGTTTCCTCAGATCATGTTGGAATTTTTTAAACTTAAAAATGTAGTAGGTATGTACATATGTATACCGAAAACTTTTTAATGTATCATGAACCTACATCGTCAAATGATTGATAAAATAAATATTTTCGGGTAAAAGGGTTTTAAAAAAAAAAACACTAAATAAAACTCTTTTCAGAATCCTACTTTCAATTTAATTATTTTAAGGACAAATGAAAAAAGTACATACTTACTAAAATAGGTACTTGCTTACCATGTTTGGCCAAAAAATCAAAAGACTTACTAATATCAATATTACCCGAAACATATTAATGTATTACCAAAATGCTTTAAGCTCAAAAATCAAAAAAACAAAACTATAGTTCCTTCTTTCTTAAATTAGTCAAGTATTACAGGTTTAAAATATACTTAAATAGGTATGTATTGAGGATTCAAAGTCATATAAACAAAATAACTCAAAAATTAAATAAAAGTGTCTTAATTAAACTTTTGAAAACCTTAAAGTAGATATAGGTACCTACATAAGTTTATTCATTCACAAAAAGTCAAAAGTCATTTTATAATTAACCTAAAACAAACTTTTTTTATAATAACTCTTAATAGGTATAGGTACCTATATCAGGTTTTCAACTGAACAAAGATTTACTAATTAAAAGTTTAAAACTCTAGATATGTATATTTGTATTATGTAAAGAAATTATTATACAGTGTGTGGAGAAACTGATTGAAATTTTCACAAAAAAAAAAAACGGGGTGTAGATTTCATATTGATTTCCCAATACCCATATGAGAGATATTATCCCTCCCCCATCTTGGTAGGATTGCACCAAAACTTAAATTGCAAATTAAAAATTCCTTTTTTTTTTTTACAAAAATTAAACAAACAAGCTTACCCCCATACCCTAAGCCCACACATACTGTTTTATGAGCAAAACCTAAACTTTAGAAAATTTCTTATAAAAAAAACGAACTAAACTTATATATAAACGGATAAACAATAGTCTCTTGAGCTTAGATATATATAAATATTATTATAGGTATCTCCCTTCTCATTAGTAGGTAAAAATACATCATTCCTTATAAGTATGAATCAGCTTTTTGTAATATTTACGACGCAAATACATTTTGTTACTTAGATACGATAAAATATTTGAAGGAAAAAATAAAAAAAAAACTAAGCCCAATTGTTTAAATAAATAGACAGGTCTATAGTTTAAGTTAATTAATTTTTTAATAAAATATATTTGAACTGGTAGAAAATGCATATTTACAAAGGGAAAATTCACTCACCTAAAATGCGATTTCTTCAACAAACACATTGAAAGTCAGTTTTTCTTAATTTTTTTTCAAAAAAAAAAAAAATTCGGAGAAAAAGGGATATTTTCCTGAAACACCATGTCCTTTTTGATAGTTTTACTGAATGAACACTTATTTATTTTCAAAAAATTTTCATCTACGACGCAATTATTTTGTGTTTGTTTTTTGTTGTTGTTGTGTTTTCAACCACTAAATCTTTCACCACGCAAGGCTGCAAAGCCCCAAAAGCACCAAAAAGTCACACTACTAAATTAATTTTATCAAAAAACAAAACATATGCAATGAAATTGCCAAAAACAAATACAATGTAAGTACCTAAATAATAAACAATAATTTAAATTGTTTAAACAATATTGTTGCATTTCTTCTGCAGATTCATCACTTTTTTTTTTTTTAATTTCACATGCTATCACTTTCAATTCTAATTAAAATTCAGGAAGAAAATTTCTTAACATTTCTGTTTTCTGTTTTTTTTTTTTTTTTTTAATTCACAAAGAATAAAAATTGTACATATTCTTGAACTTGAATTATGAACAAGTCCAATCACCAGGAAAGTCACAGTCGGCCTATATTCTCAAGCGAGTGACGGTCCTCGGCTCGAGCGATCAAAAGTATAAGTTTTCTCAATGCCGAGAGACATAGAAGCCAGCCAGTCGACACAAATGACATATAAAAAAGTTCTTTAAGCACATACTCGGTACATGCGATGGGTTGCGATAAAGGTGTGGTGGTGGCTAGTTTGGATGTATTAGTGAAAAAAGGGGCAGTTTATGGTAATATTGGTGTGTTGCATCATGGACACTCTTATGTACCCCCGGAGATGTAAACATTGACAGAAAGGGATGGAGGATATTCTCCAGTTCTAAGCACACAAGCCATCACCACACGCCTAGAATAAGTTCCAATAGTTGCACAAACTAGCTATATATAAAATGCATACATATGTATACACTCAAAAGATCACACACACACACACACACACTCACATATAACATGTTAGCAACAAATGAACTGCGATGCGACCCATATGTTTGCGGCTGAGATAGGTTCTATATAAAGGCCTCCATTATAAGGCTAAAGGAGGCCTGCAGCACAAAATTTGATTAGGAGACAAAATCGTCTTCAAATGTCAAGAAGTTTTAGTGCAAACTTTTCCCTTCAACAACAGGGTGGGGGAACAACCCTTAAATTGTATGTCAAACAAAAAAAATGAAAATCAATGAAACTTTCAACCTTATAAACAATAAGCACGTAGACGCGACGTAATATTAAAAAATTCATCAATAATTCTTCCCACGTCACCCTCTACGAAAATCAAACAAAGAAAACCAACAAAAAAAAATAAACATCCCTTATCTTCTTCGATTTGCATTTGTGTTTAAACACCTACCTACCTACCTGCTGTTATGGAAATAAACTGTTCTATCCTGTGTTTTTTTTTTTTAGTTTAAGTAGCTTATAGCTGCCTGCCTGCCCTATCCCAACTTCAAAGCTTAAAAAGGAGCTTTCTCTCCTTGTTCTTGGCGTCACCTCACCTCTAAACTTTTTGTGTTTTTTTTTTTATATATTTTTTGCTACTCATAAAGTAAGGAAAAAAGTCGTGGTGTAATTTATTGATGTTTTTGTTTATTTTGATTTTGAAATAAAATGGAAATAAAATTAGAGCAAATTCTCAAAAAAAAACAAAAACAAACAGAAATTTCAACCAAAAGATAAAAGAGTAAAAAATGTTCCTATACTCGAACATCCTTTTCATAACTAGGTTATGATGGTTTTTTGTTGTTTTTTTTTTTTGATAATTTGATGAGATGATACATTTTCGATGGAAAATTTATTTTAATTTGAGTTTGTTAAATTACACAAAGAAAAACGTCAGTCTGAGAAGACCTTACAAGGGGGCATATGGGAAAAGACGTTTCTAGAATGACTCAACAAACATTTTTCCACTACAATGACAGAAAATCGCTCAGAAAAAAAAAATACAGTGATTAGAATAAAAAAAATGAAAATTGTGTAAGTTGTTTATATCATCCCATCAGTAATAGAGAACGATATTATTTTCGAAGTGAAGCAACAAAAAAAAAAAATGAAACAATGCACTAAAAACTAATTATTTTTCAATAATTACCTACACTTTGTTGATAAACTCTAACGAATGTGAAATTAGTTTTTTTAAAACTTGATACAATGATATTTAATTCGCTTTTAAATAAACTATAGTAGGTGGAATGAATAAGGCTTTCGTAAGAGGGTAGGTTTTTTTTTTTTTAGTTTTAGTTTTATTTGTGCTTAAGTAACACGAGTTGGTGGCATGTAACGTAATGCATGTTACACAATTTAATTGAGTATACTTAGAATACCTACTGATGATATGTGTGTGATAGGTTAAATTAACAAACGAAAAATTCTCCAAATTCAATAAAAGTTGTTAAATAAAATCTAAAAAAAAAGTTCCTTAAATGAAAAAAAAGTGCTTCTAGGTCACACGTACGAGTAAGTACCTACCTACTTGGTTTAGTGTTTCAAAGCTATAAATTGGTAAATCGTTGAAGGCGTTAAGTATCGAGCGATAGTTAATATAATGATAGCTATAGCTAAGGAAAAAGCGTACGTAATAGTAATTTCTTTTTCTAAGGAAACGAAACGAAAACGTTTTTTACATCACAGTTGCTGCCTATTGAGAGAAAATGTCAAATTCTTCTAGAGTCTTAGGTTAGGTTAGGTAGAAGGGCTGACAGTTGATCTCGTTACCGTCACACTTAGTTCTATGTAGATCCGTTGTGATACCCTAGGAAATTGTATTCCACTTTATGTAAAAAATCTATGTGTTCTGTTAGCAGCTAAGCCATTTAGAGGCGTTGATGAAATTCAGAAGGCTATTAGCCGAAATTCCAGAAAGTTCCTCTAGGTCGTCATAGAAATGATTTCCTAGGTGTTTCTTTCTTAAATGACAGAGTGCGCTGGGCAGTGGCAAAGGAAGTGTAAGGTATCCTCATGTGCTTCTTCGTCGCTGCACCCTCTACAAAGGTCATCAGTACTGAGCTTAATTTTCTTTTTATATTATCTCAGTAGGTTTTGTCCGGTGATTATGCTGACAAGGGAACGGAGATGTTTCTTGTCCATTTGCATAATTTTGTCTTTAGTTCGGACTCGGCAAAAAACTGTAGGTCTCCTCCATTCCTGCCAACAAACACGCACACAGGAATGGTTGTGAGTTGTAAGTCACTAGGCCCTGGTTCTCCATGAGCTGTTGCGCCACCCAATTTATTTTTAAAATTTTGTCTGCTTATTGAAATTTGGCCATAACTTTCTAGTTGTGGCGCATATTTTAAGTAGATTCCATCTTTCATTGGTTTTTTTCTAATATTTTGTTACCAATATCCTGTTTGATGCTACAAGTTGGTACTTTGATATATGTTGTTCGGCTTGACTTGAATCAAGCGACGAACCCGTTCTTGCCAGCTCATCAGCTCTCTCGTTTCCCTGTACATCACTGTGCCCGGGAACCCAGCAGAGTCTATTGTTATGCTGCATGCCAAGAACCCTAAGCTTTTCGCGACAGCAAGTCACAAGCATCGAATGTATCTCGGTGGTAGAAATTGCTTTTATTGCTGCTTGGCTATCAATAAAGAGGGTGAATTCAGCTCGTGGTATCACCATCAATGATATTTGCGTAACTGCTTTTGTCACTGCCAAGACTACGGCTTGGAAGACACTGCAAAAGTCCGGAAGTCTGAAGGAGCTAGCTAGTCCCAGAGTTTCCGAGAAAATTCCTGCACCAGCTCCAGTGTCCATCTGTGAACCATCAGTGAAGACAGTTATCGTAGATTCATTACTGAAAGGTTGGTTGTTTTCCCACTGTTCTCTATTAGAAAAAGTGTCAGCGAAGGGTCTGTCTGAAGTTTAAATGGGGTGTTACCTAGTCTGTGCAAACATTATTTCCCACATATCTCTGCAGAATCCGAGTTTGGCCCGATGTGCTTTCCTTCCAGCATTTAGTCTGGCTTAGCCGCAGGGCACTGTATGCTGCAGATTGCACGAATAGAACTACGGGTTTCAAGTTGAGTATCGCTTCCAGTCCCGCCGTGGGAGTTGTTTTCAACGCCCCCGTAATACCTACGAATGCTAATCTTTGAACTTTTGTCAAGGTTTTCAGGTTTGTTGCTTTCTCAGTCGCGTTCCAGCAAACTAAATTACCGTAGGTAAGTATCTTTCTAACTAGAATCTTACTTTTTATGAAGAATTTTCTCTCAGCTTAGCAGTTCGGACATCGGCATAAAGTTGCAGGACCCTTCCATCACTATTGAAACAAGCACACTTGAGAGGTTGAGTATTTTAAGTCAATAAGCCTTGGTTCTTCACGAGCTGTCACGCCATCAAGAAAACATTTTTCGGAAATATTGGCATGAAAAATTACCCACTTGTGCTGCTTAGAATCGAAACTTTTTTTTTTGAATCTTTCAAATGCCTCCATTCATCTTCGAGAAATCGTTAGTTTTCGTCTTACTAGCTAATTTGAAAAAATCCAGTCAATTTGTGCTCAAAAAGGCATCTAGCGAGCAAATTGTGGGTTTTTTTTAATGTTTGAATGTCGTAAGACGAAAACTAACAATGTCTCAAAGATGAATAGAGGTATTTGAAAGATTCAATTCATTCATTACCACTAATTTGCATAGAAAGTGCATTTTTTTTTTTAATCTTTATATTCGAATATATCAAAAACAAACGTGACGTGATACAGCAATTTCAAGGCCAGATTCGAACTTAGCGCATCACGTACCACCAGAAAAGTATATCTTGGTTTATGTTACAGACCAGAATTCAAATTTTGCCATACAAAGCAATTTCTTAGTACTTTTCGAGTGAATTTTCGAAAACAGTAAAATACGTCAATTTTCGACTACCTCTTGATTGCAAATGGATTTTCGCAGAAAAAAAACTTTAATAGAGATTTAATGGAAATTGTGTATACTTTCAATTATAATTTGATGTAATTTTCGAATAATTGGTAGTTTTCGAGCCATTAGTGAAAAACTTTTGTTGGCAATCCTCAGATTCGGATTCACACCCCTGAAAACATATTAGAGCGAAAAAATCAAAACTACCCCACAATTTGCTCCCAAAGAGCACTTTTGAGCACAAATTGACTGGACTATGGGTTTCGTGTTTTGTTTTGACATTAGGTAGTATTGTTGTGACATAATTATTTTCAACGTGTGAAATGAATATGGAGAAATGACCTTTCCTACTTCATTGATTTAATTTTAACCTTACAACTATGGCCTGACTTTTTAAGTCGGAACGTAGTTACTCAATTTTAAATAAGTATTTAAAAAAACACTCATACGCCACAGTGAACAATGATGTTTCGCTTGAAAAGCTCATATCTTTAGTTTTACTTTTTGGATTGTCAAAATTAAAGTCTGTGGATTAAAGGAAAATAAAAGAGCATCATTTCTTATTTTTAGAAAATGAATCGAAGTGATTGTACCCCAGATGGTAAGAAAATTTGAAAATCATTATTTTTATTATCTCATACCCACCACTGGCAACGAAAGAAGTTTTCCAAATCAAAAATTAACTGATATACTCATATATTTTTAATGAGTTAACACCCAGAATTGCTGTTGACATTTATATTTGAGTATTGTTTCTTTTTTTTTCTATTTAAGGAAATGAAACCAAAACGTTTCTTACATCAGGGGCAGTGCCTATTGTGAGAAAATGATAAATTCTTCTAGAGTTTCTCTTTTCATGAAAAAGTGTCTCTCATGTCAACTATGAAGTAAGGTCATATGTAAGGGTCGAAGGTAATTACCATTAATCGTCAGATCGTACTCCATTAATTTTATCGCTAGTCGAAAATTGACGCATTTTTACTGTTTGTTATTTATTTTTTTTTACTTTTTTACGTTTTTTACTGAAAAAAATTGAAATTTTATCTTTAACATGGTTTGAATATCTCAAAAACGTTACGCGATAGAGCAATTTCAAGGCCAGATTTAAACTCAGCGCATCAAAGACCATCAGAAAAGTATATCTTGAATAATGTTAAAGACGATATAATTTTCGAATAATTGATAGTTTTCGAGCCATTAGTGAAAAACTCCCAAAAAATGCATTTTTGCATCATTTTTGTATATTTTTCCTTGTTGCGTCACGAAATTTTGTTGGCAAACCTCAGATTTGGATTCAGCACCCCCAAAAACATAAGGGAGTGAACAAATCAAAGCTACCCCACAATTTACATGGTAAAAATACAATATGACTGGACTAACGGGCTTAAGCTCGTGAGTAAGAAAACAAACTGGAACGAATTCAGAAATATACTTAAAAGTTTCATAAACCTAAGATTCCCCATGCAAACATTTGAACAAATTGATCATGAAGTTACAGTTTGTTGATAGAAACAACGAATATGAAATTTCTTTTGTCACACTCAAAGAGCATGTGTGCCAACATTAGTTGTCTTAAAAAAAAAATCACCAGGACACGATCTAATAACTGAAAGAAATGCATTCAATAACCTTCAAAAAACTTCAATTTATAATCAACGCATGCTTTATACCAGGATATTTGTCACATCTTAGGAAAATTGCAAAAGTCAATCTTACATCCAATTAAGGTAAGCCATCAACAGAAGTAATATCTTAGAGACCTATATCGCTTATACCAATTATGGCAAAAGTTTTCAAAAAACTGCTCCTGAAGAGGCCTAGCAAAATAATAGAAGAAATTAGACTAATTCCGAGCCATCAGTTTTGATTTAGAAATTAACATTATACGATTGATCAAGTGCATCGAATTACGGACGTTGTAGAAATGCACTTGAAGAAAAACAAGTATGCTCGGCTTTATTCTAACATGTTGTTCAATTTTGACAGGTTTTGGCACTTGGGACCTGCGTACAAACTCCATAGGACCTTCCCAAGCAGTGCTACGAAATACTGAAATCATTCATTATGAGTCAGTTCATAGAATACGGTACGACCAAAATTACTCGGAACTAAAAAAATTGAAGTTGGTGTACCACAGGGGAAGTGTCCTAGGACCAACCCTGTATCTGTTATATACAAGGGATATTCCAGTGGAATTCAACGCTATCCTGGCCACCTTTGCTGATGATACTTCAATAATGATGTCAGATAAATCGGTTACGAAGGCTACACAACAATTGCAAAATGCCGTGAATAAAGCAAGTGAATGGATGCAAAAATGGCGTGTCAAATTAAACGAAACAAAATCGATGCATATAAACTTTACAAACAAAAACATAAACAATGTTCCAATTAAAAAATAAATGTATAACTTTACATCGAAGATATTTAGTTTAAACTTTTTTTATAAATTACCAACAATATTAATAAAAAACAAATATCCGCTCCTTTACACACGAGTTTACTAGCGCAGGGACGCTGTATCACACAATCAACGATCCAAAGTCATACCAACTCCAAAATGGATACCGTCTTAAATGTACGAGACAATGTTGGGAGATTAAGAAGACCAAAGCCTCATGAGCTGATGGCCTAAAAGCTATGGGAAAGTGTTATAACTTTAAACTTTTCCCAATGTGGTATATTAATGAAGAAAGAAAAATCATTCGTCAATCTTTCATAGATGGATCCTGATTCATCGGTGGCTTTAGTGCGGTAAGAGTCCCACACTACTTGAAACCGATTCTTACCGAGTGTCTTTTGAAGATTTCCATAGGATACAAAAGGAAACAAAAATTGATACGTCACATATCAATTGATATGTCACTAAGCCTTGGTTTTTCATGAGATTTATATATTTTTGAAGACAACATTTCCAAAAAAATATTGCTTAGAATCAAAATAACAAGCTACGCAAAATGGCGTGGCGTGTATCTGTCTACAAAATTCTCAACTAGAATGCATACATTTTCTTATGAACAGCGTTGCTTTGGACTTCATACTGAAAAACTCATATTAATCTCTGGTATGATACGATATAAGCCAAATTGTCATTTTCTTTTCTTAGAAATCAAACAATGTAAACCGAAACTTTAGTTGGCTTCTTGTTTTGTGTTTTTTTTTTTTCTTCAGAAGATTTATGTGTTTTTGACATAATTATTTTGAACGTGCGAAATTAATAAGGAGATACGACCTTTCCTACTTTATTGATTTAATTTAAACCTTACAACGATGGGTTGGAATGTTAATGATGAATCGTAGTTACTCACTTCAAAATTAAAAATTAAAAAAAAATCACTCATACGCCGCAGTGAACAATGATGTTTCGCTTGAAAAGCTCATATCTTCAGTTCCACTATTGGGATTGCCAAAATTAAAGTCATTGAACTTAGGGAAAATGAGAGAGCATATCATTTCCGATTTTAGTGAGTGAATTGAATCGGTTGTTCCCAAGATGATAACAACATTAAAAAATCATCATTTTTAACACCTCGTTCCCACAACGGGCGTCAAAAATATGTGCTAGTTTTTTCTTTTCGATATCAAAATGGATTTACACACTTATACTGTCATACTCATATATTTTTTATGAGTCCAATTCTAATTGCTGCTGGCAATAAGACTTAGCCTCGCAAGAGGTTAGAAAAAACAGTTCTTTTTATTTTAATTTTCAATTTTTGAATTCAACGGATTTTTAACTTAAATATCTGAGTATTCCAGATAACGGAGAAATATAGAAATATAGAGTAGAACTCACTTAAATCCTTTTTTTTTTAATTTAGGCCAGGAAAAATGGGTTCCGAGGTTGAAAAATTAATTCATGAAATATTAAAATTGGAATCGACGTAGAATTGCAACCTCTATAACATATCCAAAATCCCCGCATTGGCTTTTTGTGTAGATGCATTTGAAGAGGTGCAGACGGGGAGAATTTAGAGGTCTATCAAACTAAAATATTTGTTTGGGTAAAACCTAATCATATGATACATGCTTTAAGGGTAGTTTTTAACGTTGAATCTAATGAAACCAAATTCAAAATCATGCAACCACCCAGAAAGAAGTTATAGTCCTTTTTATGTAATGATGACTTTTTTTCCAGGTACAACAGGTAAAATATTACCGAAAACCCTTTGAAAATAACGGTATGTTAATGAAACTTGGAATGAATGTTTCATTTGTCATAGAAACTAAGAATCAAGAGAGTCCCTAAGAATATCCATGGTGAAAGGGTGTTTTTTTAAGGGGGAGGGGCAAGTGTAGAATGTTAACCATAACACCCACGTAAAAACTCTTACACTCATGAAATTCGCCAAAAATATATAATTTGTCATGGCAACCAAGAATCAAAATAGTCCTCATAAATATATTTGTTCTGGGGTCCAAGATCTCCCCATCTGCAGATCTTCAAATGCATCTACACAAAAAGCCAATGCGGGGATTTAGGGGGACTTTGGGTATGTTATAGAGGTTGCAATTCTACGTCGATTCCAATTTTAATATTTTATGAATTAATTTTTTCAAGGTTCCCCATACGATTTGTGCTATTTTTCCTGGTCTAATTCATTCGCTCCACTTAAACAAAATAATTTTTAATTTTCTTCCAAAACTGAAATGAAGTAAATACAACGAAAATGATTTTTACTGCAAATATATTTCATAACTATTAAACCGTGAGCTCATAGCAGATTAGGGTTGTGGAAGATAGCAAAAAAAGAAGTTGAAAGCTTGAGTAAAGTTTATTCAAAAAATCAAATTTTTACAGGCATAACAGTTTTATATTCGTTGCGCTGTTATGCCTCAGTTATGGACTGCAAGAATTTGATTTCTTGAATAACCTTTGCTAAAGATTTTGACGCATATACTTCTTTTTTGTTATGCTTTATATCCAAAGTAGGCTCTATCGGTCTATTATGTTTTTTTTTTTCTAAAAAATTAAAAGAGAAAAGTAAAATTTTTGGATTTTTTGTTTTTTTTTTATTAGAAAAATTTTTAAGAGCGATATAAATGAGTTACAACCTTACCTGCTTTATTGATTTAATTTAAGCCTTGGAAACGAGTCTGGGTTCTATCGACAAAACCATACTCACTTTTGAATAAATACTAACAAAAAAAAAAACACTGATACGCCACAGTGAGCACTAATGATTCACTGTAAAAGCTCATATCTTGAGTTTTATTATTCGGATTATCAAAATTAAAGTCTGTGGACTTAAGGAAATTGAATTGAAGTAATTGTACTCCCAGGCACAATATTGAAAACCACTGAACAGGGGTCGAATAGAATCTGCTTGGCTTTTTTATTCGTTATCAAGAAGGAGGTATCTATCTACTGATTGTCATACTCATATTTCGGTGATGGGTTCACTCCAAAATTTGTTTCTTGGTAGGCAAATAAACCTACTGTGTGTTCATAAAGAGTTAGAAAAACAATTTTGTATATATTTTCATTTTCACTTTTTGAATTTAATGGATTCTTAATTTCATCATCTAGGTTCTCTATATATAGGCTATTGAATACACCTTTAATAAAAATAATTACGTGAAAAGGTTTTTATTATTGAATATGTTTGTTTGGCCCATAAGCATGCTTAAAGCCTTAAATACTATTCAATTTACCCATACATTTCTCAAGGAATTGTCACACTGGCCACTTTTCAATATTTTTCGTTTAGCTCGGAAACTAAGCAGAATTTGACGATTTAACTCTAAAAACTTTTTGTTAAAAATTATATTTTCTATCCAAATGGAAGGTTGAAAAAAATAAAACAAATTAAGCAGGAAATTGAAAAATCAATTATTATTTATCAAATCTTAACTAAACTGCGCATAACTTTTTTTGAGTAGAATATGCTCCAGATATACTTTAACAAAAAGTAAGAGCTAAAATCTTGAATACGCTATGTTCAAAAAGCAGTTTTTGTTGAAAAATTGACCGAGATATGGGTGATTCTCTGCCAACTGTGATTCTTTTTTTAGAAAATTTTCAAAAATTAAAACTTCTTGAAAAAAATTTTTGTTTCGTTTTTCTGGCTTCATTTGGTCAGAGTATCAAATCAGTACAAGCATTTTGCTACAACTTTTAAAAGACATAAAATATGGTGAAATGTACTAAAACTGGAATAGACGATAATGAAGCTCTTTTACTTTTTTTTATTTGTATTTTGTTTTTTCTCTTTCTGATCATATTTTTGTTGAGATTCTAGATTAACTGTTACCTCTTGACGTTTCTACTTCCCTTATTTTCTTTAAATATGTATAACTTTTTCGTTTTTGTAGTCTATTGGAATGACAACCCTTTTCATTGTGCTGGGTTATTACTTAGTTTTTATTGCACGGGATAATTTTTGTTTGGTTCTTTCGAGGTATTATTACCGTTTTAATTAAGAAAATTGGTAGACAGTAAATGTTATTGCAAGAAATAATTTAGTTAACGTTCACGTTGCCACGGTACTGACATCCACGGTACTGACATTTGGGCAGTTTATGTAACCTAACTGCTCTATGCTAATGAGAAAAATAATTTCCAGGACAATTTTAACATATGTCGTTAAAAGGAATACAAAAATCTGATAATCAACCAAAACATGTTGTTACATGCTTAAAAAATACTACCACGGTACTGACAAATTAATTTGTGACACACTTTCTTCGAATGAAAACATATCACCCTTAAAGTACAACAACGTTAAAAAAAATAAAGCGACTGTTGTTATCTATACATAAATAGTGCTTCTTTTAGAAAACCACCATACAAACGTTTTGAAACTGAAACAAAATGGCAGTTCAGCGAGAAATCTTTTGAATTAAAAATTAAGAGTAAATCCTCGAACAACATTCATTCATGATTATTTTATTCAGCAATAAATATTTTGACTTAATTTTTGCATAATTTTGTCAACCAAGTATTGCACCCAAGCCTTTCTAAGAACAACATTTCTATTCAATGAAGTATTTCCTTAGAAAAAAGTAGTTTTAATCGGAAAAACAAGGAACGGACATGCCACGGTACTGACATTTCTACTACACTTTTCCAAGCCATGTGGAAGAAGTAGCAAATTTGGTCATGATATCGAATGTAGATTGTACTAAATAACCATTTACAAAATACAAACCAAAAATATAAACGAACAATTTACATACATTTAATAAAAAAAAAGCACTGGACGCAAAGATTCACAGTTGGGCCGGAATCATCCATATAGCCATTCATTTCTTATCATTTTTTGCCCGAAACCCCGTTTATAGGTACTACACATGACAGGTTTAACAATTGTTATATCTATCACCAAGGCATTTTAAAACATCCGAAAAAAAAATTGCGGGCTTACCTACTTTTCAAATATTCTCAATAATCGTAATAATTTCTGAATTTTGTGTTGATTTTTTTTCAGAAAAAAATATTTTTTTTTGACATAATCATTTTCAACGTACGATATGAAGAAGCTACAACCTTACCTTCTTTTTCGATTTAATTTAAACCTTGGACATAAGTCTGGGTTTTAACGACGAAACATAGTTACTTATAAATAAATTTTATACAAACAAAAAAAACACTCATACGCCACAGTGAATATTCAAGGTTCACTTGAAAAGCTTATTTCTTCAGTTTTATTGCTCGGATTGTCAAAATTAAAGTTTGTGGGCCTTAGGAAAATGAACGAGCATCATTTTTCATTCTAATCGTAGTGATTGTATCTACCCCAGGCGTTAAAAGCAAAGTTTCCAAGCAATATGTTTGAAAACAATTGTTCAAAATTGCAAGCTTAATATTTCTTAAGGCATTGAAATAAATCGATGTAGCATATATTTGTCAAATTTTAAATCTGTTCGATACGTGTTTAGCTAGGCAGACAAAGGGTTATTGGTTTAAGACCTCAAATGCTATTCATTGACATGATTTACAACGTTACGCAAATGACTTTACTTTTTATGCCATTGGTTTTTGGTGTTTAATGATTATAGAAAAAACAACTTTCTAGTTTAAGTACCGAAATTTATTTTAGATGTATAAGTTTTCATTTTCAACATTACTCAGTAGTTAAGAGGTCCGGTTTTTGACGTGGACAGGTGAGACTCATACTTAAAGTAATTTTTGGCGCTGAAACCAAATCCACCATCCGTTTTCTGCAATCAGTTCTGGTTTTGAGATACATATCACCCTTATTACATATTAACCTTATTTTTTAAATTCCATATCCAACGAGCTAAAAATTTTTTCAATAGATTTTACAACGATTCCTGAAAGTACTAATCTTCTGCTAAAAATTCTGTTAAATCTTAATAATATCTGTTAAGTCTTTGAGAAATCATTAGTTAGTGGTTTGTCTTCACCTGTCCCTACATTATTTAATAAGAAGGGTAAAATACGGTGTAATATGCTAAACACATGCATTTCAACAAGGGATTTCTCAAAGAATACGATGACGAACATCTTACTGAGGCAGGGCCGTAGCTACGGTAGGGCATTGTGGGGCAATGCCCTACCTTAAAATGCCAATGCCCTTCCTTAAAAATATCGTCAACTATCGGTACAATTTCCTAATTTTCTTTAATTTACAACAAAAAACAAATTTGAAGGAAATGGTTCATATATTGATTTCATGTCAAACATTGTGTCGAAACGTGATTTAAATCTATAAAATCTGAAGCAATCAACATGAAATTTTAAGGATAAAGAATATCATAAGATACAATTTCCGTCCACATCCGCGCCCATTTTTTAAAATAGGTCATCTAATCGTTGCAAGTTGATATAATTGAGGAATGTGTCTTAAAGCAAAGTTGTAATAATTTTTCTATACAAAACTTTTTCTACGCCCAATTTCGGGGGCGTTTTTGACGAAAATTTAGTTTTTTGACTACTATTTTAAAAAAATAAAACGAATTGCCCTCAAAACAGGTTTAAAATAAAGCAACAAAGCTTGATGCAAAATATTTGCCCCGCCCCCTTTTGAGGGCGTTTTTTACAAAACAAAGTAGTATCGTTTCCTATAAAAAATCCGAAAAAATATACCTAGAATAAAATGTGTAGGAAATACCTTTTTGAAAATAAAGTCATTCAAAGTTTTTACCACGCCCACTTTTTCGAGGTATATTCGAGAGAAGTAGTACTGATTAAAAATAACAAAATTAAAAACTCTATTTCGTAAGCGATAGTGAAGGGTTAAGGAAGTCACAAATTGAATATTTTATAGCTCCTGAAAATTTTTCTTACGAAGAAAAAATGAAAATGGTTCTAATACGATCCAGCTCCACAAGTTACATTAGTATTGGGTTTTCCATAATTTAGGACAAAGAATTGAAATCGCATAGAAAATTTATTCAAGAATTCTTTATTTTGGGGGGTTTAAGGACAAAAGCTCGGTGTTTTTGAAGGTTCGCAGATATTAGAAGCTAACTTTTTTTGTATTTGATACAGATGGTTGAAAAATATCAAAATAGTTAAAAAATAAATCAGATAAAAATAATAATTCAAAGTCACTGAAATTTCATTTATCTGGAATTTTATATTTAGAAACTTAAAAAAAAAGATTGTATGCTTCAAGTATTACTTGATCAAACTGCAATGTCAAAAATCAAATTATTTAGCAGTCGTAACAATTTTTGTCCGCCCCTGAACCACAGTGCATCGGTCTTTGCGTCTACATGTTTATACGTCTGTACGTCTGTGAACCTATGTGTCCACTATACATCGAGCTTGACGCTAGATCCTAAAAGACGTACGCTTCAAACTTGGTACAGAGCATTCTTATCTCGTACTTTCGATGAGAAATTCAAATCTTTGTTGTAGCTCCTCTCGAAAGAGAAGCTGCAGTACAATAGTTTTTTTTTTCGAATTTTCTCAAAAAGTTTCTGAGAACATTGTCTTATTTTTGGTTTATTCCTATAATGTATTTTTTAATTTCTCGAACAATATTAACAAATATTCTAATTTTGCAACACATTGTTCCTTCTTTTTGAAAATACTATTCCATTCCGAAACTTTTCAAACTCATTTGTTGTCATAAAACTATATGTACCTACATTTAAAATTCTTGAAAAAAAATAAGCTTGGTGCTGAGAAAAAAAATGTCCGTTGTGTGAACAAAATTTTTCATTCATCGTTATCGTCAGCTTACAGTTTGCCAAAGAAAATCGCTAAGAGACAGTTCTATACAAAAGAAAATACAAATTGCAAACTAAAATTTTTTCCCCAAAAGAATTTCAGTGACGGTCAATGAAAAAATTTATTCCGTTAGTACTTTTTTAAACTAATTCGTTCACAATATTAACAAGGTATTGTTATAAAAACTTTATTCCAACCATCTTCAACGCCTAGCCACCTTAAAACCTTGAACCACAGCCCAAAAGAGCAATTTTGTGCGATCCATTCATCCAGTCCAGTCAAAATTTTTGCCAGATTACATCAAGTAAAATTTTTAATCCAGCCCTACCTGTTTTCATCGCTGCCCTACCTGAAATTTGACTCTAGCTACAGCCCTGTACTGAGGATATCTCTGAGAGTAATAAAGATATTGAGAAGATTTAAGCTAAACTTTGAAGAAAAAGATTAACTTTCATTTTACATAACTTCAAAACTGAAATATTTTCTGACGGGAATATTTCGAAAATCCGACTTGATAACGAAAAGTTCGTGTATCTGTGTCGTGTCATTCAGCTTCAATTCAATTTTTTTTTTTGTATTTGTACAATTTTTTTGTATAGTTTATCTGACTTTGAATGAAGAAAAATTACTTAGCTTTTATAACCAATATTTCAGCAAAATCATTTTGATAGCGACTACGCATTATTTAGGAACAACACGATTTCTTCCTTTCACTGGTTTGTAAGACTTCTGCGGAAAAACGGTTCGATGAATCAATATGAAAACTTACAGGAATATTGATGTTTTAAAAGTCTACAAATTTGCATACCAACACAAGCCAATCAAAATTTGCAAAAAAAAAAAGATTTACGAAAACTCAACTAACGGTGAAAAGTAAAAAAACAAAGTTTTTTTTTTTAATAATTAAGGCCCATTTGCTGATTCGAAACATACATCTTATACATAGCTAAGATCCACATACATTTTATGTGATACTTAAATTTATGTAAGTTGCTTGAAAAAATTTAAGTTTAACATAGTAAGGGACCACATTTAAATTCTAACTAACTTCAAGTCGGTTTTCTAAAATGTCAAAATATTTTTAGTTTCGATTTATTTTTAAGCTTAAACGCATTTTACGGTGATTTATTTTTAACAACGTCCAGAATAGTAAAAAGAATAAACCCAAGTTTATTGGCGAAATGAAAAAACACTTCTTTTTCATTGTGCTTTTGATAAAAAAGAGTTCATCGAAAGAAAAAAAAAACAATGGTGCGACTGCAACGCAAAAAGCTACATTTAGGAAACGCTTGGGATCAAATGGACAAACAAAAATTAAAAACCAGTCCGGATGATTATAGTCCGGAATTACATTGAAAGAAAAGTCTGGCTAACAGCACAAAATATTTACGTTATTGCTGAGATTTTATTAAAGTATAAGAAAATGACTCACCTAGGTTTTGCAAACAGGTGATATAGTTCAATGCTATGTTGAAAAAATTACGTACATCGTGCGTGCATCTAAAATTTTGGTTCATTTTTAGAGAGATGTCTGTGTTTGTACGTACATTCGTGATGCTTCCTACGTTCCTTCCATTTTTTCATTCACCATATATCTCAAAAACGAATAAAGATATCGACTTAGGATGGATTTTATTTTATAGATAATAATAATGTCGTAAAGTGCAGAAAGGAATTTCAAAAAAAAAATTCATTAAGGGCTTTCTTACTAAATAAGATTAAAAAAGCGTTGAATTTTATTATTCTCGACTCTTGAGAACGAATGATGCTATCCATTTTGGGTTAATTTTACTCTACGCATATTGAAGTAATGAAGAATTGGTTAAAATTTAAAAACAGATAAACTTACAATTTTTGTTTTATTAAATAAAAATTGTTGATAATATTTTTTTGGCTAGAACATCTTGAGAACAAACAATGATATTGGCTTTGGGGTAATTTTATTCTATACACTAGTTTATAATTAATAATTAATAAAATGTTTATAAATATTTAATGTACTGTTCTTTTTTAAAAGCAAAAAAAAAAAATATAAGAAACTTTATCAAAAATTGTTGAAAATTTTGTTTCCTCTTATCTTGTATTCTACACAGACACAGTAGTTAAACAATGTTTTTGTCTTTAATATATCGAAGGGAAACCAATCATTGGTCTTCACTTAATTGCATATTGAAGACCTGAAAATATTTTCAAAGATCTTGAATTGGCGATTTTTTAATAACAAATAAAATCGGGCATCCTAGCTTCCTAGGGCACCAATGGGAAGTTACCAGTGTGGGTCGCACCCAGCCTCTCTTTTAATATTATTATCGTAGCCATAATCTTGACAATTCTTGGCAAACAAGTCAAAATCAAAAGTAAACGAAAATGTATGTTTAACATAAATATCTTATGTGGCTTATTTTCTTCCACCTAAGTTATGTTCAACGTAAGGATTTTTATGTTCGAGCTTACGTTTGGTGCAAAGCAATAAGTGTCACTTAAGGGCCTAAGTGGAGTATTTATGTTCCGTATCAGCAAATGGGCCTAAGTAACCTACATTTGAAGGTATACATAGAAAAGTACTTAAATATTTTATGAATAGGTACCAAATTTCAGGTTGCATTTAAAAGACCTTAGGTCTTACAGGCATATAGTTAAAATTATTATTATTATTATTATAATGCCTTTTTTGGCATTTTTTAAAAATTATGTTGGAGGTACCTGCAGCCCACACAAAAAATCCCTACAAAATAACTCACTTACAGAAAAGAATTGAGGTGCATATGTTATAACAGTTTTTTTAGAAAGTGTGTAGGGAGAAAAATTATTTAGTAATACAATTCTTAAAGTACATACCAATGCTGTCAAAGCACATTCTATTATTTCAAAAATCTGCCCCTTTTTCTTTCCGGTGTTATGGCCGTAATTAAAAATCCCAACACCACTTGGAAATATATGATCTTGTTTCTACCGAGGGCCTAGAAAGTCTTTCATTGATGCTATAGGGTCGTGTTTCCCAAAGTGAGCTCCTCGGGAAGATCGAAAAAAATATCAAAATTCCATTTCACTAGTTCATTTTGCTCTTCTGAACTTAGCAATTTTAGATATCATGCTTGTTGAGAAAAATGAGATCTAAGAGACCTCTGCAAATATTGCTTTTAGGACGGGGTAATTAGATTTCATTATATGGTGCTCTGGGAAATAATTCAAACTTGCAGTTTGACTTCGATATTCGATTTTTTACAATTGCACCTAGTCATTTGGCTGCCATTTTGTTTCTAACGTTGTTTTTTTGTTATCAGACGTAACTCAGGCATTTTTGACGCTGCGAAAAAATATTTAAGAACAAACTTGTAGATAATGTAATTATCTACAAAATATGTTAAGTAAGTTTTTTCGATAAGTGCTCTTTATAAAACGTTATACCTACTGAATTTTTTTTTAAAGTAGGGTTTGATTTTTGTAAATTCATCATATCTTATTTTTTTGTTCTAAAAAAAAAAGTGTTGAGATAAAAGTTATAGTCGTTTCAATTGTCTATATTTTTGCTTTAACGGTTTTGTTACGCGACTTACTGTTCTCGCCCTGTAGCGCAGTTTAGTAGTAGAGAACCGTATAGAATCATATATTTCTAACTACTTGACTTCTGCTGGTAAATAGAAACCTCGAGGCTCGAAAGTAAATTAGTACACGAGCTGAAATAACATTTTTCGCAACTTCCACTAGAGGCATTTAGCCATTTTGTTGAGGAATCCTGTTAACGAGACTAAGATTGCAGAGATTTGAACATGCCTAATCATTTAAAAGAAATCAATAATTTTAAAATTTTATTTCATGCTAATTAAAGTATTGTGCGATGTCATGGGTATGGGTATGAGTAGTCTGCATATGTACGTCCTTACTTCTTCACGCAGAAATAAGGTGGCTTTTCCGCTAAAAAAAATACTAAATTAGCTTTTCGAAATGAGGGCTGAAGTCAGAACCTTCATAATTGGCGACAATTTTGTTTTTAGGACAGGTTGCGTAGTGAGTGTTGGCCACTCAGATTGTGTGTATCTAGCCGACGAACTTTCCCGACGATATTTTAAATGAGTTTCATATACACCTGCTAGGTTTTCTCGACAGCTTCCGCTGATATTTTCCAGAAGAATACCACTCAAATATTAAGGAAAACTGGGTTTCAAACTCATATTCTGCTGCATTGGTAAAGCCACCTTCTCTAAAATCGTTGCAGTTTGAGTGTTTTTTTTTTTTTATTTGGCATCAGATTCTTTAATAAAAGAAAATTTTGGGACGAAGAAGTCTTTCTTAGAACTCTGGTGTAACGTCCTCACTAGAAAGCACTTTGTTATTGCCATTACTTCATATCTGTGGTGTTTGGTAGAAATATGATAACTCCAGTTTAAAATTTGCGTCTTAACGTCCACTTTAAATCGAGCCAGAGCCTTAACGAGTTTACAGATTCTCTTCAAAATTTGACATATATTATGTATGTACGAAGATAATATATGAAGAATTATGTCTCAAATTTGAAAAAAATCGCTTCACCCGTTTAGGCTCTAGCTTGATGTAAGGCAGATGATTAGACGCAATTTTGAATTGAAGTTATCATGTTCTACCAAACACCACAGATATAATTTGGAAAAAATTATGCATACACGTTACGAAGTGCTCCGCGAAGAATATTTAGCCTAAAAAGTACTCCGCGACTAAAAAAGATTGGAAACCGCTGCGTATAGGGCATAGCTAGGGAAACCATCGACATTTTCTAGGGCCTCACCAGTAACATAATCTTTATCCTCAAAAAGCAAAAAAAAGTATTGTCTTTTAGTTAAGGTGAAACATCTGAACTATTGCCTAACAAGTTTTTACTAATAAGGGCCTCAAGAGTATTTGACAAGTTTTCCTCGTATAGATTTCCCTTACGTAAAACTTTCCAGGGCCTTGAAGAAACTTGGCAACAACTTGCCATTTATTCAGGTGAGTAAGTTAAAGGATCTACGTGTACTATTACTCTTTGTAAGATTTACATAAGTTCCTAGGTATATAAATTTAAAAGCTTGAATTTGTCTCTCTCCCCGCCCGTCTTGCATACGCCCTTGCTTAAGATCTAGGTATATAATTACAACAGTTTGAATCATGAATGTATTTTTTTTGTTAAGAATAAATAATAGGTTTGCAGACAAGATTTGAAGCATTAAGTTCTACCTTAACTCAAAACTAAATTTGATTTTTCATGAAACAATGAAACTTTACCAACCCAGCTAAACTATGCAGCCTAACTCCTTAAAAAACGACCGTTGATTTGATACTTATTAAATATTATAACATCTTGGATTTGGGCTTTAAGACCGTAGACATTTGTGTAGGTAAATTTTTTTGAAATTAAAAAAAAAGATCATCAATAACAATATATATATACTATACATAACATGTACATAGGTTAGATTAAGTTTAAAAGCAACAACTTATCAAAACATCTGGTTCCTGGAAGTGCAGTTTATTTATTTTTGTGATTACGTAATATTGTATAGGTACACAAAGAACATTATCTAAAATATACAAAACAATCTTGAGATATAGGTATTGCTGTAAGTACATATCTATACATTACATAGATAATCAAATAAATAGATAAGTATATAAAGTTGTAAGTACATATAAAACGATTTTTTTTTAAGTACCTACATGTTTACAATAATTTTACGAATTATAAATTACCTCAATTCTTGCATTATTATCCGTCCATCATTGAAAAAAGGGGAAACTGGTTTGTTTTTGTTTAAAAATAGCATGTACAAAAAAAAACACACTATTTTATTGTTAATTGCGCACCGATATGAATGACAAACATTGTTCTGGAATAATTTTCACTCTGGTGAGGTCACGTTTTTTTTTACACAGTAGTTTACTTAATTATTTTTATTTTTTTTTTTTATTAAAAATTTTAATAAATTTCGGATAATTTTGGAAGCACGATAGAATTTAATTCAGTAGAAAAAAAAATTCTGCTACTAGTTGTGATGGGTGAACCATCCAAACCAACCATCAACCAACAATAATACTGCTGCGACTGCATCAACTGTACCACTTCAAGTTCAAGGATATTATGTAACCAGGCAACCAACCAAGCAGTCAGTTTTTGTTGTTGTTTTTTTTTTTTTTTTTTTGTTACGCTCATTTTTGTTATTTTGTTTGTTTGCATTTTATAATTGCAAGTCACATTTACATGGGCAAAAATTTGTTACAACTGTATTGGAAACAACAACAACAGCAACAATAATTATGAAGTAAAAGTACAATATTTATATATATGTTTGTGTTTGTAATTCAACTAGCTATAGAAAGGTACACTCTCGCTTGTTGTAATTAAATTAAATTTTGCACAAAAAAAAATATTATATTCACTCAATCAATTTAATTAAAAAAAAAAAAAAAAAATGTCTTTTAATTATTATTAAAATGTACTTAAAGAAGATTATTACTTTTGTTTAAGACCTTTTTCTCGACTCTAGACAAACAGTGTTGTACCTAGAGAGTTCTTAGCACGTTTATTTCTGTGGACCGTTGAATTCGAACTGCGATGGCTGCCCTATGTATCTGGAGCCTCTTCGCACAAATGGCGTGTTAGATAGGTATTCTGACTCTGAGGCCTTCTTCGTTGTCGCTGTCGTCTGTTGGCCCGCTCCCGGCTGAAGCGGAGAGGACACAGGCACACAAAACAATTAAATAAACTTTATTTGCCTTTTTGTTGTTGTTGTTGTTGTTGTGCCCATGCATAATTATTATGTACTGTACTGAATGAGCTCTGCGAGGAGGGAAGGATGCGACGACGATGTTCGTTGTCGATGGAAACTTGAAGCTGGAAGAATGAGTTTGCTACCCTTATTTTTGCTTGGACGCCCTAGCTTTGTATATGGTATATAAATATATAGGTAAGTATTGTAGTGGCTTTTGTACCAACAATTCTTTTCTTTTTTTTTTAATAGAATACCTACCTAAAGTGTAGCGTTTTGCCTTTTTTTTAAATGGCACAGAGGCGAAAAACGAAGACCACATCAACTAGCTAGCCCATCTGTATGCCTGTGCCTGCTGCTGCTTCTGCTGAAAGGTGTGTTCGTGTTGTACCTTCTATAGTTAGGAATAGAAATGGAAAGAACAAGAGTGCAAATTATTCCATATGCTTTTAGGTATGTAGTTATACGACAACTAGAAAACCAAATTGGATGATGAGTTTGTATACAGTACATTACGGATATATGAGGCTTTCAGAAAATTGATGAAGATTAATTAGTTTATGAAACTTTTTTTTTTTGTGAAAGCCACATTAAAAAAAGAAAGATTCCTCAAAAAGAATGGGCGTTTCGTCCCATATGTTGTAATACTTTCCGACCTATATCATTGGATTTTCTCAATGAGTGCTATTATGTTTTGTATGGGCATATGTCTGTTTCTTGTGCAAGTTATAGCCCAATAATTGTTGCACTACGCTGCAATACCTATAACAGTAATTGGGCTTTAACACTTTTGCTAGACGAAATACAGACTTATGCTAATGCAACAAAAAGTAGTACTCATTAAGCCCTTTCCAATTATATACTTTGAGCGTCAGAAAAATGGTACACATTTGAACTTCATTTTTGTAACACTGCTTTAGCAAATACAGTGGATTTCCATATTTGATGCTGTAATGTTACAGAAATAATTTATATACTATGTACTACATCTGAAGCAGCCTGAATGAAAACCTATCAATTCTTTAGGTATACAAAAAATAACAAGAAAATTAATAAGCTCAAGGATGGTTTATTGATGATTTTTGGAGCAAAGATATCAAAAATATGCAAATACGATCAGTGCGTACTTTATTTTCTCCGGTTATGTCGATCTTTTAGAAAAGACTTATGTTATTTTTAAAACGGTTTATTTCAAATGAGTTGGCACATAAAACTTAACAAAAAGTATTATAATAGCCTATTGAATAGACCTTTTAAAAAGGAACAATTACGTGCAAGGGTTTTTATTATTGAATATGTTTGTTTGGCCCATAGGGATGCTTAAAACCAAAAATGCTACTAAATTCACCCATGCGTTTCTGAGATTTCTGGCCACTTTTCAGTATTTTTGGTATAACTCAAAAACTAAGCCGAATTTGACAATTTTACATATAATACTTTTTGTTCAAAATTAAATTTTCTATTGGAATGGATAGTTCAAAAAATTTTACGAAAAAATTTAAGCAGGAAAAGTAAACAAAAACCAACATAAAAAAAATCGAAAAATCTAAGATTTTTAAATTTTTTTCTAAATTGCGCATAACTTTTTTCGGAGCAAAGATACGCTCAAGACATTCATAAACAAAGTAAACTGGAGTCTTACGGCTTTAATATGACATGTTAAAAAAGCCATATTATTTAAAAATTGACAGAGATATAGCCATTCAAACTTTACCATTTCTTATCATTTTCCGCAGTTTTTGCCTGAAAGCCTATTTTTTGGTACTTTATGACAAATTAAACGTTCCTAGCACCTAATACCAAATCTAATGTTAATCGGACCAGCCGTTCGGTCTGTAGGTCTGAACGCATTTAAAAACAGCCGAAAAACGAAATTGCGAACTTACATCCTTATTATAAATTCTCTATAGTTCTAATGTCATATTATATCAAAATTTTGATTTCGAACATTTTAACAAGTGTGAAATTTGCCATATTGTACCGAAGAAGGGACTTTCGGGCCAAAACTGAGAAAAATTATAAGAAATAATAAGGTTTGAATGGGAATATTTCTGTCAATTTTGAACAAATATTAATTTTTGAACATGCCATATTAAGGCCTTTAGTCTTTACTTTGTTTTGTCTGTGCATGTCTTGACCCTATCTTTGCTTCAAAAAAAGTTATGCACAATTTATTTAAAAATTTAGATATCCTTGATTTTTGATTTTTTTTAAGTTGGTTTTTGTTAACTTTTCCTGCTTAAATTTTTTCGTAAAATTTTTTGAACTATCCATTCCAATAGAAAATTTAATTTTGAACAAAAAGTATTATATGTAAAATTGTCAAATTCGGCTTAGTTTTTGAGTTATACCAAAAATACTGAAAAGTGGCCAGTGTGACCATTCTCTCAGAAACGCATGGGTGAATTAAGTAGCATTTTTGGTTTTAAGCATGCTTATGGGCCAAACAAACATATTCAATAATAAAAACCCTTGCACGTAATTGTTCCTTTATACCTCTCATTTTCCGGTCTATTCAATAGGCTATAATGGCTTTGAAGAAAATTAAAAATAATATGCAAATGAATTAAGTTCAAATAAAGTAATTTAAGTGAGCTCTACTCCATATATTGCGTTTCTAATCTAATCTAATCTAATCTAACTGATGAGCCCAACTGTTGTACCTGGGCGAAACGCAAAATATAGAGTAGAGTTCACTTAAACTTCTTTATTTAAAAAAATATTATAGCAAAAGTTCAATAAAAAAAATTACAAAAAATACTTAATTTTTATGGCGTCAAAAAAAGTGAACATTATTCAATTAAAGCGAAAAACTAAAAATTCGTCTGCTTCTTTTCGCCTTTAGGACAGCAATTTTTCGTATGGGAATTGACTCTACTAGCTTCCTTGTAAATTCGGCTAGGACTTTTTACCACTCTTAAAATAAAATTGAATTTTGTGCCTCTTTGCTTAATACACGGAAAGAATTGAAAAATCACCAATTGAAAAATTTGCAGTTGCAATTTACGAATCATGTTCTATTCGTAAATCAAGACATTTTAATCCCAATTTAATACAAAAACAGGTAATTTAACAGTCAAAACGTAGCAATTAACAAAATTTGTTTCTTCGTGATTTGCAATTAAAATCCATGATTCAAGTTTGTACTTTTCATAGCAAAAATACAACTGTTTTGGCGTAATTTACTCTCCAAAAGCATAATCTCACAAACAGCATTTAAAAATATTGATTTGCGATAAATATTTAGTAATTAACATTGCACAATCACTGAATTACGTTTTTTTTGTCGTAATTCGCTACTCCATGAGAATAGTTGCAAATCACCAACAAAAAATTCCTAAATCACGACTTTCTTGTCGTAATTTACTTCTCGAAGAAATAAAGCACCACAAAATGGCAGGTTTCTAATCATCAATGTGTGACACCAACGATCTGTAATGCAAATTGGCCTGGTGGTTGCATGCTCGCTCCGCAACTGGAGGGTTGCGAGTTCAAATCCAAGTAGAGTCAAGCGTAAAGTATTTACTTCAAATAAATTAAATTAAATGTGTATACCTGCAAAATGAAGGGTTAGAGCAGGATTGATCTTTCCAAGTGGCAATATCACGAAATAAAAGTGGTGATCACAAATCTTTTTTGCAATTTTACAAATTGTGCAATTGAGGAATATTTGGATCAAATTGCGATTTGTTGTTCGCAGTTTTTTTTTTCTCTCGATAGCATAATTGATACTTAAAAAGGGTTGATTTACGATTTTTGAGTATCAATATATTCATTTTGCTCAGTTTTGCAAATTGCAAACAAATAGTCGTAAATTACGAAATCCGGAGCCAAGGTATAAATCGGGACGAAAAAAATGCGAGTTTATCTAGATAATCACAAAAATTATCGATGAGGTCTAGGTCTTCGATTACGGAAGTTTCTACGAGGTACCGTGGAGTAACCATTCCTTGACAGATTTGTATGTGTGCTTGAGGTAATTTTTTTGTTGGAAGACCCATGAATCAGTTAACCCCAGTTTAGCAACACTACACGGCAAATTGTCTTCTGAAATATTAAGGTAATCTTCATTCTTCATCGTTCTGTCAATAGAGATGAGGTTTCCAACTTAAAATAATGCCATACATTCCCAGACCATTACCCCGACCACCTCCGAAGCATTGCCATATAGGGATACATTTCCGAAAAAAAATCGAAAGTGGAAACTTCTTACTGCAATGAAATGGGTTAGTGTTTCCAAAAAAACGCGCTTGCGATATTATTGCTTGATCCACTACTTGCACATCATCTCTTTCGACCAGTTTTAATAAATTTGTCTAGTATAGCAGGGTACTCTTGGATAAATCCAAATCTTCTTTATTCAATGAAAAGTGTCATTTAAAAATTGAACTTATTGCGAGTCATTATTTCAGAAACGATCAAAGCCCGAAACTCGGGTTACCTTAAGCTGGTCATACATGACCGAGCCATCCGATCCATTTGGCTCGGTTGGTTTTCAGATTGGCTGGAAATCCAAATGGATCGGTGGCCGATCCACCCGACGCACGACCGATATTGAATCGGCACGGGGCCGTTTGGCTCGTTGGCTCTGTTGTGTATGGCCAGCTTTCAACAACCATGACCAGATGTAGTAAATATAATGTACCAGTCCTGGTGCTAATGTTAATGGCTTTCCTGGACAACAGTACCTTTGGGTGGTCTGCTTTGATGGTTAAAAACGATGCTCCGCATTGAGTGACCTATTTCAGGTCTTTCAACATTTAACTACATCACGAAATCATATCTTGCGGCATAGCTAAAATGGTAATTTTTCAACTAAGTATAACATTGTTATTATCATATCTAGTTCTCTTTTCAATTTCAAAATAGAGCGGATTATTTCTTACACTGTACTTGTGTTTCCATAACATTTTTCACGGAAACAAAGTTTTGAACCGCATTTATAACAACAAGTTTTGATCTATGACGGTCTTGTAACAAATGGGCATGTAAAATGACCCAAAATAATATCATACGAAACAGGAAAGTAACTAATTCTTCAAAAAATTTACACTTTTGCCTAACATCAGCTCAGCAAAAAATCCAACAGGGTGTATGCTAATCACAAAAACTATTTTGGTGATTATTGGAAATTTTTGAGATTTGGGATTTTGATCAGAAAAAATATTTATTGGAGACTTTGTCCATTTGTCCCCATTCTACATGGGGATTTCGTCTAGTTGGAATCCATTTTTTGGGGATTTCTTCCGATTGAGATATTGTTTTTTGGGTATAACGGTTGTCTCCCCCAAGTAAAATAAAATCAGGCTTCATCATTCAGGGAAACGATCTTGTCAGTGGACGAGAGCACATTTGTGATTCAAGATAGCCACAAAAACTATGGCAACTAGAAACACAGACTTTAGCAGGTTTCTTGCAATAAGCACGGAGGAGGTTTGGTAATGGTCTGAGGATGAATGGCATCTTCTTAGCATAAATTTAATATTCGAAATCGGCTCAGAGATTTTGTTTCGGTATTGTATCATTCAAGATTTTTGTACATTCTAGATTTTGTTGCTGATTGTGATTAGACATTTTTTGCATCCGATATATTTTTGTCATTTGAGATTCCAATATGAACAGAAGTCAAGCCGTTTATTTTAAAGTACTGGGAATAGTACTAAAAAAGTAAGTAGATACCTTTATTTATTTTTTTTTTTATTCGAGATTTAATTTAATTTACTTATGTATTTAGTGTTTGGATATATACTACGCTTTGTTTGCTGACTCGACTGGACACAGCGTTGGAGAGTTAAGATTGATAATCTCAAATCCGAAGTGTTGAACTTACCATATAAGTGATACTCGATATTAAGCTAAAATGTTCTGTTTAAAACTTTTCAATTTCAAGACAGGTGAAGATCAAAATGCTTCCATTTGAACTGTCTGAAAAAGAAAAATGCGCATCCCAGAAGTGATAGCTCTCTTTGAGCGGCTTGAAAAGTTTGATTTCATAAGTTCAGTAGTTGTCTTCTACGATTTCTTTTTCGAAATCAACATCAGAAACAAGCTCGTGCTAAATCGGGACACTGATTCCAAGTGCTGAATTAGTGATTAGATGTGGGTACCACTTTTTAAAGTTTAAAAAAAGCCATCATTTGACTTTTTACTAGTTTAATAGTTATAATAAAATTGATATATAAACTCAGAAATTTCATTTGTTGAGTTGTAACACGGTGTCGCTTATTTAAATAGTTGTATAACTTAATTTTTGCTCTGAGTGGGCTTATTAAGGAAAAAAAATAAGGTTCAGGGCAAATACAACTTTTAGTGCAAGATCTAAAGACCATTTACATAGAAAGACATACGACAAAGCAAACATTTGTTCTGTCAGTGAACGCACCATGGTATGCAGGAATGAATGGGTACCTACTATATCAACGTTGGATTTAGGGGCATTTGGGGCTAGCAGGTGTATCAAATTATATACAATTATTACATAATTTTTTCAAAGCTGATTTTTTTTCTATATGTTTTTGGGGATGGTATCATCAACTTATTTTGAAAATTTTAAGGTACCTATTATTTGATCTATGGTGACCAAAAAATGTTTAAATTATCAAAGTAATCGCTATAAAGAAACCTAGACTTAAATTTTTCAACCAGATTGTGTGTCGAGTGACGCTAATAACATACGAGCGTCTTTTTCCAAGCGTCCATTTCCTTCGCAGGTCATAAATACCAGGAAACCCACACTTCATGGAATGTATGCGTTTACTAGAGTCCGCGACCAATATAGAATTAGGGCCAGTTTTACAGTGCCAGATTACCCTAGTCTTGGGTTAAAGCCTGAGCTAACTTCAGAAACATGTTTGTCAGTCAATTTAAATCCAAAGCTAGCTCTGAGTAAACTTCCTTTATTTGGTGATGGTAATGGTGATGGTGAGTTAACTCAGAAACCAAGCTAAGGGTGACTTCCGTTGTGGTCCAATCTCTATTTCGAGAGTGAAAGTTTTTGACATCTTTGAAAAATTAAATTTTGGTTGTGGTCTTTGGACTTCGATATTGAAACGTGTAGAAGGGTGAAACCATAGTTTCGCACATTAATTTCTATAGATTTTTGACAACTGAAAGGTAAAGTCTATCCTCAGCTGAAAAACTACTTCTAAGTTGATCCAGGGTTAATTTATTTTCTAATTAAACTCAAAACTGAAAACCTGGTCCTTCTCAACTAACAAATTGCTTCGCATTTCAGACATTATAGTGCTATTTGTTTCTATAGCGCTCCCATTACTCCTCTGACGGGAAGTAAATACCTTATTGGAGCATTACTGATTCTTCAAATATTTTCTGGTTCAAATTATATCAGCTTGATAGAAGCGATATACCAATATTTCTTTCATCTCTCTATATTGCTCTTATGAAATGACGGCGGAGCTTTCGCTTCTATATTCATCCTGTAAAATTATTATACAATCTCTAAGTTAGTTTCTGTTGCTTGCTAAGTGCAGCCACAAACCATTTCTGCTATACTAGTAAAAACACAAACCACTTCTGGTATATTAAAAGAGTATAGCCAAAAACCAGCAGTGTGGAGAAAAAGCATTTGTTTTTTTTCATCGTAAATATATTCTTCCATGGCCAAGCGGTTAGCGTTGTGGAATTTCAGTGTGAGAAGACCATGGTTCGAATCCCACAAAAACCTAGTAATTTGTGTAACTTAAATAATAACTAATACATTCTAAGATTGCATTTCTTGCTTATATGATTGCAAGAAATGATTATGAGAAGCTTCTTTGGATGATTATAGGGGCAAAATTGTTAGTTGAATAATGTGTGCATTTTTGTTTCTTCGTGAAAGGAATAAAAACCGCTCTTGTGTCATTAAATTCAAAGTAAAGATCGTTAATTCTAAAATTTGGAATTAAATATAAATAATTTTAGGTTAAAAATAATCTGCAATAACAAAAGCTAAAAATTAATTTTGCTGCCCCATCATATCGTAAGGAAGACACTTTTCGGGATTCTAGCCTATTTGCGTTGGGCGCCATTTTTCTTCATTTTCAATTAGAAACTAAGACTTTGGACGGTTGATATTTTTCGATTTGTTTTTATAAGCACCAGAAAGCTTTAATAGGTTATTTGAATGTATCTTGCTTGCTGTATCTTTTAAATTTAGGTATTGTAGTGTAGTTTAGACCACACATTTACACGCAGAATTGCAGTGGGAAAAATTTCGCTTGACTGACCTAGATTAATGTGGGATTACAAAATAAGGACGTTAAATAAGAAGAAAATCGCGACCAAGGAATTACAATTTGCTTATCATTTTTTAAGAGATGTTGAAAATTAATGAAGCTTAAATGAGTCGGGAGTAAACGAGTTTTCTTAAAATTCACTTCTTATGACTTTCTACTGTTAAGAAAAACAAACTACAAAGTTGTAGAAAATAAAATCTGCAAGAAGTTTTACTACCTACCTATGTATTATATGAATTTTTAATCGTAAGTTAAAAGTAAGGAAGTTTTTTCATAAAAGCCAATTGGCCTAAAATTCAAGATGGCACCAAAATTGCCCTAGAATTTTTAAAAGTATATGAATAGACTGGATTTTTGCTTTCGGTGTATCTACTTTCTACCATCAATGTTTCCTATATCTGTAAGATACTGTACTTTTTATAAAAATGACGGTTTGAGATACATTTATTATTGCCGAGCTATATTTTAAGTTGTAAAAGATGAAGGGGGAACACCTCTACAAAACATGACTAAGCATTGTTTGTTTTAATATTTATGAGATACAATTTTTATTCGTTAATTTCAACTAAAATAACAGCAAAAAAAAAGAAATTGATAATTGGATATAGACATTCATAATAAAAGAAATACACTATCGATTTCGAAATATATTTCTATAAAATACGAATACCTACCTAAATTCTATACTCTCCAAATACATACGCACACATATAAAACACCGCCCCATAAACGATTAAACAATGAAAATGAAAACAAGTGCGCTGCTATCGCTGGCTGCCTGCTGGGCTTAAAAAAGTACGACGATATAAATATAATGAAAAATAAAAACAATGCACAAAAACAATATAAATAAATAATAAATGCAAAAAAAAAAAATATACAAAATACACTCAGTTTCTCTTGTTTTCTCTTTTCAGCGTTTTTGTATGTGTTGTGTTGTATCTATCTATTTGTATGGTTGTATGTATATTTATTTGCTTTTGCCTTGTGCTTCTGCATTGCGGGGCGAGCGCATGCTGACTAAAAGCGACCTTGACAGTGAACTTGAAAATTTTCTACAAGGATTTTTCACTCTACGAGTCATGTACTTTGGGTACACACTGTTCGGTTGGGATGGGGGAGACATTGTGTCTGTACACGTGACTGTGTGGTATTGTAGGTACTTATGTAAAAATATAATTTTTCGAGTTCACACATACATACTGAGAGAAAAAAGGGGATGAGATAGTTTCTAGAGCTTTTTGATGCTTTTTTTTTCTATAACACAGGGAACTATAATGTTTTTGTAGTTGTAAGTGGAAGAATTATTATTGAAGAAGCTGGTTTTTAATCCATGATATTTTTATAAAAAAAATGTAGTTGTAAGTGGAAGAATTATTATTGAAGAAGCTGGTTTTAAATCCATGATATTTTTATAAAAAAAAAAAGATGATTGTGCTGAGAGGTAGATAGGTACCTACCTTATATTATTACTATCGTTAACAAGGCGGTTATAAAGCTTGCAGGCAGTATATCATTTATATGACATAAGTGAGCTTTGAGAGAGATGATTTTGTGTTTGCTATTGCTAACCTTATAAATAAAAAATAAACCGATACAACTTTTATGGAAGTATGGTTTACTAACTTAAGATGGTTCAGGTTATAAATAAACTTTAAAACTTTAGTGAGAGAAAAAGCTTTCTCAAATTTGTTTTGGATAAGTTAGTGTTGCTGTGACAGGTGAATCTGTTATTTTTAAAACACCATAAGTAACATAATATTATTTTTATTTTTTAAAGGACTTACAAAAAAACCCATTAGGTATAATTGACTACCTACGCGGAGGGCATTGACAATTTTAACTTTAAAAATCGGACGTTTTGTTGAGAGTCAAAACGACTTAAGTAAATGTAAGTTATATACTTTCATTTTACCTCTAAAATCTTGGCAAACTCAATTGAAAATACATCACATCACACTTTGTTCGTCCGATTATCTCAATGTCAGCAAAGGAATAATTGTAGGTACCTACGGACTTTTGAAAGATGGTGCCTGTAGTGTTGACGTGAGAATTTTGCACTATTCTTCCAGGAACGATGTTGAAGAAGTCACATGACAGTGAGTCACCTTGCTTAAAAACTTTTTCGACAACAAGATGTTGGTGAGGTCTGAACAGCGTTCCTTCTGCATTGTCATCCTGCACATACGGACAAGTTTGGGAGGGATGCCAAAACTAGACATTTGCTTTATAAAACTCGACCTTGAAATCGATGAAAAGGTGATGGGTAATGCAAATATTTGGTCGATGGTGGACTTTCCTTAACTTAGGCTAGAAGCCACACTTATATAAACGAATAAGATTGTTGACGAATGGCTTCAGGCGTTCACAAAGTACAACAGAAAAGATCTTGTATGCAATATTGGGAAACTGATGATGCTTTTGTATTTGGTGCAGTTCAGAGGATCAACTTTCTTCAGGATCAGGCAAACAATGCAGAGGTTTCATTCATCGGATAGGCTTTCTCCCATCCATATTTTGCAGATGAGTTGGTGCATACTCAATTTATTGCCAGCCCATTGAACAGCTCGGCCGCAAAGCCATCAGCTCCTGCAGCCACGTATCTTCAATTCACTGAGAACGGGTGGATGGAACTGTTTGCTACTGTAAGGTTAAATGGTGCAATCTGCATGGCAGCAAAATTTAGTTTGCTATCGCAACTATAACACGGCGAGAATTGAAAAATCAGAAATTGAAAAATTTGCAGTTGCAATTTACGATCATGTTTTATCGTAAATCAAGACATTTTGATCCCAAATTAATACAAAAAACTGGCCATTTAACATTCAAAACGTTGCAATTTACAAAATTTGTTTCTTCGTGATTTGCAATTAAAGTCATGATTCAAGCTTGTACTTTTCATAGCAAAATACAATTTTTTTGGCGTAATTTACTCTCCAAAAGCATCTTTCACAAAACAATTTATAGAAATATTTATTTACGATTAATATTTATTTAATTTACATTGCACAATCACTGATTAACGTTTTTTGTCTGTTTAATTTAATTTATATTTAATTTAATTTAATTTAATTTAATTTAATTTAATTTAATTCTAATTTAATTTAATTTAATTTAATTTAATTTAATTTAATTTAATTAATTTAATTTAATTTAATTTAATTTAATTTAATTTAATTTAATTTAATTTAATTTAATTTAATTTAATTTAATTTAATTTAATTTAATTTAATTTAATTTAATTTAATTTAATTTAATTTAATTTAATTTAAGTTAATTTAATATTAATTTAATTTAATTTAATTTAATTTAATTTAATTATAATTTAATTTAATTTAATTTAATTTTAATTTAATTTAATTTAATTTAATTTAATTTAATTTTAATTTAATTTAATTTAATTTAATTTAATTTAATTTAATTTTAATTTTAATTTAATTAATTAATTTAATTTGAATTTAATATTTAATTTAATTTAATTTAATTTAATTTAATTTAAATTAATTTAATTTAATTTAATTTAATTTAATTTAATTTAAATTTATTTAATTTAATTTAATTTTAATTTAATTTAATTTAATTTAATTTAATTTAATTTAATTTAATTTAATTTAATTTAATTTAAATTAATTTAATTTAATTAATTTAATTTTAATTTAATTTAATTTAATTTAATTTAATTTTAATTTAATTTAATTTAATTTAATTTAATTTAATTTAATTTAATTTAATTTAATTTTAATTTAATTTAATTTAATTTAATTTAATTTAATTTAATTTAATTTAATTTAATTTAATTTAATTTAATTTAATTTAATTTAATTTAATTTAATTTATTAATTTATTAATTTAATTTAATTTAATTTAATTTAATTTAATTTAATTTAATTTAATTGTAATTTAATTTAATTTAATTTAATTTATTTAATTTAATTTAATTTTAATTTAATTTAATTTAATTTAATTTAATTTAATTTAATTTAATTTAATTTAATTTATTTAATTTTAATTTAAATTTAATTTAATTTAATTTAATTTAATTTAATTTAATTTAATTTAATTTAATTTAATTTAATTTATTTAATTTAATTTAATTTAATTTAATTTAATTTAATTTAATTTAATTTAATTTAATTTAATTTAATTTAATTTAATTTAATTTAATTTAATTTAATTTAATTTAATTTAATTTAATTAATTTAATTAGATTTAATTTAATTTAATTTAATTTAATTAATTTAATTTAATTTAATTTAATCTTAATTTAATTTAATTTAATATAATTTAATTTAATTTAATTAATTAATTTAATTTAATTTAATTTAATTTAATTTAATTTAATTTAATTTAATTATTTAATTTAATTTAATTTCAATTTAATTTAATTTAATTTAATTTAATTTAATTTAATTTAATTTAATTTAATTTAATTTAATTAATTTAATTTAATTTAATTTAAATTTAATTTAATTTAATTTAATTTAATATTTAATTAATTAATTTAATTTAATTTAATTTAATTTAATTTAATTTTAATTTAATTTAATTTAATTTAATTTAATTTTAATTTAATTAATTTAATTTAATTTAATTTAATTTAATTTAATTTAATTTAATTTAATTTAATTTAATTTAATTTAATTTAATTTAATTTAATTTAATTTTAATTTAATTTAATTTAATTTAATTTAATTTAATTTAATTAATTTAATTTAATTTAATTTAATTTAATTTAATTTAATTTATTTAATTTAATTTAATTTAATTTAATTTAATTTAATTTAATTAGTTTAATTTAATTTAATTTAATTTAATTTAATTTAATTTAATTTAATTTATTGAATTAATTTGAATTAATTTTTTTAATTTTTTTTTATTTTTATTGACTCCCCTTAGGGTTACAAGGCTCCAGCTTCCCTATTCTGCTTCCTCTCCTCCCTCTTCTCCCCCTTCCCCGTTTCGTCCATTATTTCCCTCATCCTTTCCCATATTGATTTTCCTTCATCTCCGCCATCTTTCTAATACATGTTCCATGCTCTTGTTCACCCTCACATATTCTGCACATTCTCTCCTCTTCCCTTTCCAGTTACCATCTTTCTCTCACCTCATTCCCTAGCCTGACTCTTGCAATTCTCCTTGTTCTTTCTGTCTTCCAACCCGCACTTAAATATTGTGGAATCCCTTCTGTCATTACTTCTTTATACCACCTGTTGTAACTGGATTAAGAAAAGCGAGCAAATTTTTTTTCCTCTCACTTTTAACCCTCCCCAGCTCCCTTTGCCCAGTTTTTCTTCGAACTTAAATATTGTGGAATCCCTTATGTCATTACTTCCTTATACCACCTGTTGCAACTGGATTCAGAAAAGCGAGCAAATTCTTTTTCCTCTCACTTTTACCCCTCCCCAGCTCCCTGTGCCCAGTTCTTCTTCTATATCCGCTGTCAACAAGTTGAACAGTATTGGGCTCATCGGGCACCCCTTCCTTACCCCTTTTCCCGTCCAAAATGTTTCCCCCATCACTCCTGCCGATTTCACTCTACTCATTGTTTCTTCGTAGACCTCCCCTACTCTTTCCCTGAGCCCTTCTCTCACTCCTCTTTCCTCCAACGCCTCTATCATAATTTTCCTGTCTACTGAGTCAAACGCAGCTTTTAAATCTATAAACAGTGCCACTGGCTTGCCCCTCTCCTCTGCCAACTCTTTGTTCACCAAATAGTTCAGCACATATACATTGTCTATCGTTCCTATTCCTCTTCTGAAACCCGTTTGATTTGGTTGTATCATCCCTTTCTCCTCCGCTTCTTCTTCTAACCTCTTGGCTAAAACCGTCGTATATATTTTATATAGGGATGGCATGAGCGTTACTCTGTATTCCTTTATCTTTGTTCCTGCGCCTTTCTATTACTGTCTCCCCTCTGCCTTCTGTATACGTGAACTCTCCCTCCTCATCCCCCTCTATATTCCCATTAAAAATTTCCTACCCTAATTCTCCTATTATCTGCGTTAGTTTCTTTCCTTCGGCGTTCACTTTTTTATCTTTCGATCTCCTCTCACTCTCTTCGTCTTCCGTATCCCTCACTCTCCCACACTCCAGTCCTGTTCTCGCTTTGAAGTCTCCCCCTATTATCACTCTTCCTTCCTCTGACTGCCTCTCCATCCATCTTCTTAAGCTTTCCAACTTCTTATCAATGTCACCATTTACGTACGTTGCTACTATAACCCATTCATCCGTATCTGCTTTAACTCTCCTGCTCATTAATCCTTCTTCCTGTTCCTGAATCTCATCACCCTCTATTGCCAGTTCTTCTCTAACTTCCATTATCATCCCCTCCATAGCTCTTCCCTTCTTGTTCTCCTTTTTTGCTCCCTGTCTTGTCAATTTATACCCATTTGGCAGTTTTGTTTTCCATTTTTCCCAATTCTTTTCCTCTACCCACGTTTCTATCATCACTACAATTTCCCATTCTTTGATCCCTTCCTAGAACTCTTTTTCTTTATTGGCTAGCCCCGCAACATTCCAGAAGCCTATCTTCCATCTATCCTCTGACTCTTTTCTTCTTGTTTTATCTCCTTCTTCTTCTTCCGTTATCTGCTTTTTGACTCTGGTTTCTCTTCTGTTCCTCTTTCCCCTTCTTGTTTTTCGATATTCCTACTTTCACTCTGCATTTGTTTCTCCTGTTCTCCCTCTTTAGCTATTATTTTCCTTATGACCTCCCTTTTTTCATCCCAAACCCATGTCTCTCCTTTTCTTCCCTTCCCTTCTTTCTTTTCTTCTTCTGCTCGATCCCTTACTAGCCACTGCATTCTTCGTTCTTTCCATGTTAAGTCCTCTTCAATTCTTTCCCTCCTTCCTCTTAGGTTGACTTTCTTTCTCATCATCTCTGTTTTACCGTCTAGTGTTTCCATCTTTACTTCTATCATACCTTCTATCCTGTCTGCACCTCTCCTTCCGACCTCCCTTGCTTCCGCGATCCTTGCTTGGACTCCTATCCTTTCGAATATTCTTCCTACCGTTTCTTTTATTGTGCCTCGTATCTGCACGTTTTTAATCATTATATTCCTCCCTCGTTTTTCTTTTTCTTGTCTTTCTATCTTTGCTTCCATCTCTTTCATCCTCTCCGCTAGGTTTTCTTTCCTATCTCCACCACTCATTGTGCTTGTTCCTTCTTCATTTTCCGCTCTACTTTTTTTTTATTCTCTCCTCTATCTCCCGTACGCCTTGTTCTTTCATCTCTAATTCTTCTATCCTTCTCGCTAGCCCTCTTACTTCAGCTTTCATTTCTTCTCTCTTCTTTTCCCCTCTTCTTATTTCTTCTCTCATCTTTCCCAGTTCTTCCTTCATCTCCATTCTCTACTCTTTCACCTCTTGCTTCACCTCTTGCATCTCCTGTTTGAATTCATACCTCGTCTCCTTCAATATCCTCTCTACTTTAGACTCCTCTTGCTCCTTCTTCTGCGGCGATCTTGGGATTTTCTTGCTGGCTTGGAATACCTCGATTCCTTCCTCATTCTCTTGCTCGACTCCGTTAGCCTGCTCTCTCTTCCTCTTCCATAAATCACTAATATCTCCCATCAATCCCGTGTTCATACTCCTCGACAATCTTTCGAGGTTTGTCGGCCTTCCTCTCCTCTTCATTTCTTTTTCGCTCCACTCTCCTCTTTTGTCCGCCATGGTCTCTTTTTTAATATTTTTTTTTATTATTATTTTATTTTATTTATTTTATCTATTTTATTTGTTTAATTTGTTTTTATTTATATTTATCCAATTTTATGTATTAATTTATTAATTTTATTTATTTATTTAATTAATTTTATCTATTTTATTTATTTTATTTATTTATTTATTTTATTTTATTTATTTTTGAAGAGCAAACCAACAAACATGTCCGTTCACGTCCAATACCAAATTTAATTTTCTTATTTTATTATGTATTATTATTTTATTTTATTTTATTTTATTTTATTTTATTTTATTTTATTTTATTTTATTTTATTTTATTTATCGTCAACATTGGCTTTTATCAAAGATTCTTTTCAAACCATTTTTGTTTCTACTAATTTCAATATCGATGATTATTAATGAAAAATTGTCATGCTTGGAATATACATCAATGATAGTATAGTTTTGTAAAACCTTTGACCTTTATTTTATCTAACCCCTCCCTGTTATAAATGATCAAATGCAGTTTCAATTGCTATGGGAGAACATTCAGCAATATGGGGTTGGGCTAATACCTCTGACCTTTAAAAAAAACAGGTGATTCTACAATTTTTCAATCCCTTGTCTTTTTTTCAATTCTACTGCAAATTTCCGTCAGCTGTTATACCATCATGAGACTACGATGTACATTTATGTACATTCAAAGGGATAATTTTCTGAAAAATGATAATGATGATAAGTAATGGTCTTGCGATTAATTTTATTTAAAAGAAATTTCTTTCCAACGAATATTGAATGAATGAATCTTGGATGGAGTAGATTTATTAACTGAATATTTTCCTCGTAAATGCAATCTTAGATTATCTTCATGGCTTAGGATAGGAGGTGTGTTATTAATTTTCCGTCCAAATTCAGTGAAATCTATTCAAGATTCACCTTCATCATACACCATTCACAGCTACCATATCGTCAGCTTCGTCATCTCGCTTTAACTTGAAATATAATGCAAAATAACTCTTCCAGAGTTCTTTCGGATTGCATTCTATAAAAAAATATATTGATATCCTGTATTTGTGTTTGTGTTATCCGTTTTACTACCACCAACCATCCATCACCTCCAGCCGGACGCAGACTCCAGTGTTAAGTTTTATTCATTTTTTTTTCATTTAATTCTGTGGCTTTCCATATTGCAACCCTGCTATTGCAAAATCGTTTCGTTCAAGGTCACGTTAGAAAAGATGAACCCCCTAAGCAATTTCCTATTAGCTCCCGCACAATATACGAGTACGAATACCTTCAGCTATATGTAGGTAGTTTTGCTTTGGAAAAATCAATTTTCCTCAATTTACGTTCAACAGCAAGAGCAAAATCTAAAGCACAGTCTGTGAAAATTTAGTGAATTGAAACCTAATTATATGGCTTTTAGATAGGTGCAGTCGTGGAGTATACCTTCTGTGTATAAGCTGTATACATCACACAGCGCAAATGATGTCATTAACATAATTGGTCTAATATATTTATATCATAACTGTTGGATGCATCAGGGAGCAATATTTTCCGATGTGATTTTTTTTGTCTAATTTCAATTAAACATTGATGTATGCATCAAGATTCAAGGGTAGTAAAGATGTTTTTTTTTCTTGCGGTGTAGGTAGGATAATAGAGTGTTATGGGTAAAATTGAAAAAGTGGATAAGATTATAATCTTATTTTATTGCTATGGATGGGTAAAAACAAAATATAAAAAATAATAATGGGGTTTAACTATCGTGCGTCTTGCATTTTCATAGAAAATAAAACACACAACTAAATCGGACGCCTATAGAATTTTTAGGATTATTATGTACCTAAGGTTGGGCTAAGACAAAAAAAAAACAATCGTATGGGATGAGAGGGCCTTTTTCAAAATCTATAAGAAAATAATATTTTATAACTTTTATGATGTTCAAAGATGGTATGATGGTGCATTCAAGAGGACACAAGCGTCCACAAGCTTTTTTTCAAAGCGAACCTCTGTCTATCAACTCCTACTCTCACCTCTCACCTCCAAGTGGTGAACATCGGGTGCATAGTACCTTTAACTGAAGATGGAGTTCTAATTCCTGTGGACGGTTTTAGGGGGCAGCAAAGGAGAGAGGGGGGGGGGAGGAGTGTTCCCACTGAGGCACTTCTCCTGTATCCGGGCGGCAGCGGAAGAATTCTCCAGATGGAATCAACGGTGGCGTCTACAGTTACAGTTAGGTTGAACTACTTAGTGAACATCACCTTATATGGGCTACTACGACATATTCGGAGCTCAGGCCTATAAGGTTTATCCGGCTCCCCACCCTTGAAGTTATACTAAGGGTCTGGTCCTCCAGGTTGGGGGTTGTGCGTCGGGGTAACTTCCCTATACCACGGAAAAACAAACTGGTTCCGAAACGACCAAAGGCCTCGGATATGGATGCTTTTAATGTTGACAATCCAAGCAAACGAAACAAGAACAATGAATTTCGGATCTGCACGGTCCTTAAACAGGCCACGTGCAGCCGAACAACTAGTAGAGAGCCTGGATAGGCCAAAGGCTGACATTACAGCCATCCAGGAAGTGCGATGGGATGGAGAGGGCATACGATGGATGAATTCATGTGACATCTACTTCGGTGAGTGCTGCAAGGAGCAGGGTCAGCGGCTTTTTGGGTGTGGTTTTGTGGTAAGGAGAAGACTTAGGCAAGAAGTCTTAGGCTTCAGAAATGTAAGCGAGTGCCTGGTCACAATCCGCATCAAGGCAAAATTCAAAAACATCACGTAGATCTGTGCCCATGCCCCAACGGAAGAGGAAGATGACCCAACCAAGGAGGAATTCACGATCTCCTTGAGAATACGTATGATAGGTGCCCTAAGTACGACGTCAAGATTATTCTTGGCGACTTCAACTCCAAGATCAAAAAGGAGGGCATCTTTGGTTCGATAGTCGGAGGACACAGCCTGCACGACAACACTACCGGTAATGGACTCAAGCTGATTGACTTTGCGGCGCGCGGGGCGAAATGTCATCATAGCAAGCACTCGATTCCCACACCTTAATATACACAAAGGGACTTGGCGGTCTCCGGATCATCGAACCGTCAACCAGATTCATCATGTTGCGATAGACGCAAGACATGCTTCCAGTATCCATGATGTCTGAACGTTCCGAGGTGGCAACATAGACTCGGATCACTACTTGGTGGCAGCTCAAGTACAAAAGCGGATATCCATGACGCCACAACAAAGAGCGGATGCTGTGAAAAGATTTAACGCCGCGAAGTTAAAATCGCAAGAGATCGCCAGGACTTTTGCAGACCACGTTTCTCTTAATTTCTCAACAAGTCCGCCACCAGCATCATCTGCATGGGACCAGTGGAAACACTGTCAAAATGCCATCAGGAGTGCCGCCACTGATATGCTGAGTTTCACTAGGCCACCACAACGAAACCCCTGGTTCGATGAAGAATGCAGGCTGACGCATGTAGCAAAGACTGAGGCCTACCAAGCAAAGCTGCAGACTAAAACCAGAGCTACTGAGAGAGCGGCCCAGGAGCTCTACGGGCAAAAACGAAAGGCGGAACGCTGACTTCTCAGGAGGAAAAAGAGAGAGCATGTTAAGCAGGCGGTTTAGTCTATTGAGGACTGTAACGGCAGGGGGGATGTTCGAAAGTTCTACCGAAGGGTGAGGCAATCTACCCGCAGGGCTACAAGGCTAGAACGGAAGCCTATCAAGATGAGAGTGGAAATATGGTGGTAGACACACAGTCAGTGCTGAGGATTTGGAAGCAGCACTTCTCAAAACTGCTAAACGGCGAAGATGGCCAAAATTCCGCTTTAAGACAGAACACTCCATTCAACCTGGACGATGATGGTCAAAATTTCCGTCCACCCGACCTAAATAAAGTGCGGTTAGCGATAGCCAAGCTTAAAGCGTACAAGGCTGCTGGTGCGGATGGCCTGCCAGCCGAGCTATTTAAAGCGGGAGGAGATGACTTGGTACGGAGTATGTATATACCAACTTATCTCCAAAATTTGGTCGGATGAAAGTATATGCCCGATGAATGGAACCTCGGTATAGTGTACCTCATCCACAAGAAAGGAGATGCTCTGAACTGTGCCAACCACAGAGGTATAAGTCTCCTCAACGTCGCATACAAAATCCTGTCATCTGTACTCTGTGATCGCTTAAAACCGTTTGTCAACGATCTGATCGGCCCCTATCAGTGTGGTTTTAGGCCCGACAAGTCAATCGTCGATCAAATGTTCACACTTCGACAGATTTTGGAAAAAAACCCAGGAGTTTCAAATCAGAAATGGGTTTGGCTGTTAATGAGGACAAGATGCAGTATATGCTATCATCGAGAAAGGAATCTCAACATCTTCGACTCGGGCAAAACGTGACGATGGAAAGGTACGAACTCGAAGTCATCAAGGACTTTGTCTACCTGGGCTCCACTATTACATCACAAAATGGCATCAGTGCAGAGATCAAACGCAGGATTACTCTTGCCAACCGCTGTTTCTTCGGGCTAAGAAGGCATTTGAGTAGTAAAGCCCTCTCTCAAAGAACCAAGGAGACCTTATATAAGACCCTAATCATGTATGGACTCTGTCAAAAACGGATGAGAATCTGCTTGGGTGCTTTGAAAGGGTGATGTTCGGTCCAGTATGTATCGATGGAGTATGGAGGAGAAGATTTAACAACGAGCTTTACGGGCCTTACAGCGACGTTGACCTGGTCAAAAAGCTGAAAATACAGCGGCTGAGATGGCTGGGACACGTGGAGCGTATGGACACCGACGCACCAGCCCGACGAGTCTCCGAATCTACCCCTGGATGGTCTACGCAGCAGAGGAAGACCCCACCTTATGTGGCCCACACAAGTGGAGAACGACCTCAACTAACTTGGAGTGCGTAACTGGAGGCAGCTAGCTAGGGACCAAGCTGGCTGTAGGGGCTTGTTGGTTGAGGCCGTAATCCACCCTGGACTGTAAGCGCCATCTAAAGTAAAGTAAAGTAAGTAACTTTTATTATAATTTAAATTTTAATTCAAGCATAGTTTACAGTTCCACGAAAAAAAAAATCTAAATTTTCAAAACTAATCTCCGCACCTATTCAGGCATAATATTGTATTTTATCCAAGGAAAAAAATGTTTTTCTGGAAGACAGAGTCCTTACATGAGGTACTCTGGTGTACCTAGAGGAGAGGCCAGTAAGGATTTTCAGTACTTGCCCAGGGTGCAGGAAAAGAGATGGCGGTGGATGAACCCTTTACGGGCCAACGCAACGCCATCAGCGCTCATATCCCCTTAGTGGGATACTGACATCGGATTATCCGGCCTGCTGACCTTAGGTAAAACAAGAACCCATCAGCCATCCGGGACAAGGGGTTGTATGGTGGGTCGGCATGCCTCCAAAGAAAGAAAAAAAAAAAACACATTGAATCGGCAACTACAGCCTCAAACAGGGACTGCTTTAACGACGAAGACTTTTGCTTAAACGACGAAGATTTTTGGCTATCGAACAAGGACAAAGATTGGGTTCTGGAATGTTAAAACTCTTCTCGTCAACCGCGAAGAAGGTCCTAGCAATGCCATCAGATTTCTTCAACTTGAGAGAAAGTACGATACCACCTAGACATCTTGGGACTAAGCGAAGTGAGATGGTTGAGCGCAGTTCAAGTGAATTCACCTTCAAAGAGTACTTTCTTCATTTATTTTAGAAAACCAGTTGGAAGCTCCAGTTATTCCGGTGTAGGACTGATGATGGCTCAAAAGGCGCGTGGAAGTCTTATTATCTGGAAACCCATCAATGACAGGATACTTTCAGCCAGATTTCAGAGTAAATTAAGAAAAATCACCATCATCCAGTGCTATACCCTGACTGAGAATGCGATGGACAAATTTTACAGTCAACTCAGCATGGTTTTCAGAGGTTCGACTATAGTGGAGACATAGCTATCGTGATGGGAGATCTAAATGCTAAGGTTGGACAGTACTGGATGATCATGGCATGAAACGAAACGACAATGACAACGAAAACGTACTAGTCATTTGAGGTACGCTGTCCGAACATAAGATCTCGCATAAGATAAACTAATGGTTATGTCCCCGGCAGTAGTGCAACACCAGGAAATGCAGACCAACACTGGAGCACTGGGAAAAATGCCGTTTCAACTGTGGCGCTATGGCATATGTGGGTATAAGGCAGTGATACCACAAGCACATGGCTCTCTGCAGATACTTGGGGATAGATCGAGGAGAGAAATAGTATCAGATCCTGAGAAAATTGATATCAAAACTCAGTATCGTTGAAAAAAAAAGAAGTGCAGCATAGTGTCAGGTATGACAAAAGATGTCGCATAAATGCCCTCGCAGAACAGGCTGAGGAAGCAGCTTCCAGGTGCGACAACAGTACCGTTTGCAAGAAAACCAAGAAATTGATCGGAAATTCATCCCGAAAATAACATATCGTCAATGATTTAGACGGAACCATGCTGGTTACGGATGAGGATCAGCTCAGAAGATGGAAAGAATACTTTGCCAACGTGCTTAATCAGCTAGACGGTGGCACTAGTGTTATGGTTCCTAACTCTAACAAGCAATCAAATCCTTAAAAAACAACAAAGCTGTAGGTTTAAATGGCTAAGTTATATCAATCAGCTCCAGTAGTACCTCGTGGTACAATGGTAACTGCGTTTGGCTGTCATGCCGAAGGTCTTGGTTCGATTCCCAGCCACTGCCACCTTAAAATAGAAAAGTTTTTTTCTGAGGTACTACCTCTTGCGAGGAACTGAAAAATCCTCCAAGAGTATACTTGTCATGAATAAGTGCTTCTCATCTAGCTGTTCGGACTCGTCAAAAAATTGTAGGTCTCCTCCATTCCTGCCAACAACACGCACACAGGAATGGTTGAGAGTTGTAACTTGTGAGTCAATAGGCTCTGGTTTTCTACGAGCTGTTGCACCACCAAATGTTATTTTTTATTTTAAATTGATTGCGGAAATATCCGTAATAATGCTACATCCATTAATAGTGCAGACATGGGAAGATGAAAATTTTCCTGTTGAATGGAAAAATTTCATAGTCGTCAAACTACCAAAAAACGGATTGTGGACTGCAGAAACTATAAGGGAATCTGTCTCTTCCCTGCGATGGCAAAGATAATGGCGAAATTAATCTTGGAACAAATCAAGGGGCATCTGGATTCTACTCTCAGCAAAGAGCAAGCGGGATTCCGGGCAGACTCATTCTGCATAGATCATCTCACAACACCTTAAGGATCATAATAGAGCAATGCGTGGAATTCCGCTCCCCTGTCCATCTGATCTTTATCGATTTTGAAAATGCATTAGATAGTTTGAACCGAGACAATTGCGAGGGAGAGGTATACCCGAAAAGCTTATCGCCATTAAGGCTACCTACGAGGGTGGAACTTGTCAGGTCTTCCATAATGGAAAAGTCTGTGGATTTCAAAATCCAGAGTGAAGTTCAGCAGGGGGTTTACTACACCATTGTTATTTCTGGTTGTTATTGGAGATGTAAACTATGATTTCCTTTCTGAAACATCTCGACTACGCGGACGATATTTGTTTGATTTATTCATAGATCTACATCAGATAGTGAGCAACCTGGAAAGTTCGAATAAAGTCGGGCTTTAGATCAACGGGAGTGGGTCGAAATTCTGTTTCCAAAATGCAAATTTTCAAAATTCTGTATTTTTTTCACAAAAATCTGTTTTTCAAAACCTGCTTTTTTTCTGTAAATATCCAAACTTAAATTCATGCTTCAAGGGCGTATGCAATTAGGACGTCTACATTAACCCTTTGAACAGAATGAATGTAGCTGCAGCTACACCATACATTCCTTGCTGCATTTACAGCTTCTTATTGTGGCACTGTATACTATTTTTGTATCTTTCTACTTTGACAGTGCTACACGCCACAGCTGCAGCTACACCATTCTGTTCGGCCAGTAATTCAACGATTAGGAAAGCTACTTGTCAGCTCTCCTAAATCAACGCGAATAATTCGCTGACGACGACGAAACTATACCAAACTTCATTGACGATAAAGTTATTGTTATTTTGGTTTTCGTCGTGGTCAACGAATGATTCGCATTGGCTTGGGAAATCCTTAATCAAGGGTGAACGCAAGGGGGGCAGCTAGGGATGCTTGCCCCCCCCTAATCCGAATATATTTCATACATTTGGCAATTTGTCTTCTTTTGAAAGAATTTTAAAGCAAGGTTTCTTTCCCAAATTTTTGTTTGAATGATTTTGCTCCTCACTAATCGAAATCCTGCATGCGCCCTTGTCCTTTATAGACAGAAGATGTAGTTTATATTGTCATAGTTGAGCTTTAACAGTCGATAGCTCACTGAAGTGGTCGCATGAAAATGAGCGAATACATGAAAACCATATGGCACACCCATAATATACGAATACGAAAGACTAGATGCTTTTATGCCTACTAGTTTTCGAGAAAATTGAATATTATCAACCCTTACTTACTTACTTTCTTGAGGTAGCGCTATAGTCCGAGTTGGACCAGGGCCACAACCAACAAGCTTCTTCTAGCCTGCTCGATTTCTAGCTAGCTGTTTCCAGTTTTGCATGCCAAGTTTGTTCTCTTCCACTTGTTTGCACCACCTTTTACGCTGTCTTCCTCTACTGCGCTGTCCATTCGCTCTTGGTGACTTGGTGCCATCTCAGTCATTGGTTTTTCACTTTTGTGGCTAGGTTGGTGTCGCTGTACGGCCAGTATCATTCGTTGTTGTATCTTCTTCTCTATTCCCATTCTATGCAGACGGGACCAAAAATAACTCAAAGAATTTTCCGTTAACAGTGTTCATGCCTCTGCACCATAAATCAGGACCGAGATGATAAGGTGACAGTTTAGTTGCTCGAGAGAGGACTTTGCTTCTCAATGGCCTTCTTAGCCCAAAGTAACATTGGCAAGAGTAATTCTTCGTTTGATCTCAGTATAGGTATCGTTCGCTGAGTTGATAGCGGTGCTTAGGTACACAAAGTTTCTGAAAACCAAAATTATAGCTGATAGTTTGGGAGGGATCCCAAAACTAGACATTGCTCTATATAGCTTGTGGTTATAAAGGTGCTGTTATACGCAGCCTTGAAATCGATGAAATGGTTGGTTGATTTTTTTCAAAATCTGTCGTAGTCCGAATATTTGGTCGAATACTGATATGAACCTATCAAGTTGTTGGCAAATGGCTTCAGGCGTGCACGCAAGGTACAGCAGAAAAGATCTTATATGCGATGCTAAGGAGTCTGATGCCTCTGTAGAAATTGTAACCCAGAGGATCATCCTTCTTCAGGAATGGGGCAAACAAGGCTGAGGTTCCATTCATCGGGCATGCTTTCCTCCGACCATATTTTTCAGATGAGCTCGTGGATACTCCCGACCAATTCATTGCCAGCCGCCTAAAATAGCTCGGCCACAAGGCCATCATCTTCCAGCAGCTTTATTAGACTTAAGTTTATATATAGCTATCTTCCCTTCGTCGAGATTGGGTGGACGGAATTGTTGGCATATGTCATCCAGGTTGAATGATAAAATCTGCATCGCAGTGGAATTCAGTTCGTCATCACCACAGTTATAGAATTTGCAGTAATGATTTTCCATATCATGATCACCGAATGCGATTCTACTAACTACGATGTTCCCCTGATCGTCCTTGCAGCCTTCAGTTCAGGCCTTGAAACTCTTGGAGGTTCTTTTTACTTTTTGGTAAAACTTCCTAAATTAATTCCTGCTATAGAATCCCTCTATTTCCTCATGCTGTTTCTTTTTCCTTATGAGAAGTCGGTGTTTCTCTCTCCTCTTCTGCTCGTAGAGCTTGCAAGCAGCTCTGGTTCTTCTCTGCAGCCAGCATTCTTCGCCGAATCAGTGATTTCGCGGTGGTGGTCGTGTGAGGCCCAGTACGTAAGAGGCAGCATCTCTGATGGCTTCCTGGCAATTCTTCCACTGGCCCTCGATCAGGGCCGGACAAGCTATACGTGTAAGAGGTGCAAATGCGCAGGGAGCTGAGCTCAATGGGTGCCATATTTAAGTCCACACCATGGGTAATGACAACATGAATTCTTCCACCAATAACCGCTATTGATGGGCGCTAATGAAGATTGATGAAATAGTACATCATGGCATAATGGTAAGTGCGTTGGACTGCTATGCCGAAAGTCTGGGTTTGATTCACAGCCGCCGCCACCTAAATACAGAAATTCCTCTTTGCCTCTTGCGAGGAACTGACAAATCTTCCAAGAGTATAATTGTCATGAAAAAGTGCTTCTCATCCAGCCGTTTGGACTCCGATAAAAATTGTAGGTCATCTCCCTTACTGCCAACAACACGCACATAGGAATGGTTGAGAGTTGCAATTCACTAGGCCCTGGTTTTCCACGAGGTGTTGCGCCACCAAATTTGTTTATTTATTTTTAATGATGAAGCTTGCGCAGAGCGCTAATTTAGCTTGGGCCGGCCCTGCCCTCGATGCTTGAAGTTTGGTGGCATAGGGCTATTTAAGAGGGTGCGAGAGAATCGAACTGTTTTCTTTTTTAACTTGCATGAACGATTAAAGCGAAAAGTCTTATTCAGAAGACGAATTTTAAGCATTTTTACACATTTTATAAAAAAAAATCATACCTACATATGTACAGTCCATGCATATGTACAGTACATGTATATGTACTATGTACAATGGACAGATATATCAAGCAGATATGTATGTTAACGTTAAGGAAGACGTCTGTCCTTAACATACTCCGACACTACTTTAAAATAAAAGTTGCATTATTTCGATGTTTTATATCTGGAGCTGTTTGATGAGTTTCTTTTTTTCTACTATAGGTACCTAAGTACTTATAAGCCATCAGAGAATTCTACAGAGTTTGAATATTTTATCGATAAGGAAGAAGGTAGGTATGTTGTCTACATACTCGCCATATTTTGACTCAAATAAACTGTTTCCAAATAATTAATCTTTACATCCAAATTGCTATCCCAGATTGCCCCTTACAGATATCAGCGATAACCCATTTATGTAATTCTCAATAATTACATCTTGGAGGTTAAATTTGAAATTTCATTCGTTAAGCCTTGCGTCACAGAATACAGAAAAATTTAATATTAAATTCCGAGAACTTCCTTTTTAAATGGAGGATCCTTCGATGGTTTACATGTAAGTAAATATAGTTCGTTTCCATAACTCCAAACGATACCTTTTTTTATGTGAATAGTTGTAGAATTGGTTGTTCATGTGGCCTCATTCTCCATCATCCTGAACAAACCCCAGCAAACAAACAATAAACAACAACAACAAAAAAAAAAACACAAATTTCTGATGTTTTATTGAATCTCTCATACCATTTAAAATGCATCATCGTCATCAAAATCTGGTACTAGGTACTGTAGATTGTATGGTAAAGCAAGGGAGGGTTGAGGGACGATGAGGATGGAAGACCTGCTGAAAAGCTTTTTACGTGCATCAGCACTCTTGGTCTCGGGCTGCACACAATTGCATTCATCTACAGGACACACTATCAAACTGAGGCTCCCCCAATAAGTTGTTGTTGTACAGTATAGATACTCAATGAAGCTTATCCCAAAAAGCTCCATAAAGTGCATTGGTAGTGACATGTGTATGAAGAATATACAAGAGGTACAAGGTACATACAAATTCTTCACCTCTCTCTCTCTCTCTATCTATATAGTGCAAGCTACTTCCCCTCCTCGCGATTTTGTTTGGTTTGACGTGTATCCGTATCCATGTAGGTATCCAGAATTTTGCATTTCATTTTCGAATGCAGTTCATGTTCAAGGCCAGAAGCTACAAACATCTGGTGCTATAGCTAGAGTCAAAGCTATATAGCTGCTGCTTTTCGTTTCTGTCGAATGCACATGCAAGCGTTAGAAACAAATTTATTTTCATGAAGATACCTATATACAGGTTGGCATATAAAAGGCAGATATATGGTTCTATGTATTGTGTATTTGATGGATGTGTGAGTAGGTACTTTATAGTTGCTAGCTTGCTTGCTAGCTGCCGGGCAAGAATCGTTATTAATAAATCCAATAAGAGTTTTTCATTTATTTTTTTCTTTTTCAAATTTACTGATTTCTTGTATGCATTTTATTTTTTTTTTTAATTGCAATCTGACTATTTGTTGAAGCGTATGTTTGTAGGTATGTGAAGATGTACGCAAAGTCATTGATGTGGGAATAGGCATGTCTATACACATACCTAATGCGTTTTATTGTTTATTTCCATTTTCTTTTTTTAAATATGTACCAACTTATAACTAACCTAAATGACTGGCTGTTTTTTTTTTTTCTTGGAACTCACGTGTAGCTCATTCTTCTGACAGATTTTGCAACATTGTAGATAATTAAATCAAGAAAACCAATATTGGTTTATAGGCCAATCGAAGAAGTTTTTTTCTTGCTAAGCTTAAAAAAGAGGCACGTGTTGTACTTTTACATACCTACCACCATTTTGAAGAATATGTTTTAACCAGTAGGTAGGTAGGTAGGTATACCAATTTATCTCAGGAACGACTCATCGTATAAATATATTCTAAAAATATTTTCTATAGATAACTCGGTAGGCACCTACTATTTTTGAGGTTTCAGAATTCAGAGAGCCTTACAGTCCTATTATTGACACGATTCAAAACTAGTTTTAACATAAAACTAATTTTATAGGGGTTTCGAGTGTCAAGTTTTGAACTCGAAATCAGAGTTTTAGATGTCAATTTTTGTTTGAATAATACCAATATGTTCAAAACCTGAAACTCAAAACCCCCATAGAACTAGTTTTATATTAAAACTACTTTTGAATCGTGTCAATAATAGGGCTGTTAGAGTTTGGAGGTTGTAATGTGTAATTTTTGTGAGGTTCCACCTACTTGTTATTTTACGTCGTAAGAAATTTAAAATTTTGTTAGAAATTGTAGGTGGTTGGATATTGTAGGAACTGGGGGCCTCGAGCTGTATATTTTCCTACACATCAAGTGCTTACAATACCTCCAAGTTGGTTGCCGCCGGATACTGGTCTTGGCTTAATGTCATGACTTGCTAAACTTGTTAATGCGAATGTTGATCAAGGAAAGAAGTACAGTTTGATTAGTGCGTTGGGCGAACGACCCGACCACATCAGTAAAAAAACCATTGTTATGAAAGAGAAGCGTGAACCCTCGGATAACGACCCCCCTAAAATGGCAACCAGACCCAGGGCGAAAATGGACTATGATGACCGACCTACGAGTATGCACCTGGAATGTAAGGACACTCAATACTCCAGGTGAAGGATACACACAGCAACCTGGCGATCTCTAAATGGTCGAACCGCGAACTGAATCGACCACGTGCTAATTGGCCCAAGGTACGCATCGAGCATATTGGACGTGCGAACTTAGCGAGGTGCAAATCACTTTCTAACTGTGGCAAAGTTCAGAACCCGACTGTCCAACGAAAAGAAAACGAAAAATACTTACTTACTTACTTAAGGTGGCGCTACAGTCCGGGGTGGACCAGGGCCTCAACCAACAAGCTTCTTCCAGCCGGCTCGGTTTCTAGCTAGCTGTCTCCAGTTTCGCACGCCAAGTTGGTTGAGGTCCTCTTCCACTTGCGTGCGTCACCTTTTACGCTGTCCACCTCTACTGCGTTGTCCCACGGGGCTGGATTCAAAGACTTTCCGGGCCAGAGCATTGGTGTCCATTCGCTCTAGGTGACCCAGCTATCTTAGTCGTTGGCTTTTCGCTTTTGTGGCTAGGTCGGTGTCGCTGTACAGCCCATACAATTCGTGGTTGTATCTTCTCCTCCATTCCCCATCTATGCAAACGGGACCAAAAATCACCCGGAGAATTTTCCTCTCGAAACAGCCTAACGCGTTCTCATCCACCGTTAGCAGTGTCCATGCCTCTGCACCATACATCAGGACCGGGATGATAAGCGTCTTAAACAGGGACAGTTTAGTTGCTCGAGAGAGGGCTTTGCTTCTCAATTGCCTTCTTAGCCCGAAGAAACAGCGATTGGCAAGAGTAATTCTTCGTTTGATCTCAGTACTGGTATCGTTCGCTGAGTTTATAGCGGATCCTAGGTAGACAAAGTTTCTGACCACCTCAAAATTATAGCTGTCTATAGTGACGTTCTGTCCTAGACGTCGGTGTTGGGTGTCCTTTCTTGTTGACAGCATATACTTCGTTTTGCTTTCATTCAGCGTTAAACCCATCTTCTTGGCTTCCTTCTCAATGCTCACAAAAGCACCACTGACATCACGCTTTGTTCGTCCTATTATGTCAATGTCATCAGCGTAAGCGAGTAATTGGACGGACTTTTGAAAGATTGTGCCTCTAGTGTTGACGTGAGAGTTTTGCACTATTCTTTCAAGAACGATGTTGAAGAAGTCGCATGACAGCGCGTCGCCTTGCCTAAAACCTTTTTTTGACATCAAAGGTGTCGGTGAGGTCTTTGCCAACTTTGATGGAGCAGTGTGCATTCTCCATCGTCATCCTGCACAAATGGACGAGTTTGGCAGGGATGCCAAAACTAGACATTGCATTCTCCATCGTCATCCTGCACAAACGAACGAGTTTGGCAGGGATGCCGAAACTAGACATTGCTCTATATAGCTCGTCTCTATAGATGCTGTCATACGCGGCCTTGAAATCGATAAAAAGGTGGTGGGTATCGATTTGAAACTCCTGGGTTTTTTCCAAGATCTGCCGCAGTCCGAATATTTGGTCGATGGTGGACTTCCCTGGCCTAAAGCCACACTGATATGGACCTATCAGGTTGTTCACGAATGGCTTCAGGCGTTCACAAAGTACGGCAGAGAAGATCTTGTAGGCGATGCCTCTGTAGTTGGTGCAGTCCAGAGGATCGCCTTTCTTGAGGATCGGGCAAACAATGCTGAGGTTCCATTCATCGGGCATGGTTTCCTCCGACCATATTTTACAGATGAGCTGGTGCATACTCCTAACCAATTCATCGCCAGCTGCTTTGAATAGTTCAGCCGCAAGGCCATCAGCTCCAGCAGCTTTATTGGACTTAAGTTTAGATATGGCTATCCTCACTTCGTCAAGATCGGGTGGACGAAAATATCCCAAACGAAGAAATTCAACATTGTATGTCTTAGCACATCTGAGTAAGCCAGAGACTATAGTGAGCAATTGACCAGGAAACTCTCTGCTGTACTCCCAGCCACAAGCGTCAACGACCAGTGGAACCAGAATCACGCAATCATTAAGGAGAGAGCCAAGACCACCATAGGCTATCAAACCACTCAGAAAAATGAGCCCGTGGTATGATGATGAATGCACGGTATTGATGCAGGTGACGGAAAATGCACGAATGTAAATGCTGCAACGGGAAACAAGAGCAGCAAGAGAGGCGTTCTGTGAAAAGAGAAGGAAACAGGAAAAATCGTGCGCAGAAAAAAGAGCATCCGCAGACTCTAAGCTCAAGTGTTTCCGAAGAGTCTAGTACCGCCACCAAAAACCACAGGTTCTACAGAACAGCCAAGCAACTGACATCTGGTTATAGGACCGACAGGCAAGCTCTTCGAAAAAGCGAAGGGAACTTTGTCACCAAAGCACAGGGAATTGTAGACGTGTTTAAGCAGCATTTCCAGCAACTGTTTAGTGGAAATTATGTGGAGGAAGCGACAGGAGAACAAAGAAGCATGCGACCAGTCAATGAGATTTAGTCCCAGCACTCATTACTGAAGAGGTTAAGAAAGCCATCCACAAGCTTAAGAACAACAAATCCGCCGGCTCAGATGGCGCACCTGCAGAACTCTTCAAGTATGGAGAAGATGTCCTATGGCACGGTGTATGCAACAGCTCATCAACCAATTGTGGGAGGAGAAAAGTATGCCCGACGACTGGTCAAATAGCTTCATATGCCCAATCTACAAAAAAGACTATCCTTTATCCTGTAAAAACTACAGGGGCATTTCCCTGCTTACTGTTACCTAAATGATCCTATCCAACGTACTATGTGATCGTTTTAAATCTTTCTGCACGTACCAGCGTGGCTTCAGGCCAGGCAGATCAATGATAGATCACATCTTCACCTTCGAGGTAAATCCTGGAAATGACTATAGAATTTTAAGTCGAGACCCACTATCTTATCATTGACTTCAAAGCGGCAAATGATAGCATTAGTCGCCAAAAGCTTCTATTGGCGATGTCGGAACTCGGGATCCCGATAAACTGATCCAGCTATGCCACATGACGTGCAAATGGGTAAAAGCTCATCCGGGCTATTTCAGACGTATACAGGGCTCAGACATGAAGATGCGGTATCATGTGATTTCTTCAACCTAGTCCTGGAGCAGATAGTGCGCAAGAGTTGTGTTAATATGGAAGGCACTATCTTCAACGACATTGACATCATCGGACGCTCCAAGAGAGCTGTAATTGAAGCATTCACAGCTATTGATGAACAGGCGAAACGCGTTGGTCTTGAAGTGGAATGAGGACGAAACAATGTATATGTTATCAACAAACAAAGCCTCATCTGTCTATCGCCTAGGACAAAACGTCACTGTTGGTAGCAGTAATTTCGAGGTAGTCAAGGAGTTCACCTACTTTGGAACAAACATCAACTCAAACGAACCGATGAAGAATTACCCTAGCGAACCGCTGCTACTTCGGTTTGGCCAAACAAATGGGTTCTATACTCCTTTCTCGAAAGGCAAAGTGCACGCTATAAATAAATAAATTGGGTGGCGCAACAGCTCGTGGAGAACCAGGCCCAACTAACATTTTTCCCTCGGTTAGGTCCAATTTTTGAATTTTATGAAGTTACTACCTCTACAGGGCCTGTATTGAGGTTGTACATCGAAGTTTGGATTCTTCGAGGCTGTATTTTTGTCAACAGCTTCATTGAAACCTATTACAGGTGTACTTCGAAATTATTTATAAGCTTATATGGGTGCAGCTTTATTAATATTGGAATAAGGCTTTCTCAAACTCACTTGTAGAAGCACGCGCAATAAAAGCCTGGAAAAGGCTTTCTTTAAGAAATTCCATCAAAGAGTTTGTTGAGGCCTGTTCACAAAAGTCTGAAACAAGCTGTTATTTTGTTTTGAGAAGCATTTATTTCGATGAGATTGTCTAAGCGAAGTGATGTCAACTAATTTTGGTTGTAGAAGTCGCCTCTGCCTGCAAAAAAAAATAAATATTCTAAAAAAATGTCCTTTATGTTACATTTCCAATTAGGATGAATCAATGATTATAAAATATTGTTCATCTGTAAATCTGTAATTGTATTAATTTTTTTGAAATCATAGATTAATTTTTCTCTACAGGGCCTGTACTGAGGTTATTTATCGAAGTTTCGAATCTCCGAGAATGTATTTTTGTCAACAGCTTCATTGAAACCTATTAGAGGTGTACTTCCAAACTATTTGCAAGCTTATATGGGTGCAGCTTCATTAATATTTCAATAAGGCTTCATTTGTAGAAGCACGTGAAATATAAGCCTGAAAAAAGCTTTCTTTAAGAAGCTCCATCAAAGAGTTTGTTGAGGCCTGTTCACAAAAGCCTGAAACAAGCTGTTATTTTGTTTCGAAAAGCATCTATTTCGATGAGATTGTCTCAGCGAAGTGATGTCAACTAATTTTGGTTGCATAAGTCCTTTCAATACAAGCCCGATACAAACATTTTTTGATTATTTATCAAATGAATGTGCTGGAAGCATTCTTTTCGATAAGTTGGCCTGAGAGAAGTGATGTCACTTGATTTTGTTTCTATAAATCCTGTGAACAAAAGCCTGATACAAGCATAATTGGTTTGTACTATGAAGCGCATGTGCAGGAAGCAATGATTTCGATTATTTTGTCTTAGCAGAGTTATTTCAATATGAATAATGGAAGTGAAGATGAACATCTGAGGTGACCATTATATCTTTTCTAGTTCATCACGAATACGAATATTTTTATATCTTTTCCTAATTTTTTTTTAAGATAAATTTGTAGCTATGTCCAATGGAAGATAATATTTTCAATATTCTACGATATGAATAGACAAAATAAAAAAGCTCAAATGATTAATTATAATTTATATTGTTTACTCGTACATATGTTTTGTGTACCCACGCTTATAATTTTCACACAGACAAAACACTCAATACAAATTATTATTATTTTTGTTTTGATATCTTTTTATTAAATAATATAAAAGCTATAAAAGCACTATACGAAATAACCTTGCAATTGTCAAAATAATATTAATATGTTGTGAATGTTAACAGTTGAAAAACTGACTATGGTCATTTTTAGTGGCCCTCAAAGATGCAAAATTTAACAACTTACACTATGCCCTTGAAGGTACATAATAGATAGGACTCATTGTATGGAATTTGAATTGTATTAAATTTTGTTATAAGACATTTTGATTACTTGTTTCTAAAATCGAAATATTTGTTATGAATGTCATTTCATAACGCGAAAATTATACTTTGGTCTTTCACTTTCATGTCTAGGAAAATTAAATTTTCTATCAATTTTCTCATGTTCTCATTATTGAGAAATCATGGAAAAGTTACATATTTTAAAACAGTTTCTAATCATACAAAAAGTAAAAACTCACTTCGAACAAAAAAACGAATGGTCACCTTATGTTGAATCATGTGCAGTCATCATCAGGAAGTCACATCGAAGTTCTTAGGAAGCTTACTTCGGTTTCAACTGGTTCCGATTTGATGCCTACTAGATATATAGCACTGTAGCACGATGCGTAAGCTACCTGACTCTCAATCAGTACATTCATGGTTCAAATCCCAGAAAATCCATCAAGTAAGTAAAATGTTTTTTCACCACATTATAATTGTAAACCAAGTTTCAGAGTAGAATTGCTTGCTTGGAAGAAAAAATAGGAGAAAATAGAGATATACAAATATAAAAATATTTTTTATTTAATTTGCATAAAGGCTTCCCCAAAGCTTTTATAAGGTCCCGTGAGTGTTCCAAGATGTTTCAATTGGGTGTTGTATCTGCTTTCATAGTACTTCTTGATGCAAATAATAGCCTGTACTAGAAACTTGTAGATTACTTTTCTCGGAAAGTAAAAGCCTGCCGCATTTGTAATGTTTGAATATTGTTGTTTCTATTAGGTTTTATAGAAATATATGTAGGATCTCCAACCAACCTGTATATGACTGTTTAAAAGCCTTTTAAGCTTCTCAAGTGGGCCAAATCCACTTTTCTAAGGACTTATAGAAGCAAATTTGCCAAATAGGAAAAACTTCGATAGACCCTAACAGAAGTTAAATTGTTAGTTGGGGGGCCTAGTGACTTACAACTCTCAACCATTCCTGTGTGCTAATTTTACCAGTTCTACTCTACGGTGCCGAGTGCTTGACGATAAGTAAAAAAGGGGAATTGATACTGTGCACTTTCGAGAGAAAATCTAGCTGCAGTGTCAAGCAACCAAGAAGATCCAAAACAGTGAAGCCAATTGAAGTCCAATGAAACTTTGTATGAAGTTTACAAAAATGATGAAAATCGAGTGAGGATATGCACTCAAGTGCAGAGGTCACGGCTATAGGCGAGGACTTGGCTTCGAAGCATAATCATGGCTCTTTCTGACTCAGAACAGTACTGCGGGGACTATCGGAGGAGAGATAGCGTCTGATGAAGAAAATCGCATCCTCAATCACGTAGACTACCAAACCGGCGCCAGTTTGGACAGCTTGGACGCACACGTCACAGTGGTGGAAAACCCTGTGAAAGGTCAGTTAATAGAAGCTCCTATTGCCGAAATCCAGGTTCTGCTAGGTGTTAAGGCAACTTCGACTCCCCATAAAGGATCTGGCGAATGTGAACAAACCAAAGTCTGTGTGGATGGCCGAGGATCTTTTGAGAATCGATGCTCTCATGAGCCAAATCCGATTGAGGAAAGAATGGTACGTCCAAATACACAGAAAAAGGGATGGGATCATGACCCAACCCTTCCCAAAGGGATGGAAAATGCCAAAAGGGCCGTGTAAAGGTACGGCCAAGGTGTTACTAAGAAACTTAGTCTCAGGGACTGGAAGCGTTTGAGCTCTGGGCTCGAAAGCTTCTTGCCAAAACTGAGACCACTAAGAACAAGACTTCAGTCGAGCCCAAAGTGGGCTCTTTCAAACCAAACAAAGACAAATCTAGGTGCCTCTTCTCCAATTAGGCTGCTGACAGAAGCTAGTAGTAGCAGAAAAAAGACCAGGCATAATGACTCTACACCCCAGCTGACGAACGTCAATAAGAAGTCAAAGACGACCGCTACTCTGGCTGACATTGTTGTCGAAAGTCTTCAGGTGGCCGTTATAAATGAGGGGAGTACCGAAAAGCAGCTAACCAGTGAGCTCGAGAGGAGGTTAAGCTTCTTGGGGGCATAAACAGCGAGATTCTTGCCTTCACAGGTTTCGTGCCAACTTACGGGCCACTGTCGATCATTAAAAGGATTCTAAATCCTTTCCTGCAGTGACGAACCAACACCGTCAATGGTATGGAGGGGCTACTTGATGGGGTAATATTAAGAATTGTCTCTAAAAGTAAACTTTTCCCCAAACCAAAAGTCCGGATAAATGTTCTGGGCCCAGGACTGACAAAAGATTTGTTAGGGAATCTCCTGCGGGCTCAAAATCTCAGCTTCCTAAGCTGCTTTCTGGCAGGTTCTCACGACGATGGAAGCGCCGACAAAAACCAGCCAAGAAGCTATACTAATGCTTAATAGCTAGACAATGACAAAGCTGACTTCCAGAGGCTTTAAACTGAGAGTTGGTATTAGAAGCCAAGGTGTGGCTGGTTGCCAAACTACAACTCATTAACAACAAAGATGATGAAAGTGCTGCAAGTAAAAGTTCAGCATAGTTAGTTGGCCTCAGGCAACTTAATTTCTTTCTTGGCAAAGAAAAATATCAACATAGCCCTTGGCCTTGATCAAAAGCCCTGGGTTAACAATGGCAGAATTTGCGGACAAAAGTTCAAGGACTATAGAATTTATTTTAATAAAGGAGTCGCTTATGAGCACCCATTTCCCAGGATGTACTTTTGATGCATTTCCTATAGGGGCCCAACATAAGTTAGACCTCTAGTATTGGCAGTCAAATAGTAGACAACCGAAAGGTGGCGTGAACCATAGATTCCTTCTCAGCGTACAAGCCTGCAAGGCCTGATGGAATAGTTCCAATTATGCTCCAAAGCTAGCAACGTTATTTGTAATGTTTCTGGTGGAAATATTCAAAGCATGTTTTAATATTACTTATATTCCATCTTATTGGAGAGAAGTTAAGTGTCATTTTTATTCCGAAGGCTGGCAAGCCCACTCACACTGAACGGAAAGATTTTAGACTGATTAGCCTATCTTCCTTTCTTCTTAAAGTCTTATAAAGGCTGATAGAAATGCACATTCGCCTAAAGCTAGAACTTTAACTTTAACTTTAACTTTAATACTCGGAGGGGCACTTAAGTGGTCGGAAGAAAACAAGCAAATACACGGAAAGCATATTGCGGAGTGGATGGTTTCTTCAAATGTCGTTCAACTGACTGACATTTGGTGAAATAGGAATGCCAAAAAGAGATAGATGATAATTGTATAAGGTTTGATCCTTTACTTTGAGTTTCTGTGATTTTTAGTCTAAACTCGTGTCAAACATTTTTTTTATATGAACTTCGACAGAACTTTGGACCAAAATGCGCAGAAATGCACCGAAAATCACAGAAATTCAAAGTAAAGGAACAGACCTATTATGGGTGTGTTGCCCTTTTGACGGTACGGAAAGCTACTTTTCGTTGGTTTTTGACATTAGCTTCAGAGCCCTTCGGACTATTATAGTTTTACCTTAATGCTAAATGATAGTGTTCTCCCGCAGGCCCAACATGCATAAAGGAGAGGCAAATCTGTTGAGACGGCATTTCATAAAGTGGTGGGCACGATTGAGAAAGCAATCTACTTTAAAGAGTTTACCTTGGGAGCATTCCTTGGCATGGAAAGGACCTTCAACACGTTGAAAATGGTGCAATATGACAAGCCCTAGACTCTGTCAGCATTGACCCGCTGCTGTCAAAATGGATTGACTCAATGCTTCAAACTAGAATTGTTAATGCAGAAATGGGTGAGAGCAAGCATAACGTAAGGATGTGTAGAGGTACGCCACAGGGAGGAGTCTTATCTCCCCTGCTCTGGCTTCCTGTCGTAAGCCCGGCCTGAGTTTATTTAGGGCATAACCGCGTCAAAGGCGTGGTGTACGCTGATGATATAGTTATAATGGCATCAGGAAAATATGTCCCCACTCTGTGTGACCTTTCCTACAGTCAGCCTTTGACAAGCTCAGTAACTGGGCCAGTAGCTTAATGTCAACCTACTTAACGAAACTGGTTCTGTTTGCGAGAAAACGAAATGTTCCAAATATAAATCCTCCCACGCCCACCATAAATGGGACGCAACACATTCTAGGTAGAGATCTATCGGATGGTAGATATACATTTCTTGTAAATTTCCCATAAATGAGATTCTTTAGGCCTTGATTACAAGTTAACTAAGGCCGACCAATTTCTAACTAGTTGACCTCTTCTGACCAATTAGATGGCAATTTCTTTTTTCAAATTTCCCATATATGAGAGGTGCCATTTTAACAGGAATTTGTCTGGTAGTCCATCAAGTCCAGCTGCTTTGTTGTTTTTGAGAAGAGTTATCGAAGATTGGATTTCCACTACCGAAGGAAATCCAATCATCAATATTATTCTTCGATTGTATTCATACCTGAAATTAAAGTGGTTCACTTCGCTCACATTCAGGATTGAGCATCAGAATTTCCTCTCTGCCCTTAAGCCTAGTAAGCAGGTCATTCTAAGTTTTAGCTCCCTCATTTCTCTCCCAACACCAGCTAATTTCTTTATCTGGAACTGTGAACCTCTCGTTCTCAGTAAAAAAAAATTGGGGAACATTTTAGCTCGGATAAATTTTGGAAATAATTTTGTATGAGAACTAAATTTTTAGCTCGATCTGTGTTAGAGTATGAAACTCCTGTTAAGTTCATTGATGATCTGGCGGCAGGGAACTAAGTCCCCGGGAACTAAGTCAACCGAATCAACTTAGTTCTCATTAAATGGGAACAAAATCCACTTTAACGAAGTGGACTTAGTTTCCAGACAAGGTGAGAAAGCAGTCCACTTCTTTATGAGAACTAAGTACACATTTTAAAAAATAAATAGGGAACTAGCTTTCAACGATAAAAATTACAAAAATTCAAAACTGCGCGAAAACTTTGCATGTACCCAGCCTCACACCTACACCAAATCCTATAGTGTGCCCAAGCAGGGGGTTACCTCATTGTTTATTCGCCGTAATGCTGGGTGATGGCACTGTATTTATGTTAGACAATGCATTACGGCGAATAGGTGAGCTATGTATGCAATGTAGCTATGTATGCTTGGGCACACTATAGGATTTAGGGTAGGTGCGAGGCTGGGTGAATGCAAAGCTTCTTTTGCATTTAAAGAATCTGGATTTAGGTAAAGAAACTTTGAACTTATCCTATATATCCAACAATTGTTAAAAGTATTTCTATTTTACTAATAAGATTGATTTTTTACTTGGAAGTGGGAATTAAATCCACATTTAAAGGGAAGAACATCACTCAGTTTTTGAGGAATTTAATTCACACCTTCTATGAGAACTAAGTCCACTTCGTTAAGTGGATTTAGTTGCCTTTTAATGAGAAGGATGTCCATCGCTTGACTAAGTTCCCGGGGACTTAGTTCCCTACACCGATATGATCTGTACACAGCCTGACTGAACATATCAAGTATTGTCGTCGGTGAATCCTTTTTTTATTTCAAAGCTTTGCGTTTGATATTTTATGTTTTGAATTGATGAAGTCGTTATGAGTCGTCATCTGATAGATACTCGTTTCGTCAAATATCTTGAGAATGACAAAAATGTTTCAAGATCTTTTCTTCAGTAAATTATAGGTACTTTCTTTGTTTTTGTCTTTAACATTTTTGTCCTGATTACTTTTCAAGTGAGATCAGAATTAGTAGATGTTCTTCCATTTTAGAAGCAGCTTTAAATAAGTGGTTGAATCTGAAAAAAATTCTTTCAAACTTAATTTGTTAGTTATGGAATGTTGTTCCTACTTTTCTTTCTAAGAATAACATTTAACTTATTATTAACAGCTTTTCGTTAAAAATAGTTATACCTGCTATAGTTTGCTTTAAACAAAAATTGTAATAAAAAGAACTCATTCCATTTATTTACATTAAAATATAGTTGGTAGGTACCTAGTAACATGTTACACTAAAGTTAATATTACAAGTTAGCACACCTCTACAACCCACTAAAACTACATATACAAATTGGTTCCACGATATTACTCTATGTACTTGCATCTCGAATAGCTCTATGTACTTACCTAAATTTCACAGTAATATTTGGCAGGAGAAAAACGCTAGGAGCGGTTCCATTTGAGGGATCTCATACTCGTACGTCACACATGGTTGCGTAGGTGGTTGTTGCAAGGAATAAGAAAGTAATTGCCAGAATTTGCCTTTGGCGCGGACCATGCGCTTTTATATGTACTTACTATCTAAAAGCAAAGAGCATACACACAAACAAGATTACAAATACCAAATGCAACTCTCCAAGCGCAACGTTTATATCGAAGCAGCACATCACACAAAAACGGGAAAACAGATACAAGATGCGAGTGTAGTTGTGACCTTGGCCTCCAAATTGCTATGTACATATATATGCATTTTTCTTTATGCAATGCACTGGATAAAAAGGGAGGGTGGCGTTGAGTATAAAAAAAAATATAAAAGAAGACAAATACCTAGTATACCAGTAAGTTGAAGAATTTTAATTTTGTTCTTTAATTGATAATGAAGAAGAAATATGGTAAGGAACTTGGTAAAGTATAAGTTTTGGTTGCAGATTTTTTTTGCAAGAATTTCAATAACCAGTTTCCATCCTAGAACTTGGACAGAATCATTGTACCTATATCCACTTTATATACAATGACAGAATGAAATATAATATTTTTTCTTCTCGTTTATAGCAAATGAGTGACATCTTGTGTATTGGTTTCATTCAATGGTTTGTGTCTAAATTGGAATAAAAGCCCTATAAAACTGGTTTGAACATTCGCTTGAAGCTTAAAAGCTTTGTTTCATAGAAAAGTTTAAATTTTTTGAATTTTTGAATGGTGGCCATGTTATTACATATTTAAAAATTAAAACAATAGATTTTAAATTTAATTTTAATACTATTTAAAATTTTCGGGTACATTATATATATACAGTAAGGTAGTGGTTACATGGTTTTCTTAGAGTTTTTTTTTTTTGAGTTTTTATATGGGGATGTGCATAAATAAGAATAAAATATGAAGCTGAAGATCGCTGCACCGAAAGTTAAAATATTTTTAGGAGAGGATCTGGACGTATTGTGAACTTATTTTTCAAAAAATTAAAAAGGATTGTGTTGGGCATGAATTTTTCTAGACGTGATGTCTTTTCTTTTTTTTTATTGTGGTGTTTAATATTTTGTTTTTATCAAAAATCGAAAAATGTAGCTCCCTTTTTCTTTAAGGAGAGGATCCCCGCCACAAAAATAGTTTTTTGAAAAAAATAAAATATGTTATAAGTAGAATGGCTTAAACTACAGACGTGATGTTTTTTATTTTTTTGTTTTTTTGTACTGTTTAGGTTTTTTAGTAAGATTTCTGAACAAAACTTTAGACCCTTAAAGCTTGGAGCTGAGATATGATAGGAAGAAAACAAGAACATCAATATAACGGTATTTTGGAACTCTAAACGTGATTGATTTTTTTTTTTTTTTTTTACGATTTAAGCTCTTTTTTGATGTTTTTATTAACAAAACAATGCAATTTTAGTAGCAAATATTTAAGAAAAATTAAGTTAGAAGCTAATGGATTTTTTAAGGAAACTTCAGTGTGCTTATATCTATTAGATAATCTGTAATGCCAAGCTAGTGTAAGGTTCAGGTACGTTGTACGTACAACAGTCGGAAAAAGTATTTTGACAAAAAAAAACTTCGCAATTTTCTTTATATCTTTTTTTTATTGTTTGAACAAATCTGGAAAAGATATACATATTATAATGGTATCAAGACTAACTTCCAAAAAAACACACAAAAGTTAGATTTATAATTATAGTTTTGAAAATAAAAATTGTATTTCAAAAACGTATGGAGGAAAAAGTATTTTGACAAAATTAAAAAGGCTACCAATCACCGGTTAACTTTTTAGTACAGGCAGTGAGGACTGGTTTTTAGTATACTTTTGGATGCAGAATTCAAACCCGTCATCCGTTTGTGGCTATCAGCTCGGGATTTCACAAAATTCCCGTTATAAAATGATCAAAAATCGTTTTTTTTTCAATTATTGAGACCTCGAAACATCTTGAAATAATTATTTTTCAAAAAAAATTTCGAAACTATCTGAAAGCAACAATCTTCTTAATGTAAAATAAATCGTGTATGGTAGAAATATGCCAAAAGCATAGTTTTCAATAAGGGATTGGTCAGAGAGGAAACAAGATATTGGAAAGATATAGACTGACATTTGAAAGAGAAGATTGTTACTTTCAGATAGTTTCGAAATTTTTTTTGAAAAATAATTATTTCAAGATGTTTCGAGGTCTCAATAATTGAAAAAAAAAACGATTTTTGATCATTTTATAACGGGAATTTTGTGAAATCCCGAGCTGATAGCCACAAACGGATGACGGGTTTGAATTCATTCTGCATCCAAAAGTATTCTAAAAACCAGTCCTCACTGCCTGTACTAAAAAGTTAACCGGTGATTGGTAGCCTTTTTAATTTTGTCAAAATACTTTTTCCTCCATACGTTTTTGAAATACAATTTTTATTTTCAAAACTATAATTATAAATCTAACTTTTGTGTGTTTTTTTGGAAGTTAGTCTTGATACCATTATAATATGTATATCTTTTCCAGATTTGTTCAAACAATAAAAAAAAGATATAAAGAAAATTGCGAAGTTTTTTTTTGTCAAAATACTTTTTCCGACTGTTGTATGTACAACGTACCTGAACCTTACACTCGCTTGGCATTACAGATTATCTAATAGATATAAGCACACTGAAGTTTCCTTAAAAAATCCATTAGCTTCTAACTTAATTTTTCTTAAATATTTGCTACTAAAATTGCATTGTTTTGGTAATAAAAACATCAAAAAAGAGCTTAAATCGTAAAAAAAAAAAAAAAAATCAATCACGTTTAGAGTTCCAAAATACCGTTATATTGATGTTCTTGTTTTCTTCCTATCATATCTCAGCTCCAAGCTTTAAGGGTCTAAAGTTTTGTTCAGAAATCTTACTAAAAAACCTAAACAGTACAAAAAAACAAAAAAATAAAAAACATCACGTCTGTAGTTTAAGCCATTCTACTTATAACATATTTTATTTTTTTCAAAAAACTATTTTTGTGGCGGGGATCCTCTCCTAAAAGAAAAAGGGAGCTACATTTTTCGATTTTTGATAAAAACAAAATATTAAACACCACAATAAAAAAAAAGAAAAGACATCACGTCTAGAAAAATTCATGCCCAACACAATCCTTTTTAATTTTATGAAAAATAATTTCACAATACGTCCAGATCCTCTCCTAAAAATATTTTAACTTTCGGTGCAGCGATCTTCAGCTTCATAAATATTCTTTAATTTTGTCAGAATTCTATTGTCATCTTATATTGTAGTCGCTGTATGCGTAAATTAGATTGGCAATTTTTTTTTGCATACTAGGACATTCGCGTATAATCTGCCAAAAACTCGCAGCATGTATGTAGGTTGAAAGAAGAAAAGAGCAAAATCCTACTGGAGGGTGGTTATATTTCCCCTCGCTTGGACGGGCAGGTCAATTTAATAAAAAATTGCATAAAATAGAAAAAAAATAATTAAAAAACAATGGCAACCTGTGTTGCTGCTGAGGAATTTGAAAAGGTCGCATAAAAAAGTGTCACGAGGAAAAAAAAGTCGCACTAAGAAATTTTTTGATAAATAACAAAAACAAAAATCTGATAACTGACCATAACAAAAAATCAGTTCTTATATTTAATCAAATTCTATTCAACTTCACAAACAAATTTAAATCTGCAGTTTTGGTATAAATTTTAAGTCTAAAAATTAATTTACTTCTTCACATCCACGGTTCACATTACATAGAGTTAGAGCCTAAAACCTTTAAACAATTTTCTTCAAACCTTATACATTTTTTTTTTAAGAGCATGTTCATGAATATTTTAATTTTGAAGAAAATCTGTTAAGCTCAGCTTGATGTAAAATGGACGTCAGTTTTCCGTATAATATTTGTACCAAACACCTTGCACCTATGTTCAAGCTGCTTGGAACTTATAAGAACTTTGTATAATGCAAAGTAATTACAGAAAAAAACTATAGAAAAGAAAAACATTGAAATACTCGTATTGAATAAAAAGAAAAATTATAATTTTCAGCAAATCCAAAATTTCTTTTTTTCAAAATTTTGACATGCAATATTATTAACATCTTAAATGTTCTTTAAAATAAATATGATTAAAATCGTTGGAGCCGTTAATGAGAAAATCAAAGACAAATGTGTCACCCTCCCACATCATCAGTTTTGGGGGACGAAATAGTTTTTGATATAAAAAATTGGGACAGTCGCTCCAAAAGGGGCACGTGTGGTAACCCTACGTTAGAGCCGTTTTTGAGGTATACAAGTTTTTCTTTAACGATTGTATAGCAAGTACAGTTATTTTGAACCGAAACCTCTAGGGAATCACCAACAAATTATAACTTCAAAATTTGAAGAAATCGTTTCAGTGGTTTGGGCTTAAGTTGAGGAGCAAATAGACAGACAGAATTGTGCCATATACTTTTTTGGGTTTTTTTTTACTAAGAATAAACTTATTTTTCCCAAAAAAATTATTTTATCCTATAGCAGTCAAAATAGTTATCATGTTAAGAGTTTTGTTTCATTTACATATGTACATTTATATAAGTATGAAACATTTTAATAAAATAAGTCCGTTTAACTCTCCCAAATGGAACGCGGGTTACCATAGAATTTACCCATAAATATTGAAAAAAATAATTTCAAATTTAAAACTTTGAAAAACAAATGTCTAATAAGCCCAACCATCCACATTAAAAGATTTTGGATATTTCAATGATCTTTGGTAATAAATCTTTTTTCTTAAATCCCGGATTATCTTTTAGTGAAAACGTAGATAGTATATAAAGTAGTTCAATCTTTGAAATATAAAACTCTTCTTATGTGAAAGGCTGGCCCAAACTGAAATGTGTTTTTGACTATAAATAATAATTACGACAAGAGCTTTATTTTGGCACAGAGCTAGGTATTAATTATTAAATTTTGTAATTGATTACTGGGTCGATTACAATTACATGTAATCAGTAATTGAATTTTCAATTACAGTAACATGTAATTGTAATTGGATATTTTCAATTACAATTATCACATGTTATTTGTAATTTTTTTTTCAATTAATAATTACATGTTATTGGGAAAAATAATTGAAGACAGTAAAGTAATTGAAACAAATTCGTTATGATTACTTTTTTTGTAATCATTTCACACAAATGTAATTGATTACAAAAAATATCAATTACATTTAACAATATGTAAAGGAAAAAAATCTTTCCGTACCATTTATTAAGTTCATGTTAGGTGGATGGGCATGAGGATACATTGTAGATGGTTAGAAGGGCCTATCTCAGAGATGTGAACAAATTAAAATTTTAGACAGTTTTTGATTTTTATATATTTTGGGAAGTAATGTAAAATATTAATTAAAATTGAGGATGAAAAATTGGAATTTCTTTACCTACTGTTAAGTTACAGTTTTAAAGTTCGTAAGTTATCTATTAACAATAATAAGAAGCATATTAATTAAAAACAGCGAAAATACCAACAGTCATGATACAACGTTTTTAAACGCAGAAACCCAGTTTTTAATTCTTTCTTCAAAAAAAGATGTTTGAAGGAAGTTTTTTTTTAATTAATTTTCCAAAAAAATACTCCAACTGATGTTTTCAAAATTTTATGTCAAGTTGGTGTTATTATATTTCAAATTCAATGATATTGGCAGTTTGTAGTTTAAAGTTTAGGACTCAGATTGCGCTAAATTTTCGCTCCCACACTTCTCTCCCAACACCACCTAAAGCCCATAGCCCATAGTTTATTTTTTTTTTCGAGAAAATGAATATTACAAAATCAATATCAATATCCTTTCTTAGAATAATCTTTGTATAATTTCCAACAATCTCAAGCTTTTAAACCCAACTCTTAAAAAAATATAAAAATCAAAAACTGTCAAAAATTAAAATATCGGCTACGTTCCTCAACGGCTATATACAAGCACGATTTTAAGTTTGTTCACATCTGGGGGATAACGCATTTCTAACGATCTATAATGTATGCCCATCCGCCTAACATGAACTTAATAAATGGTACGAAAGGATTTTTTCCTTCACATATTGTTGAATGTAATTGATATTTTTTGTAATCAATACATTTGTGTGTAATGATTACAAAAAAGTAATCATTACAGGTTTTTTAAATTACTTTTTTTCAATAAAAGTAAATTGCATGTAATTTGTAATTGAATTTTTCAATTACAATTACAAATAATCAGTAATTGAACTTTTTCAATTACATATTACATGTAATCGTAATTGACTTTTTTCTGTAATAATTACTACCCAACTCTGTTTTGGCATCAAAATAATCACTGATTTCGCTTTACCTACGTCTAAAAATCAAACATTTAAATTTTCAATGATGAGTTTCAAATGATAGCTACTTATAACTGGCGTTTAAGGCGCCTGTTATAGCCATCATTGATACTCATCATTGAAAATTTTAATGATTGATTTTGAGACGTTTAGTGGGCAAAATCAGTTATTATTTTGATGGATACATAAAGCTTAAGACTTTGTTAATATATTTAGCCAAAAAAATTATTCAAATAGGCCCAACTTTTCACATAAAAAGACTTTTCTTATTCCAATGATTGAACTACCTTACCAATGATCATTGAAAAATCAAAAGTCAATTTTTGTGGAAAGTTGGGCCTATTTGAAATTTTTGTTTGACTAGAAATATTAATTTAGTCTTGAGTTTTAATCGTCCAACAAAATAATGAATGATTTTGCTTTCTAAACGTCTCAAAATCAATCATTAAAGTTTTCAATGATGAGTTTCAATGATATAGTTATAACTGGCACCTAGCTGTGTATTTGTCGGTCTGTATGCCTAATATAGCTTCAAAAGTAACTCGAAACTGCCCAACAACGCAACGGTATATTATGAAAAGGCTTATTTATCTTGAAAACGTCTCTAACGATTTTCATAAAAAAAAATATTCTGAGTGCTATTGTAAGCATTTATGCATTTACAAAAACCGTTTAAATTTCTTTTTTCTTTTATTTTTAATGTTGCGTTTGGTGCTAGAGGTTGATTTCTTGTATTATTCAATGAACGAATATCATAAAGAAAACAGCAGAACTACCAGACCTGACGCAAGGTTTCTCTCCTTTGAGATAACCTCGTCGTTTGGGATAATGAAGCGAATATAAAATAAGTTTGAGCTAATTTATCCTTTTTACTACTAAAACCTTGAAGTATTGAATATTTAAAAATTTGCGTATTTTAATTTAATTTTATTTTAACTTTTGTTAATTGTGTACTTTGAACCTTCTATTACATACCATATTTAATAACATTTTAATTACTTTTGCGTTGTTGAAATATATCCAAATGATTACCTGTAATATTATTTGTGAATTTCGAATACAATTACCTCAAAAAAATAATTCTCTAATCCATTTTGAAACAGAAAAAACATGGTTTTGATTTTTTTTTAAATATTTGAAAACCAGACCATTCATTTTCTACTCTGAACCGATGTGGAGGACCAAACAACTGAGTACCGATCCGTTCAAATAGGAAAAAAAATGTATTTTTACGAAAGAAGAAAGTTTCGAAAAGCCAAAGTTACGCAAGACAAAGTATTGAAGGGCAAAGTTTCGGAACCCTTGGAACTTAGTTGTTCCCTGAGCGATTTCAATGAAATTG